>CM042162.1:62983346-62990846 GCA_023376005.1 Doryteuthis pealeii
GAACAGCTCTTATGAGTTCGTCCTTGCTTCTCCAGCAGTGTCCAGCATAGGTATGGCTTAAATAGTACATTAATGTTCTCTCTTTTCTTTTTCCTTTTTAATCATCATCATCATGAAGGCGTGCTGACAGCTTGGATACACCCACCATCTCTCTCTCTCTCTCTCTCTCTCTCTCTCTCTCTCTCTCTCTCTCTCTCTACGTTCATATTGGCCATCCCTCTTAGCAGGTCTTCAAAACGGTATTCAGTCCCCGCACAGAGCTGATAAATGTTAATTTTGGCTAATTGACTAACACTGATGTGTACATTTGTAGGAGTCCCGAAGTGAACGTCACTTATGAGCTCGTCCTTACTGTTTCCAGCAGTGTCCGCCATGTCTGGATTGTCTTACTTGGAGTGTTTATGAGATGAGAGTTAAGTGAAGTACATCTGCTGTTTTGTAGAGTGCTGCTTCTAAGATTTTTTCAAATCAATACACAGAATATTTGTATAGTTCCCATGCAGTTTTTTCTCCAAACGTTTTCGTTAAAGTTCAAGTGGTGCAACTATGTAGTAGTACTGACACGGCTACAGCTAGGAAGAATTCTCGTGTCAGAGACATGATTTTATATGGTCGATAATCAGTCAATAGTAGTGCATGCTTTACCAATGCATATTTTGATATTGTCTTTTTTTTAATAGATAGATAGATGGATAGATACATATGAACAGACTAAGATAGATAGATAGATTGATAGATAGATAGATAGATATGAACAGACTGGGATATAGATAGATAGATAGATAGATAGATATGAACAGACTAAGATAGATAGATAGATAGATAGATAGATAGATATGAACAGACTGATATACAGATATATAGATAGATATATAGATAGATATATATGAACAGACTGGGAGATAGATAGATAGATAGATAGATAGATATGAACAGACTAAGATATACAGATATATAGATAGATATATAGATAGATATATATGAACAGACTGGGATATAGATAGATAGATAGATAGATAGATAGATAGATAGATAGATAGATAGATAGATAGATAGATAGATAGATAGATATGAACAGACTAAGATAGATAGATAGATAGATAGATAGATAGATATGAACAGACTAAGATAGATAGATAGATAGATAGATAGATAGATATGAACAGACTTAGATAGATAGATAGATAGATAGATAGATATAAACAGACTAAGATAGATATGAACAGACTAAGATAGATAGATAGAAATTCTTTTTTCTTGTGAGTGTCGTGACTTCAGCTAAATTATGGACCATTCTGTTTTTATTATAAAGAAAAAAAGACATGCTACAAAGAAAAATATATTAAGAAGAAAGAAAGAAAGAAAGAAAGAAAGAGGAGAAAGATAGAGAGATGGGTGAGAACGCTAATCTGTTTCAATCGATGGTGGAAAGAAGGAAAAATAGAAAAAACAGAGAGAGAGAGGAGTGAGAGAGAGAGAGGAGGAGGAGAAGGAGGAGGAAGAGGGAGTCAAATCTAGATTATTATACTTTTTTTACATATTGAACTATTTGCAATAGCTTTTAAGTAAACATATCAAACGTTGTAATAATTAAATTATCGTACTGTGATATATCCACAGGTCCAGCTAGTTTATTGATAAATATTATAATTTATTAATATTATTAGTAGTACTGTTATTATTAATATTATAGTAGTACTGTTATTTATTGATATTATTAGTAGTACTGTTATTTATTAATATTATTAGTAGTACTGTTATTTATTAATATTATTAGTAGTACTGTTATTTATTATATTATTAGTAGTATGTATTATATTATTAGTAGTACTGTTATTTGTTTAATATTATTAGTAGTATTGTTATTTATTGATATTATTAGTATTACTGTTATTTGTTAATATTATTAGTAGTACTGTTATTTATTAATATTATTAGTAGGACTATTATTTATTGATATTATTAGTAGTACTGTTATTTATTAATATTATTAGTAGTATGTTATTTATTATATTATTAGTAGTACTGTTATTTGTTAATATTATTAGTAGTACTATTATTGTTATATTATTATATACTGTTATTTGTATATTAGTTATTTATTGATATATTAGTAGTACTGTTATTTGTTAATATTATAGTAGTACTGGTATTTATTAATATCATTAGTAGTACTATTATTTATTAATATTATTAGTAGTACTGTTATTTATTAATATTATTAGTAGTACTGTTATTTATTAATATTATTAGTAGTACTGTTATTTATTGATATTATTAGTAGGACTGTTATTTGTTAATATTATTAGTAGTACTGTTATTTATTAATATTATTAGTAGTACTGTTATTTATTAATATTATTAGTAGTAGTTATTTGTTAATATTATTAGTAGTACTGTATTTATTAATATTATTAGTAGTAGTTATTGTTAATATTATTAGTAGTACTGTTATTTATTAATATTATTAGTAGTAGTTATTTGTTAATATTATTAGTAGTACTGTTATTTATTAATATAGTAGTTATTTGTTAATATTTTAGTAGTACTGTTATTTATTAATATTATTAGTAGTAGTTAGTTAGTTAGTTAATATTATTAGTAGTACTGTTATTTATTAATATTATTAGTAGTAGTTATTTGTTAATATTATTAGTAGTACTGTTATTTATTAATATCATTAGTAGTACTGTTATTGATATCAAGTTCTCTTTGTATTCTTACCTAATGGACTTCTCAAAGAAAACAGAGAATATGGGGAGTTTCTAGCGTCTAACTTCTTTATCCTTACTTCTTTCTCCCTGGAGTTGTTATGGCGGGAAATAATATTCATGTTCGAAAGAGATAGGATAGATTATCACCTAATTCAATGCTTATTATAATTTAGTTATGTATCGTCGGATAAATATCTAACTGATGGGAGGAATCAAAAGATGAGATGGAATATTCTGAATTCCGGAGAGAGGAACAAGAAGAAGGAAAAAAATAATAATTGGTTTACGACTGTTTAAGGATTGCAAGAAACAAACACGTTAATTATTGAATCATACAACGTGGATGATAAAGTCCCTAAGACAATCTTTGCCTTGGCTTTCTAATTGAATTCTTTTGGTCTGTTCCTCTTTCAACAGGGGAGTTAATCCCGCTACACCAAACGGCGTGTTAACCACTTGGGAACGGCTGGCGAGATATCTCGCGAGAAATGTCTTTTGTTACTGTGTCTTCTTGGTAATTTTCGAGAGTGATTCAAGACAATTAGCAAATGGCGCCGAATCACCTGACGAGATATATCACAATAAATTTATTTGCCTGTTTTTTTTTATTTCTCTGGCATAAAAATCGGACTGCAATTTAATACAGCGACTATGAATACTTCATAGTATATAACTGTGTGCAAACAAATTATCATTATTGAATAGCTACTTGAAACCATATAATTGTGTATAAATTATTTGAATTTGTTAGGAATACTTAAAACCATGTAACGATGCACAATTATATGATATCAAATATTCGGTTATTTCCTAGTTGAGTAACATGATATTACAGTGTGACCCAGAAAAAACAGAACCCAAGTTATTTATTTATTTTCCCATTAAACTAACCCTAAACCCAAACCCTAACCCTAAACCTAAACCCTAACCTAAACCCTAACCCTAACCCTACCCCCAGTTGAGTAACATAATATTAGAGGATGTCCCAGAAAAAAACAGAACCCACAAATTTTGTAATAAAACTGTTAATTTTAATTTTAATTTTTTTAAGTTTAAGTCCAACAAGGGTTAGAGTTAGGGCTTAGGGTTAGGGTTAGGGTTAGGGTTATGGTTAGGTTGGGGCTTAGGGTTAGTTTAATGGGAAAATAAATAAATAACTTGGGTTCTGTTTTTTCAGGGTCACTCTGTAATATCATGTTACTCAACTAGGAAATAAGCAAATATTCTTGTTTAATACAAATAATTCGTACATCGTTATATGGTTTCAAGTATTTCTATCAAATACTAATGATTTATACACAATTAGCTGGTTTCAAGTATTTAATAATAATTTGTTCACATACAGTTTTATGTAATCCTATCTAAAACAGATAATGTGCCCCCCTGTTGACAGAGGGGTGAGTAAAATACTCCGACTGCATCTCTCCAGAGGGGTAAAATCCCCTCAATGGAGCCGCCTGTTATCCGACTGGTGATGCTTAAGGACGGAATCATGGTGGCTGAGCAGTTCATAACATAGAACAGTCCACTTTTGCTTTTACTTAGGCTCCTTCTGATCGGTTGGCTACATCAAGCCCTAGTACCTATATGCTTGTCCCAGTTAAATTCAATAAATAGTTTAATGTATATATTTTATCTTAATTAACAACGAATCTATTAAGGTCTAGCTAAGATAGAGTTGCCGCAAAACAGCCCATATCCTGCAATGTGTGTTATATATCATTAATGAATAAATGGTTAATTTGCATACCGGTTTTAACTAAACCGTATTTAGTAAATAATTACTTGGTGTTATTGAGTTCTAATATTATTGTTTATTCTCAAACGTTTCAAAGCAATTTATGTATAATTTATATGGAAATCAATTAGAATAAAGTAAAAATGAGTATAATCTTTTTTGTGTTCGTATTTAATTTCATTTGTCTTTCTAATTCAATATATTTAATTATATTAAAACTTAAATACTTCTGCTTGGAGGGGGCATATTTTTGCTAGTACTATAATTTGAACACAGATGTATAGTTTCAAGCATTCCTGTATAATTTTATTATAATGGAAATTCGGTGCTTTTCTTTCTGTAACCGAAACTTTGTCACTGCTTACATTACTCACAATGCCCTTAGGAATTGCGTAAGTTTATAAATGAGTATTTGATCTATATTCAAAATAATTAATACATAGAATAAATCTTATATTAATACCTCTATGAAAATCTTAGATTTGCCTCAAAACAGCCCATGATATGTGGTCTTATATATAACTAAGAAATAAAAGTTTACATAATATATGGTGTGATTAATTTGCATACTGGTTTTAACAAATCCGGTTTAATAAATAATACCTTGGTGTTATTGATCCCTAATATTCTCGTTTTATTTTCCAACGTATTAAAATCAATCCTATGAATGATTTTATAGAGAAACCAATTAAAATATAGTTAAAATAAGTGTAATATTTTTATATACGTTTTTATTTAATTTCGCTAGTCTTTCTAATTTGATATATTTCATTATATTAAAACTTAGATACTTACGCCCGGAAGTCTCATATTCTTGCTAGTACTTGGTTTGGTTTGTACAATACCATAACGACAATGGTCATGTGGGTACAGAAAAGACGTTCCAAGCAATTAGGCAGAAATATTTTTGGCCTTGCCTGTTGAAGGAAGTTGTCGAACACGTGAATGGATGCATCCTGTGTCAGACAAGAAATTTGCGCACACTCCGCCCACGGATGCAGGAATCTGACGTTCCGCCGTTTCCTTTCGCAAAGATCGCGGTAGATATTTGCGGGCCCTACCCTCAGACAACCTCGGGGAACCAATATATCGCCACGTTCATAGACATCTACGCGGTGGCCGTAATGTTTCCCTGTCCCTAACAAGAAAGCGGAGACTGTCAGTCACCTAATAATGGAAGACGTGTTCCCCAGGTTCGGTGTACCACTACAGATAGTTTCGGACAACGGAAAAGAAAATATCAATTACATTATGAGAAAACCTTGGAAGAGTTGAATGTGCACCATGTGACCACATCCTATTATCATCCGCAAAGTAACGGTAAAGTTTTGAAATAAATTCATTCTTAAGGAATACACAATTTTCTTTATAAACTCATGTTTTCTATTTAACCCATAGATATGACCCTAACAGGTCTTGCTAGTACTAATAATTTGCACACGGATACCTAATTTCAAGCATTCCTGTATAATACAAATAATTTGCACACAGTTATATCGTTTCAAAAATGCTTATCTAATACCAATGATTTATACACGATTTTATAAGCAAAAGGCTTAATAAATGACAAAATTCCAAGAGCCAGGATAAGTCAATAGAATGAATGATATTGTTTCATTAATTTTTTCCCAGAATTCCTTTGAAGTCCGGTTTAATAGTAAACAGCTGGATTCTCTCTTGTCTGCCTTAACATTTAGTCAATTACAATTATTAATATTTATTGTTGTGCATGCAGAAAATCCTGCTGAGTTGGAAACGGGAGAATTATTTTTATAGCTTTTTTGTTTCTGATAACTTTGGATATTTCTCTTTTATACTTTGCCAGAATGTTGAATGTTGTCTGGTCTTTTACTATTTATATTTTCAACGTTTCATTCCAATCGGTTTTTAGTTGCACTTTTTTGTTTCTAATAATAAAAGTCATTTGTTTGCACACTGTTAAATGTTATAGATATTCCTATTTAATAGAGTATTATCCAATCTATATCTATCTATCTATCTATCTACAGTATTTTTCTAGCTAGCTATCTATCTTAGTTTTTTTCTATCTCTCTATCTCTCTCTTTCTCTTCTCTCTCTCTCTCTCTCTCTCTCTCTCTTATAATATATATAATATATATATATATATATATAATATATATATTTCTATCAGAAAGGGTATAGATATATACCTTTCTGTCTCTACTACTACTACTAATAATAATAATCATTTGTTTTCACACTGTTAATAATCTTATTATAATGGAGATTGTGGGTTTGTCTGTCTGTAACCGAAACAATATTAGTATACAAGTCACAATTCCATTTAGTTATTTACATCACATTCTCCATAATTTTATTTTTATTTAAACCTCAATTATTAATAAAATTGTTTCATATCATTAAGACTGTTGACCATATCTACATACTAATAACATGCAATTATATTTATATATACAACAAAATAGCGGATTACAGTGTGAATGGGAAGGCTAATTTGCATATCGATCTTAAAAAATTGATTTTTATAAATATATGTTTAGTATTATTGATTTCTATTTGTTTGGTTTTATCTTAATGAATATGAGCAAAAATCTCGGGGATAAATCTTAAAAGAAATCCATTACCAAGAAGAAATAACTGTAATTTTATTCCTTACTTCCTATTTTAACTAAATGGTTAAATTAGGAAAATTTACCAATGAAAGACGGGAGTAATGAAAAATGATGGAAGAGTTAGTTTCAAAGTTGTTCTATTTTTCAATCATACCCCCTCTGTTCCAAATCTTTTTTATCTGCATTCTTATTCAGTTTCATTAGCCTTTCTAATTCAATATGATATTTTATTATATTAAAACTTAAATACTTGCAAATAATTAATAATAATAATAATAATAATAATAATAATAATTGTTTTCACACTGTTAAATGTTATCAATAATTCCTATTTAATACAGTATTTTCATATCTATCTATCTATCTTTCTATCTATCTATCTATCATAGTTTTTCCTATCTATCTATCTATTTATCTATCTGTCTATTCTAATATTTTATTATCTTTCTATCTA
>CM042162.1:62998346-63015846 GCA_023376005.1 Doryteuthis pealeii
CCAAACCATCCGAGTAAGACGGACAAGACACACGGGACACTGCTGGAGAAGCAAGGACTAACTCATAAGCGACGTCCTCCTGTGAAAGCCAGCACATGGACACGCCAGTGTGGGCCGACCAGCAAAGACGTATATTGATCAGCTCTATGCGGATACAGGATGCTGCATAGAGGACCTCCCGGGAGTGATGAGCGATAGGGACGGATGGAGAGAGATTGCAATGGATATCGCGCTGACATCGCAACATGATGATGATGATATATATATATATATATATATATATATATATATATATATATATATATATATATATATATATATATATTATCAATATACATGCTGTGTTAATAAAAAAAAATGATCGGGACTGAAGCTGTATTTACGAATATAGAAATGAACAATGAATGAAACGTTCATTTTTTTTTCAACATGTATAGAGACAGAAGCATAAATCAAGGGTTCGACCTAGACACGATTGACGTAGTGGCTAACCTATTTCACCGCGATACCGTAGTAAGCGAGTTCGAACTGCAGTTTCGCTATTACGTCCACTTTTGGACTAATACCTTTGAAAAAGTATGAACCCCCTCATAAATCCCAGTTATGTGTTGAATAGTATCATTACTGTTCTTCTACAAGGATTGTTTTGGTATAAAAAATATTGAAACTATATTAGTAATACTAGCAAATATATGCACCCTCCGGGTGCAAGTATTTAAGTTTTAATGTAATAAAATATTGTATTAAATTAGAAAGGCCAATGAAACTAAATAAGAATACAGATAAAAAGATTTGAAACAGAGGGAGTTAATAAAAGATTTGAAACAGAGGGAGTATAATAAAAATGGAACAACTGAAACTTACTCTTCCATCACTCTCGTCTTTCATTGTTATTTTTTCTAATTTAAGTATTTAGTTATAAGAGGAAGTAAAGAATAAAATGACAGTTATTTGATCTTGTTAATGGATTTCATTTAAGATTCATTGAAGAGATTTTTGCTTATATTCATTAAGATAAAACCAAACAATTAGAAATCAATAACTAAGCAATTTATTAATTCGATTTTTTAATATTAATATGCAAATAAGCCTTCCCGTTTACACTGTAAACGCTATTTTGTTGTATATATAATATAATTGCATGTTGTCAGTATGTAGACATAGTTAACAGTATTTAATAATGTAAGACATTTTATTATATTTGAGGTTTAAAATAAAAAAAAATCATGGAGAATGTGATAGTTCGATCCTCGTTGGATGCCCGTACTTGGCTTTAAAAATGAATTCTAAATATTTATGATTCCTGGGCATGAATCACGTTGGATGCCCCGTACTTGCNNNNCCTTCCTGTTCTCGAGTACTCAGGAAGGGTGAGGGGCATAAGTAGTGCCAAAATTGGAAATTGATCAGATTATTTTGAATAAAAAATAGACTATAGATGCAACATTGTTCCGATCTCTCTCCTACTCCGCTCCCCCTCTCTCCTTCTTCTCTC
Source organism: Doryteuthis pealeii (assembly GCA_023376005.1). NCBI lineage: Eukaryota > Metazoa > Mollusca > Cephalopoda > Myopsida > Loliginidae > Doryteuthis > Doryteuthis pealeii. The sequence goes on from CM042162.1 coordinate 62,999,842, forward strand.
TCTCTCTATCTATCTATCTATCTCTATCTCTCTTATGTATCCTACCTTTATATTAATATATCTATCTATGTGTGTGTGTCTCTCTCTCTCCTCTTCTCTCTCTCTCTCTCTCTCTATCTATCTCTCTATGTCTATCTTCTTTATCTCTTTATATCTTAATATCTATTGTATCCTCATATATATCTATAGCTACACTCTCAGTCTCTCTCTCTCTCTCTCTCTCTCTCTCTCTCTCTCTCTCTCTCTCATCTCTCTTTTTCTCTCTCTCGAATATAATCTATCTTAGTCTGTTCCTATCTATCTATCTATCTATCTATCTATATATATATATATATAATATATATATATATATTTCCCAGTTTATCGATCTATATATGTCAATCTCTTAAGATCTATCTATCTAACTGTAAAATATCATATATCTTCCTGTCTATCTATCTATCTATCTGTTAAAATTATTCTATCAGGCAGTTGATATTATCTATCTTCTATCTATCTATTCTATCTAATTGTAGATTGTTCAATACTACTGTAGGCTGTTCAATATATCTGTTCAATGCTCAGTCATGTTCATATCTACCCATCTATATATATATATATAATATTATATGATTGTGTGTGTGTGGTTGTGTGTGTGTGTGTGTGTGCTGGACACTGCTGGTGAAGGCAAAAATGAACTCATATGCGACGTTCTTCTTCTGTGACACATACCAGTATTGGCCGACCATCAAAATCCTACATCAATTAGCTCTAAGCGGATTCCGGATGCTGTGCAGAGACCTGCCAAGAGTGAAAGATCGGTTGGCGAGAGAGAGAGAGAGAGAGAGAGAGAGAGAGAGAGAGTCATAGGCATCTATTTAAATCAAAACTAAGTCAAATGCATTGCGGTTTGGTACGACCACTCGTTAACCATCACGGTAGCATGGTAGGCTTCCGAATGCACTTGTCGCCTCAACTCGTCATCGCTCTGTACCGGCTGGATATTAAATCGTCGTTTTGCCTGTAGAAAACGAAATATGCGTGCATTTTCGGATTCCAGATGTTTTTAACTTCAAAAAACAAAAAAACAAAAAAAAGAGGAAGCGGAAGATTGACTGCAAAGTTTTCTGGGACATTACAAACGGGGAATGCATCGGAACCCTTTTAATTCTAAGAAAAATAATTCATCGCCTTTGAGTAAAAAAAAAAAATGCTGGTCGATCTGAACGCAACGTATGTAATTTTTTTGTTTTGTTTTGTTTTGTTTTTTTGTTTTGTTTATTAATCTAACTCTATATGTCTATCTATCTATCACTCCGTTCATGTCTGTCTGTCTGTCTGTTCTGTCTCTCTCTCTCTCTCTCTCTCTCTCTCTCTCTCCTCAATACTATCTATCTTAGTCTGTTCCTATCCATCTATCTATCGGTTGAATGTCAATAAGAGTAATGAACGCAACGTATGTAATTTTTTTGTTTTGTTTTGTTTTGTTTTTTTTTGTTTTGTTTTGTTTTTTTACTTATAAAGAGGAGTTATCAAAATAAATGGTTGCTTGCTTGGATTTTACGGCATGTCAACTCTTGTTGGATTATTTTATGCCGAAGACGTTTTGTTTTATTCATTCTTGATGGTATTCAATTTCTTTCTTTTTTCTCAAAGTCAATTTTTTAAACATTGTTTTCAATCATTTTTCTATTTAACCTATAGATGGAACCCTAACGGGTACCACCACTCCGGGTCAGAGTGGACATTAGAATAATGGTGATAAAGGGTTACAGCACACTCCTCAGATCTCAAGAATTGAAACATCACCATTAGATTGGTTGGTTGGTTGGATTTTACGGCATGTCAACCCTTGTTGGGTTATTTTATGCCGAATATATTTTGTTTTATTCATTCTTCTTGTTGTGGGGTTTTAAGGGGTCAAAATAAGACAAACGATTGGTAACAATGTAGACAAATGTATTGAACGAAAGAGTAGAAACTTACAGCAAAGAAAGTGGAGATTGCGTCCGACCAATATAGTTACGAGCTGACTAGCATTTGCTTCCCCTCCAGCCACAATTGTTCCTATTACTTATAGTAGCCGTCGGCGCATTCCATTATTGTCCATAGGTTATATCAACTTGTGTATTCATTTTTTTCTTAAAAACTCAATTTTCTTTTTAACATGTCTTTTAAATCTCATTTTTTGTATTCGTTTAACCCATAGATGGGACCTTAACAGGTATTACCACTCCGGGTCAGAATGAACCCGAGAGTAATGGTGATGAAAGGCGTCTCCACACTCCCCAGAGCTCCAGGATTTGAAGCTCACCTCTAGATGCAGTTTAATGTCATACCTAGGACACTAATACCCTCATCCACCACCGTCTAGCACATATGATAAAAGAGATTGGGACAATCATATAGGGGCTAGGGCTTTACAGGACAGCTCACTTGATGAATTAGTGGTGGACCAAGTTTTTTGCGGTATTATCAATAGAGTGCTCAATATCATTGATAGAGCTGTTAAATATATATGAAAAAAAACAGTGATATATATAAAAGAAATGTCAGTGATAGAGCTGTTATATATATATAAAGTAAAGCAAGTAAAGTCGTCGGGGTGGCCTCAAGTCGGTATCAGCCAGACAGCGAGGGAGTTTATCCTCTTTTCACTAGCGCTAGACCAAGCAGATTGTTTTTAGAGCCTGAGACTGGGCGCCACAGCTCCTCACTTTACCATACAGAGTTGGCGAGAGCCGATATATATATATAACTATATATATATATATATATATATATATAATACATTGTTTACTTACTTTCATATATATATATATATATATATATATATATATATATATATATATGAAAGTAAGTAAACAATGTGTTTTTATTTTTTATATGGCCTTTTTAGCTGACAATCTTTGGAGGATATGTACTTAATTGAAGTCATACCTCATTTTGAAAAGTAATTAGTTAATAATTAATGAATTTAGGCGGGCATATATGCTGAAATGTAAGGCTAAACAAATCGAGAAAATGCCAATCCCTGTATAGGTCGAAATGTGCATACAGGGATTGACATGTTCTCGGTTTGTTTAGCCTTACATTTGAACATATATGCCCGCCTAAATTCAATAACGAGGATCGAACTAGCTTTTCATAAGTAATGGATCTGCGAGACTAGCTTGTTAACCATTACACTACGATGGGCGATAAGTCTTATTATCTGTGAATTTCAACTTTACACAATTATTATTCGTGTATAGTTTATATATATATATATATATATATATATATATATATGTGTGTGTGTGTGTGTGTGTGTGTGTGTATAAGGTGTGTCATAAAATTATCGAGATTGAAGCTGTATTTACCAAGATAGGAATGAACAATAAATATATATATATAATATATATATATATATATATAATATCTTATTATAATGGAGATTGTGTGTTTGTCTGTCTGTAACCGAAACTATATTACTACTCAAGTCACAATTCCCTTAGTTATTTACATCACATTCTCCATGATTGTATTTTTTATCTAAACCTCAATTATTAATAAAATTGTTTACATTATTAATACTGTTGGCTCTATTTACATACTGACAACATGCAATTGTATTTATATATACAACAAAATAGCAGTTTACAGTGTGAATGGGAAAGCTAATTTGCATATTGATATTAAAAAAATTGATTTTAATAAATATGTGCTTGGTATTATTGATTTCTAACTGTTTGGATTTATTTTAATGAATATGAGCAAAAATCTCTTCAATGAATCTTAAATGAAATCCATTAACAAAAAAAATAACTGTCATTTATTCTTTACTTCCTCTTTTAACTAAATACTTAAATTGAAAAAATAACAATGAAAGACGAGAGTGATGGAAGAGTAAGTTTCAGTTGTTCTATTTTTCTATTATACTTCCCCGTCTGTTTCAAATCTTTTTATCTGCATTCTTATTTAGTTTTATTGGCCTTTTCTAATTTGATATAATATTTTTATTACATTAAAACTTAAATACTTGCACCCGGAAGGTGCATATATTTGCTAGTATATATAATATATATATATATTATATATATATATATATAATATATATATATAATATATATATATAATATATATATGAGAAGTTTAGTAATATATATTAGTAGGGTTAAGACAAAAATAGTTAATTGATTAAATGTTGTGCCTCACTAACCCGGCATTCATTATTCTAGAAACTTCGATGATACTGAGAAATGATGTTGAATATGGCGTTCATAAGTTTGTAGGTATGCACAAAATATTTCCACGGGAAATATATTTCTTTTACTCAGGTGACTATACCTGAGTAAAAGAAATTGTATAAAAGTTCATTTTTTTCTCCCGTTATTTCTGTGCCGTTAGCGAGAGAAAAGAAAGAATAGAAAAAATTTATATAAAAATTATTGAGAAATCGGATATAAATTTTTAAAAACTTGATAGCGTGAAAAATTGGGTAAGAATACAAAAAAAAAAGAAAGACAAAAATAAAAGAAATAAAGAAATTCGAATTTTCTTCAAAATATGAATTTTTTGTTTTTTGTTTTTTTTTTATTTTAAGTATCGAGATTGAAGCTGTATTTACGAAGAAAGAAATGAACAACGGAGGAAACGTTAATTTTCTTCTAAATAAGAACTGTGTTTTAAAAATTATTGAGAAATCGGATATAAATAATAAAAAAAACTTGATAGCGTGAAAATTGGGTAAAAATACAAAAAATAAAAGACAAAATAAAAGAAATAATGAAATTCGAATTTTCTTCAAAATATGAGCTGTTTTTTTGGGGGGTTTTTTGGGGTTTTTTTTTTTTTAAGTATTGAGATTGAAGCTGTATTTACGAAGAAAGAAATGAACAACGGAGGAAACGTTAATTTTTCTTCTAAATAAGAACTGTGTGTTTAAAAACAAGTAACGAGACTGAAGCAGTATTTACTCACACAGAAATGAATAATGAATGAAACGTTCATTTTTTTTTAAACGAGCTGGTTTCAAAAACTATCGAGACTGAAATTGTATTTATCAAGATAGAAATGAACAAAGAATGAAACTAATTTTCTTCAATATATATATATATATATATATATATATATATAAGTTGTGTTGAACTGTACAGACAATTCCTGTCGGACAAGTTTTTCATTGATCCGTTCCAATTTTCAAGCCATCTTTCTGGTGTCGGGGTGTAACTGGTATAACAGTCCCCCAAAGGTTTCCAAACGAGCGCTTTCGGCAATACAATTTGCCATCCTCAGGTGTGAAACGATGGTAGATTTCGTGTTACACCCCGACACCAGAAAGATGGCCCGAAAATTGGAATGGATCAATGAAAAACTTGTCCGACAGGAATTTTCTGTACAGTTCAACACAACTTGTATAAAAGAAAAAAATGCTGCCAAAATACACTTATATAATATATATATATATATATTATATATATATATATATATATATATATATTTTCAATATACATGCTGTGTTAATAAAAAAAAAAAGAATGATCGAGACTGAAGCTGTATTTACGAATATAGAAATGAACAATGAATGAAACGTTCATTTTTTTTTCAACATATATAGAGACAGAAACATAAATCAAGGGTTAGACCTAGACACGATTGACGTAGTGGCTAACCTATTTCACCGCGATGCCGTAGTAAGCGAGTTCGAACTGCAGTTTCGCTATTACGTCCACTTTTGGACTAATACCTTTAGAAAAGTATGAACCCCCCTCATAAATCCCAGTTATGTGTTGAACAGTATCATTACTGTTCTTCTACAAGGATTGTTTTGGTATAAAAAATATTGAAACTATATTAGTAATACTAGCAAATATATGCACCCTCCGGGTGCAAGTATTTGAGTTTTAATGTAATAAAATATTGTATTAAATTAGAAAGGCCAATGAAACTAAATAAGAATACAGATAAAAAGATTTGAAACAGAGGGAGTATAATAAAAGATTTGAAACAGAGGGAGTATAATAAAAAATGGAACAACTGAAACTTACTCTTCCATCACTCTCGTCTTTCATTGTTATTTTTTCTAATTTAAGTATTTAGTTATAAGAGGAAGTAAAGAATAAAATGAGTTATTTTATCTTGTTAATGGATTTCATTTAAGATTCATTGAAGAGATTTTTGCTTATATTCATTAAGATAAAACCAAACAATTAGAAATCAATAATACTAAGCACATATTTATTAAATTCGATTTTTTTAATATTAATATGCAAATAAGCCTTCCCGTTCACACTGTAAACTGCTATTTTGTTGTATATATAAATATAATTGCATGTTGTCAGTATGTAGACATAGTTAACAGTATTAATAATGTAAGACAATTTTATTAATAATTGAGGTTTAAATAAAAATAAAATCATGGAGAATGTGATGTCAATAACTAAGAGAATTGTGACTTGAGTAGGAATATAGTTTCGGTTACAGACAGAAAAACACACAATCTCCATTATAATAAGAGATGTATGCACACCCGCCTCTTGGGGCGGGGTCCAGTGGCTTCGGCCCTGGGCCGTGACTACAATTAACAGCGTTGATCCCAGGGGGCTATCCCTCCAGGCAATACCTACCCCATTGATTTAAAGGGGCAGGGCTATGTTTATTGCCCAGTGCCTAATTCACAAAGGTTGATGTAGCATTAAACAAGGAAACCAAACTATACACGAATAATAATTGTGTCAAGTTGAAATTCACAGATAATAAGACTTATCGCCAATTGTAATGGTTAACAAGCTAGTCTCGCAGATCCATTACTTATGAAAAGCTAGTTCGATCCTCGATGTATGCCCCGTACTTGGCTTTAAAAATGAATTCTAAATATTTATGATTTCCTGGGCATGGATCACGTTGGATGCCCCGTACTTGGCTTGAAAAATGAATTCTATATATTTATGATTTCCTGGACATGAATCACGGATCGACCTATACACGAGTGATAATCGTGTAAGGTTGAAATTCAAACATAATGAAGACTAGAAACAACACTTGCCTTTAAAAATGAATTATATAAATTGATGATTTTATGACAATAGATCAAGGGTCGACCTATACACGAGTAATAACTGTGTAAAGTTGAAATCCACATATAATAAGAAGGACCAGAAGTAACCCTTGAATTTAAAAATTAATTATATAAATTGGTGATTTTATGACCATAGATCAAGGGTCGACCTATACATGAGTAATAATTGTGAAAGTTTGAAATCCACAACTGATAAAAAGGACCAGAAGCAACCCCTGACTTTAAAAATGAATTCTATATACGCGTTAATTAATTCAATAGATTAATGATTTTTATAGATGAAGTGTCGACCTATACACCAGTGATAATTTTGTAAGGTAAGAATTAGATCATCACCTCAGACGCAAAAACAATCTCCTTGGTCTAGCGCTAGTGAAAAGGGGATAGACTCTCTCGCTGATTGGCCACCCCGACGACTTAAAAAATATTGAAACTATATTAGTAATATGTATGCACACCTGCCTCTCGGAGCGGGGTCTAGTGGATTCGGCCCTGGACCGTGGCTACAATTAACAGCGTTGATTCCAGAGGGGCTATACCTCCAGGCAATACCTGCCCCCTCGATTTAAAGAGGCAGGGTTATGTTTATTGCCCAGTGCCTGTATTTTTTCTTAGACTGTCTTTTTATTTTATTCCTTATTGTTTATTTTTAATACACCATTTATTCTTTCTTTCTTTCTTTCTTTCTTTCTTTCTCATAATTCGTTCCGTATTGTTTGTTAGGTTCTTTCTTTCTTTCTTTCTTTCTTTCTTTCTTTCCTTCTATTCTGTGTTGTTTATTCCACCATGTGTTTCTTTCTCACGTTCTTTGTTTGTTTCATTCATTTTATCTATTTGATTTATTCTGTATTGCTTATTACACTCTTTCTTTTCTTTCTTTCTTTCTTTTTTTTCTTTCTTCTTTTCTTTCATATCATTGATTCCATATTAATTATTAGACCCTTTCTTTTTTATCTATTTCTTTCCCTTCTATTTTTTTATTGTTTATTCCATTATTTCTTTTCTCCCTTTCTTTGTTTCATTTCTTTGTTTCTTTTTTCATTCATTCCTATTAGTGTGGTCCCACAAGGCCCTATTAGTGTGGTACACGTGGGGTACGTGGTAAATAACAACTATATTAGTAATTCTTTTCCGTTGTTTATCATCAGTTAGTATGGCATCACATCTGGGAAGAGACAGAAATAGAACGTTGCTTCATAAAGTGGAGGATGCAACAAAAAAGAGGTCGATTTTATCGTGCAAATTTCGTTTCAGTCTCTTTCGCCTGGTTCGGTTTTTTGCAATATTCACCCGGTGAAAGAGATGATTTTTTTTCTATAAAGAAATGGAAAAGCAAGATTAAGCTAAGACTTATCGATTAAAGTTGTAAGTTGCGAATATAGAAAATCCTTATGCGAAATATTTCTAAGAACCAATTCCAAAAATTTCAATATATATATATATATATATATATATATATATATATATATGAGAAGTAAACAAACAAACAATGTGTTTGATATGGGTTCTTTTTTTTTTTCACCCGACAATTTTTGGGAGAATATGTGCTTAATTGAAGTCGTACTTAACTTTGAAAATTAATTAATTAATAATTAATGAATTAGGCGGGCATACCTATTCAAATGTAAGGCTAAACAAATCGAGAAAAATCAATCTCTGTAGGCTGAAATGTGCATACAGAGATTGATTTTTCTCGATTTGTTTAGCCTTACATTTGAATAGGTATGCCCGCCTAATTCATTGATTATTAATTAATTTTCAAAGTTAGGTACGACTTCAATTAAGCACATATTCTCCCAAATATATATATATATATATATATATATATATATATGTGTGTGTGTGTGTGTGTGTGTGTGTGAAGAAAAAGTGGAAGTAAATCCGACAATGTGTAATGTTGTAAAAATCGGAAAAAAACAGAGGCTCGCAAATTTTTATTTACATCTATAATTTATTTTTTTCCTTAAACCAACGAAAGCCCTGATAAAGGTCCATTGAAACAGACCGAAACACTGCGGTGTAGACTTAATAAACATCATTCGTTAATGAAACTTTTTTTTTCAATTTTTACAACATTATATATACTAGCAAATATATGCACCCTCTGGGTGCAAGTATTTAAGTTTTAATGTAATAAAATATTGTATTAAATTAGAAAGACTAATGAAACTAAATAAGAATGCAGATAAAAAGGTTTAAAACAGAGGGAGTATAATCGAAAAATAGAACAACTGAAACTTACTCTTCCATCACTACCGTCTTTCATTGTTATTTTTTCTAATTTAAGTATTTAGTTAAAAGAGGAAGTAAATAATAAAATGACAGTTATTTTTCCTTGTTAATGGATTTCATTTAAGATTCATTGAAGAGATTTTTGCTTATATTCATTAAAATAAAACCAAACAGTTAGAAATCAATAACACTCTGCATATATTTATTAAATTCAAATTTTTAATATCAATATGCAAATTAGCCTTCCCATTCACACTGTAAACCGCTATTTTGTTGTATATAGAAATACAATTGCATGTTATTAGAATGTAGATATGGTTAACAGTATTAATAATGTAAAACAATTTTATTAATAATTGGGTTTTATATAAAAAATAAAATCATGGAGAATGTGACGTAAATAACTAAAGGGAATTGTGATTTGTATAGTAATATAGTTTCGGTTACAGACAGAAAAACTCACAATCTCCATTATAATAAGAGATATATGTATAGTTTTTGTGCATTTGGTTTCTGTAATAAGGATTGATTCTGTTATTGTTGTTGGGGTTGTTATTGTTATTTTTGTGGATGGTGCGCAGGTATAGTTTTATTTGTTGATCAACAGATTTGTTGGGAAAGTTGTTATTGACAAGGATTTGTTTAATATTACGAAGTTCTTTGTAGAATGTTGGTTTTCTATGACTATCTATCTATCTATCTATCTATATATATATATATATATATATATATATATATATATATATAGAGGATCAATCTGTTTATATGTATATATGTGTGTGTGTTTGTGGGAATGTTGTGTACTATCTGTCTCCCTCCCCCCCCTCTCTCTCTCTCTCTCTCTCTCTATCTATCTATCTATCTATCTATCTCTCTATCTATCTACCTCTGATTTCAATTCCGGTTGTAGGTAGCTTACAAAATGTCTAGCCACACTGAAGAGACTTGATAAGTCGAAACACGTGTCTGTGGATGACCCTATATATGCTCCCCATCCCCTAGGGTTGAGCACTCTGGGGGAGGGATCTCGCTGACGGCCGCCAACTCAAGCGTAAATGCAACGCTTTTCAATATAAGGAATAGAGCACTCTGTAACGGCCTTTACACACAAAGCCATGTGTGTATTAAAACAGTTAAAACCCCTTCTCATTCTGTAAGTGAAGACAGCCTAATGGTTAAGGTGCCGGACTGACACCCACCGACGTGTTTCAATTCCGGCTGTAAGTAGCTTACAAAATGTCTAGCCACACTGAGAGACTGAATACGTCGAAACACGTGTCTGTGGATGACCCTATATATATATATATATATATATATATATATATATATTATAATTATATATCTGCAAGGATATATCTATGTATCTATCTATCTATATATGTGTGTGTGTACTATATCTATCTATCTCTATATCTATCTATCTATCTATATATATATGCAAGGATTTATCCATCTATATATATATATATATATATATATGCGTGTGTGTGCGCCCGCGCGTGCGTGTGTGCGTGTAATCTATTGACAGATTTATAAAAAAAACTCGTGAAGTCTAAATATAAGTTTTGAATCCATTGCCCTAATGAATATGGTGAATGTTGACGAAGTATTTCTAAACATTTGTTTAGTCTTCATTCAGCGTCTAATATTTCCCACCAACCAATCCTTGCTTTCTGTTGTTTACTTTTTAAATTTATAGAATTGAATGAATCAAAAGAAGGGAAGAAGGGGAGGGGCAGGGGAGTTGTCAAGTGCGACTGATAAAATTTACTACGCAAGTTAGTGATAAGTGGTCTGGGGTTTGTTTTTTGTTTTGTTTTTTTTTTAACATTTTTAAACTGAATACTTTATTGTTTCCTACTTCTGTGTTATAATACCGAACGTTTATTTGGGATGACCTTCAAATATTATTGATAAACTTAGGCAAAAAATGACCGAAGTAAGGTCAATTGAGGTGGGGTCAAGCCTGTAACGGGAGGTAATGTGAATTGGCTGATTGAACTCAGAACCCCCAGGTTGGGATTTTTTTTTTTTTTGTGATTTGAAATATTACCCATATTAAATTGATATCTAAGTTAATTTGATTATTATTAGAAATGTGTTGTTTTTTTTTTTAACTTTAAGGGTCTCTCTTCTCGTTAGTTAAACTACTTAGAGAGCTCCACCTAACAAATGTAATATACTAATTTTCATGAATGTAATTACACTACCTTTTCGTGAATGTAATATACAAATTTTTCATGGATGTAATATACTAATATTCATGAATTTGGTTGTAATTCTATCTATCTGTAAATAAATATTTCTATTCTATCCTATTCTATTCTAATGCATAAAACAAAAGAGTAAGTTATGTTTCTATGCAGTTGTGGAATGTATTGCATAAGACCACCCCTAAAAAGAGATGTCCTGGGTATAACAATAAACTGTCTTAGATACGCTTACTGTATCCCTTGCAGAGGTAACACGCTACAAAAAGAGGTTTTCGTGTGCATTTACATTAAACTAAATTAATGGATCTGCGAGACTAGCTTGCTAACCATTTCACCACGACGATTTACCCGACCCGTTCACCATTAGTGGGATTTGACACAATGTCACTAGTATGGGGCATACATAATGGTTAGTACCATAACAATTATGTACAGTTAGTGTAGAAACCAAAATGGCTGTTAGAAGTTACGACCAGCCGCCTTTGAGTACGATGTCATGGAGGATTGAGTGACACGTGGTGAACTCATCTTAAACTCTTTTCCGTGAGAATCAGTAGAGAAATGAGAAAGAAGGCTTCTTCTGGTTTAGATTAGAAAGAGAGTTTGTTTAATTAGTATTGGCCAAACCACGGAGAGAGCAAGTTGTGCTAACGCGCTCCCGTACTCAATCTGTGCATTAGTCTGGATAGGGATTTCGAAATAAAATATGATATAAAGAAAATCGAAGTCTTGGGTTATTTATCCAAAAACTACCAATGACCCAGGGCTTATGATAGACGAGAAATCCCCAATGGAAGACCAGACATGAAGTCCCCAAATGGAAAGTTCCAGACGCTCGGAGAAGAACATGATACGAAAGATGATCAGAAGATAAATACATAAGAGAGTATGAGGAAAAAATGAGTAAAGAAAAGAAATGTAGATGGATAAAAATGAATTTTATCGATATCACTTTTAATCGATATCACTTACACATGTGTTTCGGTCCGTTTATCAAAATGTATACGGATTTACGCTATTATTATTATTAGAAATAGTCAGATGGAGTTGAAATGATGATAATAATAATAATAATAATAATAATAATAATAATAATAATAATAATAATAATAATAATAATAGGAAAAATGTAAAAATATTCCGTACACAGAGAGATTTTTTACGACCTTCATCAAAGTGAATTTTTTTTTATTTTTTGAGTAGAGATAAAAATCCGTTGTAGGCAAAACAGAATTTCAAATGTTCGAAAAAAGAATATTTTTTGAATCATTTGGAACGCAGAGACCGTTAAAAATGTTTGAAAGTTTTGGTGGATGGATATAATTTGTATTGCAAAGAATGAAATGTTATTAATATTCTTAAACTTGTTGATGATTGAATGAAGCGTGTTTTCATTGTTATTGTTTAGGGAAAAAGAAAGAAGAAAGAAATCGGTGAAAACCGAAAAAAGTTATCCCCTCAAAATAAGAGAGTATCTAACATGTGGATTGAACTCGCTTTTCATTAGTAATGAATTTGCGAGACTAGCTTGTTAACCATTACGATGGGCGATAAGGCTTCTAAGCTTAGATTTGTCTGACGCAAGGTTGCAATGGGTTACAGCCAGAGAATTTGAACTCTGTACTGTTGCAATTTTCTACCTGCAAGACAAACTCAGTAACCCCTGCTCTACAGCGAGACTCGAACCGGCCTCCAGCAAATTCTGTTCCGCGTGTCAAATATGTTGGCGCCTCTGAACTCAGTACGAGAGGCGAGCAAACGCAAAACATTGCAACTCTTTCGCCTCTCTCTCTCTCTCTCTCTCTCTCTCTCTCTCTCTCTCTCTCTCTCTCTCTCTCTCCATATATATATATATATATATATATATATATATAAGGTCCGTGGGCGATCTGTCAAAATAGGCGTATATTGTGTGTTTGGGCAAAAGTAGGAGGGTGGTAAGATTTCGGGTGGGAGGGTTATTGACCTGCTCCACCCGCACCCTGTCAAATATGTTGACGTTTACAGTAAATACTTCTTCCATCCCCCGGGCGAGCACACTTCTAAAGAGATGCTAGCAAATAATTTAGAACAATAAAACAAAATTATTTTGCGAATAATTGGAAAGATTTTTAATTTGGCCCGGGGGATAGTTTTAATTGCTTTTTCAGAAGAAAGAACAAACATTAGTGCAATAATTGTCTTCCTAGAGTGTCCTTCAATATATATATATATATATATATATATATATATATATATATGTGTGTGTGTGTGTGTGTGTGTGTGTGTGAATAAGAAAAAAGAACAAAGTATACCAAAAGATAAATTTATTTGTAGATTGTGAAGTCGACGTTAAAATGTTTTGGTTTGTTATAAAACCTTCATCGGGACATTAAGGTGAGTCTTGTTAAACATCGCTGAAATGCACTAAAGGAGGTCATCAGTGATATTACGCCGGTATCATTACAGATTTCGGGTTTCGCAACATCAGATCTGTTCCACCGGTTTCAAGACCGCCTCCTTTTATGATTCGCTCTGTGTAATCTAACGAATAGTTCAGGAGTCCTTATATAATGCCCCTGAGATAAGCAACAGTATTGTCTAAACTGAGTACTTTTTCTTTTCAAAATGAAAACGAAAGATGAGAAGTATGAGACAAAATGTTCTTTTTTTTCTTTCGCTAGCAGCGTTCTTTTTTTTAAGTGACGTGATTGGTATTAGAAAGAATATTTGAATTGTAATGTATTTTCCGAAAATAATATAACATGAATGAATATAAATTAAAAAGAAAAAATATTAATATCAATAAATTGAAAATATTCATAAACATGTGTCCCAAACATAAGCTGTAAACTTAAATGTTATCATATATATACACATATATCTGCTGTTATCATATATATATACATATATCTGCTGATGAGGCCTAATAGGCCGAAATGTACATACAGAGATTGATTTTTCTCGATTTGTTTAGCCTTACATTTGAATAGGTATGCCCGCCCAATTCATTAATTATTAATTAATTAATTTTCAAAATTAGGTATGACTTTTTTTTACATAGGGATTTAAATGGGGCGTCTCACGAGGATTCAGTAATAATGGATCTGCGGGACTAAATTTTAAAAAAACCTCTAACCAGGCGACGCCGGGTAGCCACTTCTAGTTTATTTATAAATAAGTTATTTTTTAAATAGGTTTTGTGTGAGAAATATTATTAGAATTATTCTTTATTTTTGTCGATGGACATCCCCCCACCACCACCAATATTTTTAAAAAGATAAAAACATGGTCTTTTAACAAATAATTTACATTTCTGTAAAGATAGATCTCATAAAAATTTAAATCAGTTGAGTTATTTTATAGTCCTTATATAGATTATTTTTAAATCGACCTAAAGTCGAAAATTGAAATTGAAATATATATATATGAGAAAAATTGATTTATATAGTTTAGCTATTTATTTTATAGAAATAAACTCCTACATTTAGAAAAGTGAAGAAAAAAAACTTATAATGTAAAAAAAAATATTTTGAAGGATTTTTTAGTCTTTTAAGATTTTATCACTCAGAAAAAAAAGAAAGAAATGGTTTGGTTTAGTTTAGATTGGTTTCTTTATTTAATAGCACATCAACCTTCGCGGGTTATTTAATGCTAAAGAGATCTTGGTAGAAGAACAATAGTTGCACTAGTTTATCAATACATGGAAGAGTGAGGGGGGGTTCATACTTTTTCCAGAGATGTTAGTCAGAAAGTGAACATATTAAAGAGACGGGCACTCGAACTCGATAATTACAATGTCGCAGTCGAGTGAGTTAGCCACTACGCAACGGAAACTCCCCACCAAAAAAGAAGAAAGAAAGAAAGAAAGAAAGAAAGAAAGGCATTGATAGAAAGAAAGAGAAAGGAAGAAGAAAGAAAGGAAGAAGAAAGAAAGGCATTGATAGAAAAGAAAGAAGAAAGAAGAAAGAAAGAAAGAAAGAAAGAAAGAAAGAAAGAAAGGCAACGATAGAAAAGAAAGAATGAATGATATAAATGGTTAGAAAGAAAGAAAGAAAGAAAGAAAGAAAGAAAGAAAGAAAGAAAGAAAGAAAGGCAACGATAGAAAAGAAAGAATGAATGATAAAATGGTTAGAAAGAAAGAAGAGAAAGAAAGAAAGAAAGAAAGAAAGGCACGATAAAAGAAGAATGAATGATAAAATGGTTGAAAGAAAAAGAAAAGAAGAATGAAAGAAAATTAAAGCCCGAAAAGAAAGAAGAATTGGAAAGAAAAAATTGGAAAGAAAGGCAACGATAGAAAAGAAAGAAAGAATGACATAGAAAGAAAGAAAGAAAGAAAGAAAGAAAGAAAGAAAGAAATACATTGATAGAAAAGAAAGAAAGAATTGGAAATTTAAAAAATGGAAAGAGAGAAAGAAAGAAAGGAATACATTGATAGAAAAGAAAGAAAGAATTGGAAAGAAAAAATTGGAAAGAAAAAAAGAAAGACAGATAGACATTGATAGAAAAGAAAGAAATAATTCATGAAATATAAAGAAAGAG
>CM042162.1:63020846-63053346 GCA_023376005.1 Doryteuthis pealeii
TCCCATTCTGCGTCCAAATAAATAAATCAAGGGTGCGTCGCTCAGTTGTTAGCAAGCTAGTTTAGTAGGCTATTGCGTTAGTGAGTTTGATTCTCACTGGGTGACCAATAAATATGACCAGTATAAAACAGATTAAATGACAACTATAGAAGAGTGGGTTTTCAAACGCTGACCACTTGATGAAAAATCGTCGACCTATTCACAATCATTTGCTCATGATATTACATCAGGATATATATATATATATATATATATATATATATATATATTATATATATAAATATACCAAACTTGTTGGTAAATCCTCGCGGTGAGAAAAAACCCAGCAAATAGTTTGATTGTAAAAATATACTACCAAACATCAACCGGGAAGGAAAAAATTTTGGAAAAAAGAAAAGACCAAGATAATCGTACCAACAAAAAATAATCTATTAGTACAATATTTTGGCCAAAAGAAAAAACTATTTATATGCATATATATATATATATAAGATATATATATATTCATACAAAACCGCCAGGAGACTAAAGCTAATAGGTAAAAAGTGCTCAATACCTAAGTAGAGCAAATAATAAAGAGTCAGATCTTAGCCCTGAAGAGCATTAAGCGAAACTTTTAGTAGCTTCGTCTGACTCATTAGATTATCTTTATATATATATATATATATATATATATATATATATATATATATATACATATATACATGCGTGTGCTCACTTACACACACGGTCACACAGGCACCCAAATGAAAACGATTAATCTATTCACATTTCCATACACGCTCTCTCCTCTCCTCTCTCTCTCTCTCTCTCTCTCTCTCTCTCTCTCTCTCTTCTCTCTCTCTCTCCCTTTCTCACATACACACAACAATCTCTCTGAGGAGGAGATCAACTGGTGGTGGATTTGCAGGTTACAGCGAAGATTCACAGGTGAAGCTAAAGAAAATTAAAAAATGGACAAATATCTGGACCTTGCCAGAGAACTGAAAAAATTATGGAATATGAAAGTGAAAGTTATACCAATTGTAGTTGGTGCACTTGAACGGTCCCAAAAGGATTGGAAAAGGGTTTGGAAAGTTTGGAAATCAGAGATGGATTGAAGCCATTCATAACACTGCACTGCTGCAATCTGCCAGAATACACTCAGAAGAGTCCTGGAGACCTGAGGAGATTGCTGTCACTCAGACTCCAGTGAAGGACCATCAGCTAAGGCTGAGTGAAAACTCAAAAGGAGTAAATAATAAATAAAGGACGTTACGTATACATTTTACAAATCAAGGATGTTATATAGACCTCCTTGACTCAAATTAGAGAAGGGGTGCGTATTATACATAAGGTTTAGGTTTTCAGAGTTACCAGCCTCCTAAAGATCCCCTGCGTATTATACTCAAGGAAGACTATACTCGAGGATTTACAGTATTCTTTATTTTCTCTTTTTCTTTTCTTCTCACAATCGTTCACTCCTTTTTTATTGAATCATTATCGAAAGATGGCAGACCATTTGTGATTAGCAAGTTATTTTTTTATTATTAGGTATTTTTTCTAATCATTAAAATAGCATTTTAAAAAAATCTTAAACAGAATACGAGAGTATCATCCTCGTACCCCACTTGTTCTAGGTTAGGCACAAGGCCCTATTAACGTGGGACCACCTACAAGCCGAGACCATTGGTGGCGGGTTAAAAATTGCGTCTAATCCCCTTGGCATTCCACCTCAAGGCACTGGCAATAAACCAGCTCTACTGACGTCTTGATATCTTAAGTTCTTCTAGCGTCTCTTCTAACATCTCTTCTAGCGTCTGGACTTCTCTTGGGGACTTCGTGTCTGGTCTTCATGGGGATTTCTCTTTATCAGAAGCCTGTGTTATTGGTAGTTCTTAGATAAATACACAAGACTTCGATTTACTTAGATCATATTTATTTCGAAATCCCCACCAGGCTACCTGCGCAGATTGAGTCGGAGCGTGAAATACACGACTCACCACCGTCGGTGTTTCTGGCCGACTGACTAAATCTATTTCTAATCTGAAACCGGAAGAGGGTCTTCTCCACCGATTCTCACGGTATCCACCGAAGGTTAGGACATGAGGTCAAGCCTTGTCATTCAACCTTCAAGGCCGTGGGCTGCAAACTTATAACAGCATTTTGATTTCTACACTACTTGCACACAAATATTAGGAATCTAATAATTATGTAACAATGCACTGAATCGGCCTGAGCTGATATCGAACCCGGAATCTTGCGGCTAACCAGGCGGTGATCTACCGACTGAGCTAAACCGACCCTTTTTAACTGAGCAAAGTCGGCAAAGAAATGGCAATTAATAGACCAAATCGAATGAATGAAAAACTCCCCTGTGGAGTAACAAATTCCATGGCTGAGTATTATCAATCACTTCTATTTGAAAGGCCCTGTCCACACGCACACAGTTTTATGAATGATCCCTACTATTCGCAATACCTGGTGACTGGTTTGTATTAAGTGCTAATTTTATGTATTTTCATTATTTATTTTCCATTCATCTATTTGCGTTAACATTGATGTAAATTCTATGAAAAGAAAAGGGTTCAACATCAAACCATAAAAAAACACTTAGGTGAGTGTGATAATAGATAAACGTTTACTATTGAAATACATTAGAAATGAAGAAGAAAACGGTTAAGAATTGAAACAGTCATTAGGCATAGATATAATAGAGTGAGATAGAAAGATAGATTATAGATAGAAGCACGTATAGATAGATAGATAGATAGATAGATAGATATGACAGATAGATAGATTCAATAGTGGAATGAATAAATAGATAGATAGATAAGATAGATAGATAGATAGATAGATATGAACAAGATAGATAGATAGATAATGACAGATAGATAGATATGATAGATATGAATAGATAGAGATAGATAGATAGTATGGACAGATAGATACATAGATATCAATAGTGGAATAAATAGATAGATAGATAGATAGATTATGAATAGATAGATAGATAGATAGATAGATATATGAATAGAGGAATAGATATAATATAGATACATGGTGTTGATAGATAGATAGATAAATAGATAGATAGAAAAGACTGAAACGTTAGATTTGAATAGAGTGAGATAGATTGTTTCTTTTTGTTTTACGGGTATCAACCCATTTCGGGTAATTTAGGCCGAATCAACTCATTACTTACAGTACCAGCTGTTGCTTAAATGGTCAGTCATCTAAATATTAAACAGGTTCATCGCTGCTTATTTTGGTGATCTCGCGAGAGCCAGTGATTTCAACGTGACTTGATAGTAAAAGATAGATAGATAGATAGATAGATATTAAAAACTGGATAAATAGGGCTATTACAGAAACTCATATAAATAAGTACACCCATAACAATTTTTGAATAAAAAGTCCATTCTATTCTAAACCAAAGACAATTGACTTTATCAATTCCAGTTGGATATTTATACAATCAAAATGTATATTATTAGGTATTATCTATTACCAAACTCCACAGTAATGCTATTCTGTAAGCAAAATTATTAAAGTGTAGAAATATTTTTAAAAAAATAAGTATACCTCTATGCAAAATTTTAGATATTAAGTATATGTTCAAACGAACATATACTTGGAGGCGCGTGGTCTAATGGTTAGTGTAGTAGAAAATGGACTCGTCAACGCGAGTTCGATTCCTGGACGAAGCTGTTGGCATTTCACATGGCGCTAATACCCTTGGGAAATGTAGGAATCCAATTCTCCTCCAGCTATGGGTAAATAGCAGGGCAGACTAGACTCTTTAACCATGGCTAGGTAACAGTATAGAAGAAGGAAAACTCTGAATTCAACCTGTTAAACCCCGCTTAAGAAATTGACCTTGTGTCGCATCCTGTTCGTGCGGAGGGCTGGTAAATATATATATGTTCAAACCGAATTTTTTTTTTACAGAATTTCGTTGCTGTTACGTTTGGTTCATATGATATCTAATGATATTCCGTTTTGACTGCATAATGTTCCACTAAAAATAATAGAACCCGGTTTATTCGCTTCTTCTTTTTTAATTGTCGGGGTGTATTTATTTATTGGAATACTATATATGCATAATAAATAAATATTTACTATAGAAATGCATTTAAATTATGTTAGCTTAGAAATACAATACAAATGGTTTTACTATAGAAATGCATTGCATTGTGGACACTTACGCATGGGCACACCAGTAAAAAAATTTAAAAAACTACATCACTCAGCTCTGTGTGGATTCTTGATGCGGCATAGATGCCTATTAAGGTCCTCTATGCCGCATCAAGAATCCACACAGGGCGATAACCGATAAGGACGGTTGGTGAGAGAGAGAGAGAGAGAGAGAGAGAGAGAGAAAGAAAGAGAGTGAGAGAAAAGAGAGAGAGAGAGTCCTTGATAGCCGTGCTGACAGCCCGACCATGATGATGATGATGATGATGATGATGATGCATGTATCTGAACACGTGCGCATGCGCGCAAGAGTTAGATTAACAGAGGAGACGTCTTTATTGAAATGCTGTATAATATATACGTGTCTTTTTGTTTGTTGTTTTGTTTTTTATAAGTTAAGTGACTTTATTGTATGGCGTCGGCTTGTCCTAATATGTCTGCAACCTTAAAGTTTTTATTATTTTTTATTTATTTTTTTTACTTTCGTACGCCATCAATTTTCCAAAACGTCTCTCTCTATACATCCTTAAACTAAACAATAAAAATAAAAACGACGTACGAACAAAATTCCTGCCATTTTAGAAGCGTCTTTCATCTGCTTTTAATACCGAAAGGATTCGTCCAAGGTGCATGTATCATCCGTGTCTTCTGAAAGGCCAAACGAATCATAACTGCCATTTCGACTTCCGCTGAATGACGCAAAGCATTTCGGGAATTGTTAGGAAAGAAGAAGAAGAAAAAAAATGTCTGTCGCTTATTTTCGACGGTGGCAGTAAGGTGCATGTCGCAGACAGGAAACATTCTGTTCTTTTAAATATTCGAAACAAATGATTTTTTGTTGTTTATTTTTGGTTTTTTTTTCTTTTTTGTCTAGTTCAACCATTGCTACATTGTTTTGGAGTGTTTTCACATATACAGATACGACCGAGTGATATACGACCGAGTGAAAGCTCGTAATTCGGAAAACCCGTAAGTTGAGGAAACTCGTAAATCGAGGTACCACTGTAATAGACGTTTACAATAGTTTACAAACGTTTACAATAAGAAATGCATTGAAATGAAGAGAAAAATGATTAAGAATTAAAACAGACATTATTATAGACATAATGCCAGCACGGGCATTGCATGGTTGTATAGAAAACCGGCAGTTACCAGGGCAGCAATTCCTCCACTTTACGCGGACAGATCAAACTGCGCAACTCATGCGCTGAATCGGCCTGAGCTGATATCGAACCCGGAATCTTGCGGCTACCAGGCAGGTGCTCTACCGACTAGCTAAACCGACCCTTTTTTAAACTGAGCAAAGTCGGCAAAGAATGGCAGTTAATAGACCAAACCGAATGAATGAAAAATGCCCCTGTCGAGTAACAAATCCATGCCTGAGTTATTATAGCAAAGAGTCGGATCTTAGCCCTGAAGAACACTTAGCGAAACCTTAGTAGGTTTATCTGACTCATTAGGTTTATCTTTACAATACATACATACATACATATATTTGACAAACTGAGAATAGATAGATATATAATAGATAGATAGATTACATACATACATACATTCATTTATACATCTGAATACAGTAAGTTAGAACCGTTGATGCATAAAGTTGATAGTTTTATCTATTCTACGTTGTTCTTTCTACATTACTTTTTCTTTTCTTTTTTTTTTCTTTTTTTTTTCTTTTTTTAACATTATGTCTCTACAAAACCTTTTGCAAATTGACTCCTTTTAAAAGTTTGTTTTGGGAAAACTACTTCGACGAAATTCGGAATTAACTCAATAATTGTATTTCTAGTTTTTCTTAAAAACCACGGACGTCAACTTTGCGCAATCATCCGTTTGGTTATAAAACTCATGTATTACTAGAACGGAAAATATAAATCAAGGTTAATATTACAGTAATTTTATATTAGAAATGATTTCACTATAGAAATGCGTTGTAAATTATTTTACCATAAAAATGCATTGCAAATGATTTAATATAGAAATAAATAGAGAATGATTTATTTATAGAAATTCATTGCAAATATTTTTACTATGGATATACTTTGTAAATTATTTCGCCACTGAAATTCATTGTAAATGATTTTGCTATAGAAATGCATTGTAAATGATTTAATTATAGATATGCAGTGTGAATGATTTTATATAGAAATCCATTGTAAATTATTTATAGACATTCATTGTAAATGATTTTACCATAGAAATGCATTATAAATGATTTTAAGACAGAAATGAATTGTAAATGATTTCCCTATAGAAATGCATTGTAAATATAATTTTAAGACAAGAAATGGATTATAAATGATTTCACTATAGAAATGCATTGTAAATGATTTTACCACTGAAATGCATTGTAAATGATTTTGCTATAGAAATGCATTGTAAATGATTTTGCCATAAAGATGCATTGCAAATGATTTTAAGACAGAAATGGATTGTAATGATTTCCCTATAGAAATGCATTGTAAATGATTTTAAGACAGAAATGGATTGTAAATGATTTCACTATAGAAATGCATTGTAAATGATTTTAAGACAGAAATGTATTGTAAATGATTTCACTATAGAAATGCATTGTAAATGATTTTAAGACAGAAATGGATTGTAAAGGATTTCACTATAGAAATGCATTGTAAATGATTTTGCTATAGAAATGCATTGTAAATGGTTTTAAGACAGAAATGGATTGTAAATGATTTTACAATAGAAATGCATTGTAAACGATTTTAAGACAGAAATAACGTAAGCCACAGTCAACTGACACTTAGTTTGGTTGGTTGGTTGGCAACCCTTGTTGGGTTATTTATGCCGAAGACATTTTGTTTATTCATTCATGCTGGGTATTCAATTTTTCTTTTCAACCTGAATTTTGAAACACATTTTGAATACTCCTTTCTTTATCTATTTAACCCATAGATGGTACCCTAAAAGGTACTTGGCCAGAGTCGACCTGGGAGTAATGGCTATAACAGGGTACTTCACATTCCACAGAATTCCAGAATTAGCACTTCAACCATAGACGCAGTTTAACGTCATACACAGGACACTAAGAATATCAGCCACCGCCTTCTAGCACAAAAAGATAAAAAAGGAATTGGGGTTGCCATAAGAGTAATAGGGCTGGGACAATCATATAGGTGCTAGGATTGACAAGTCAAGCCAATTTATTGGAGGGTCCTCTCCAAACACACGTCGAGCCGAAGTAACGATCAAAGTGGAGTGTTGCATGTCATGGACTGCTCAGCCACCAGATTGACATTTAGTTGAATTTTTTTTCTAGAAATAACAAAGATGACGATCATCATCATGAGGTCATGCCGATAGCATGGCATCTCCATGACTCTTCTTTGCCAAGCCGTCCCTATCAGCCGTCGTTCCTGGAATCCTCTGCACAACATCCAGTCTCCGTGCAGATCTGATCGATGTAGGTTTTTGCTGGCCGACCCACATTGTGTGTGCCATTATAAGTGCCCGTATGATGTCATTTATGGGCCCATCCTTGCCTTCTCCGCAGTATCCAGCATGTCTTGTTTTTCTTACTCGGATAGTTTATGTGATAGGAGGCAAGTGGCCGCACAGTTGCTCTTTTAATGCTTCCGGGAATTGTTCAAGATAGCGCGTAACATTCTTGTATAGTTACATGTAGCTTTTTCTACAAGCGTTTCGTTAGAGTCTAGGTGGTGCAGCCATACGGTAGTACTGACACGGCTCCAGCTTGGAATAATTTTTGCTTTATCTCACCAGAGAGATAGTCGTCTATATAATTTAATTATGATGACAGCTAGGAACTTACATTAAATATTCTTTGTGTTGGCATATTTTTGGTATAAGGTGTGCTGAAGCACACAACTTGAATTTATAAACTGTTCTAAAAAACAGCGTTGGCTGAATCGGCCAATCAAAACGCCCAAACATGTATTTAATTTACTATTAAAGGCGTTGATAATTGTCCCAAAATTGCTCGCTGGAGGCATGAACTAGCAGACGAGGATTGTACAGCCCTCTATTTCAAGACAGGACAAACTCTGATACAACTAAGCATGGGTCAGAGGACAAGGATTAAAACTGATACTACATCTTTCTACTTCAAGAAATGATCAAATTTATACCACAAGGATCTCCACTGTAAAACTGCTTTCGCCTACAGCCCTAAACATCGTAACGTTTGTTTTTTGGCCTGTTGTTTTGTTGGGTTCTTTTTTCTTTTTCTTTTTTTTTTTTTTTTCGTTTTTCATAAGACAAAAATGTTGTGAATTTGTGTATATATTTAGAGATCAGGTGGTGTAAGCATACAGTAGTACTGACACAGCTCTAGCTTAGAAGAATTTCGGCTTTGTTTCATCAAAGAGATACTCATCTAAATAATCCAGTTATAATTACAAGAACTTACATGTTTATTTTTTTATTTTTTTTTTATTTTTTCATTTTCATTTTATCAAGACAACTAGGAACGTATATGAAATATTGTTCGTTTTTTTTTGTTTTTTTTTGGGGGGGTTGTTTGTCTATTGCTTTTTTTTTCTTTAAATTTTTTCATAGACAAAATTGTTTGCTTGTTTGTTGTATGTTTAAAGTCCAGATGGTTCAGCCATACAGTAGCACTGACATGGCTCTAGCTTAGAAGAATTTCCGCTTTATCCCACCAGAGATACTCGTCTAAATAATCCAGTTATTATGACAGGGACTTACATGAAATATTGTTGTTGATTTTTTTTTTTTTGTTTATTGTTTTTGTCGACTTTTTTTCTTTTAAATTTTCATAATTTTGTTTCTCTGTTGTTTGTATGTTTGGAGTCTAGATGGTCCAGATATACAGTAGTACTGACGTGGTCCAGATATACATAGTACTGACGTGGTCCCAAATGAGAACACTTTTCGTGTTTATCTTATCTCATAGATATTCGTCTAAATGATTACAGGAACTGACATGTTTTTTTTTTTTGTTTTTTTTCNCACACACAACGTAAGAGAATGTTCGATGTCATCCTTCAAACCGTTTATCTAGCGTTTCTTAAATTTCGAACAATTCTAAGAGCGCTAATTTTCCATTCAAAACATTTTTAAACAAACTGATCAACAAAAACTATCACAGTCTCCTTATCATTCTGTGATAAATTTCACTTTCCTTATATCCAACAAAAGGCCTTGCATTTAATATTCTAAATAGAGACATTAATTTTCTTTAAGAGTGGCTGGATCAACGCAAGATCTTTCTTTTTTTAATGGGGCATCCTGCGAGGACCAACTCACGATCGATTATACCATTATTCTTGAATCGTGAGTTGGATCCCAGCAGGATGCTCCATGGATCTGCGAAGACTAACTTTAAAAAAAGACTCTACCCAGGCGATGCCGGTAACCGCTTCTAGTTTAGGTAAGAATCAATATTGGTTAGGTTAATAATCTATTCTATTCTTATACACTAAGAAAGATCAGTTAAATTACTGAATAACTGGGGTTTTACAAGATGACAAATGTACTTTGACCGGTAGGGGGGGGGGTCCAGTGGCTTTCGTCGGATCTTACAAGCTAACATCGTTGATCCTAGGGTCCATTCCCCTAGGCAATACCTGCCCCCTTTGATTAAAGGGCAGTGCTGGTTTATTGTCCAGGCCTGACGCGCCCCTTCAGAGGGATGCCGATGGATCAACGCATTTTTTCACCCGCCACCTATGAGCTTAGTTCTCGGTGGTCCCTCATAATAGGGCCTTGTTGCCTAACCCGTACACGTGGGGTACGTGTAAATATCATGTTACTATATTCTCTTAAAATTGAATCTCTTCGTTTATTAGTTGTTACAAAAATAATGGCCGATTGAAGTGCTCGGTTTTGAAATGTCATTTAACATAGAACTTGTGTTTATTTCAGGTGGAATATCACAAAGCATGGGAGATGAATCCACAAGTGATCGGACTGTACGAAGGTGGTTCCAGAAAATTCCGCAATGGAGATGAAGTCTTGAAAATGAAGAAGTAGGAGACGGACATGCAGTCTTGACAATGAATAATTGCAGGTAGTTGTTGAGCAAAATCCACCGACAAGTGTCAGAGAAATGTCTCAGCACACTTAGTGTCAGCATTGCAACAAATTTCCCACCATTTACAGAGTATTGAAAGGTGAAAAAGCTCGATAAATGGGTTCCTCATGAGCTCAATGAGCACCAAAAACTTAGGTGGTTTGAAATGTGCTCGATGCTCAGTTTGCGTAACACCAATGACCCCTTCTTGTCCGAATAGTCACATGTGACGAAAAGTGGATCCTTTACGACAACCGTTGTTGATATTGCAGCAGTTTCGGAGGCATTGTGCCCAAGCTTGAACTCATGCAACATAAGAAGGCGAAGGTCATGTTTAGGCATGTTCATATTTGAAGGCCCCTTTTCAAAAATACTTTCTATCTGAAAATAAGTTAAATTTTTATTTTGAGCACACAATTAAATTATTATATATGCAAAAATTCACCTGAAATAAACAAACAAATTCTTGTTAAATATGACTTTTCAAAACCGCAGCACTTCAATCGGCCATTCATTTTTACTAGCAAATATATGCACCCTCCGTATTCAAGTTTTAATATAATAAAATATATTAAATTAGAAAGGCTAATGAAACTGAATAAAAATGCAGATAAAAGATTTGAACAGAGGGGTATGATTGAAAAATTAGAACACTTTGAAACTAACTCTTCCATCATTTTCCATTACTCCCGTCTTTCATTTGGTAAATTTTTCCTAATTTTAACTTTTAGTGAAAATAGGAAGTAAAGAATAAATTTACAGTTATTTCTTCTTGTTAATGGTTTCTTTTAAGATTTATCCCCGAGATTTTTGCTCACATTCATTAAATAAAACCAAAAAATTAGAAATCAATAATACTAAAGCACACATTTTTTATTAAATCAAATTTTAATATCAATATGCAAATTAGCTTTCCCATTCACACTGTAAACCGCTATTTTTGTTGTATATATAAATACAATTGCATGCTATAGTATGTAGATATGTGTCAATAGTATTAATAATGTAAAAACAATTTTATTAATGATTAGTTTAAATAAAAATAGAATCATAGAGAATGTGACGTAAATAACTAAGGGAATTGTGACTTGAGTAGTAATATAGTTTCGTTACAGACAAACAAAACACACAATCTCCATTATAATAAGAAGAAGATAACAACTAATATTTAGCGGAGTTTATCACATTGTCAATGAGTCCTGCTGGTATGATGATATACTGTAACAGTAGTAGTAAAGTTTCAGTTCTGGAGCTCAGGGGAATGTGAGTATCCTTGTAGTGCCATATTTCCCAGTTACACCCGGACTTAGAGTGTTATCACCTATTAGGCTCCTATCTACGGATTATAATAGATGTTTTTAAAAATGTGTTAAAAAAACTGGATACACAATAAGAATGAATAAACAAAAAATTGCATAAATAACCCAACAAGTGTGGACATGCCGTAAAATCAATCCAACCAACAACAACAAACAATACGTTGTCAACTTCAGCAGCATATATTCAAGGTGTGCTAAAAAAGTATCGAGATTTTTATACTTTTTGACACACCTTTATTCTGAAAAAAAATACCGTTCCATTCATTAGGTTTTCAGGATACAAGTGTGCGTCGAAAAATACCAAGTTTAAAGCTGTATTTACCAAGATAGAATGAAGAATGAAGAAAATGAATTTTGGGTTTTTTTCAGAATACAAGGTGGTGTCAAAAATAATAAAAAAATCTCGATGATTTTTGACACACCTTGAATATATATAGATCGTGTGTGCTTGTGTGTGTTGTGTGTGTGGTCTTTCAGAAAGTCCTATTTATAACCATTATAGAAATCTCTCATTCGCATCTACCTCGTACACGTACAATTTACACGACTCGTCTAGACCTCGTAATAGAACCATTAGAAATTCGTTCTCCTTTCGGGTAAATGGCTCCTTTTGTTTGCGTGCTGGTTTAACGAACACGAAAATACCCGGTTTCTGGAGAGAATTACAAAGGAAAATCTGCACAATAAAAGAAGAACGAGAAGAAGAAGAAAAAAAGATGTCCGCCGAAAAAAAAACCAAAAAACAACGTAATAGTGACAGGCAAGAACTAATCCAATTACATTTCGACAAAGCCAATAAATAAAAAAAGAAGAAAAGAAATACAACAAAAACAAAAAAGTAATTTGAGCAAAAAAAAAAAATGGCACAAAAAATGGCGGTAATGTATCATTTACTTTAAAAACTTTCCGACAACTTTCCAACTCACTTTTACAAAATCAACTAGAGGTGGCTACCCAGCGTCGCCTCGGTAGAAAGGGAGAACCTGGTGTATTAATTTGATTTACTTTTGAGATTTATAAATGCCGGACATTCTTTAATAGAACTAGCAAATATATGCACCCTCCGGGTGCAAGTATTTAAGTTTTTAATATAATAAAATATCATATTAAATTTGAAAGGCTAATGAAACTGAATAAGAATGTAGATAAAAGATTTGGAATAGAGGGGTATGATTGAAAATAGAACAACTTTGAAAACTAACTCTTCCATCATTTTTCCGTTACTCCCGTCTTTCATTGTTAAATTTTCCTAATTTAAATGTTTAGTTAAAATAGGAAGTAAAGAATTTATATTAGTTATTATCTTCTTGTAATGGATTTCTTTTAAGATTTATTGAAGAGATTTGCTTCATATTCATTAAGATGAAAGCAAAGAATTAGAAATCAATATATCAAGCAACATATTTATTTAAAATCAAATTAATATCAATATGCAAATTAGCCTTCCCATCATACTGTAAACCAAACAAAGGGATTTGTGACGTATAGTAAATTAGTTTCGTTACAGACAGACAAACCCACAATCTTCATTATAATAAGATTTCAATGCTATTCCTATGACTCTGAATGTTTGAGATGGCTTGAAATTAGTATTATCTGCGTTATTCGGACTATTGTCCCCATCTTCATTGTTAATTGTACAACGTTTCGCCGACAAGAAATCCTGAAGAAGGCCGGGAGTATATCGCCGAAACGTTGTACAAATAACAATGAAGATTGGACAATAGTCCGAATAATGCAGAATTACTAATCTTCAAGCCTCATCTCAAACATTCAGAGAAATAGTATTGTATAACATGAGATGAGGACATATCGAATAACGCAGATAATATTATTTCTATGAATATTTCGATTTTTAAAAATATCTTCGAATATGATCAAATGTAATAATATTTGTACAATAAGCAAGGACTGTTGATATCTAATGAGTTTATACATTATACTTTGTTGTAATTGTTTTATTTTCCTAGTTTTCCCGGACATAAGTTTTATTCCTCCTGTCATTTATGTATGTACTGGAAGCGGCTATCTAGCTCGCCTGAGTAGAGGGGTAAACTGGTGTATTGATTTGTTTACTTTTGAGATTTAAAATTTCGGACATTCTAAGTAGAATTTCAATTGCTATTTTATGTATATTTAATTTCTAATTATCTTCGTATCATTAAATTCAAATCTTCATCATTGTTTCACAAAAAGCCAGAATCGTGTATACTTAAATGGTATATATATATTTGTCATTATTTGTTTTGTTTTCATAGTTTCATCCGGACATACATATATACTACATACACACCAACTGCTTTGAGAATATGGATAGGCGTCCAATCGTGGTGCATTAGTTAGTGATCTAGTCTTGCAGATCAATTATTAGTGAATAGCGAGTTCGATCCTCACTGGATGCCCTATATACTTGCGACCTTGTGTTAACATCCTACAGTGCGAAACAACTGTTGTGATCAATTTTTTAGTATAAAAAACGTGCCTTTCGGTATGAATATCATGAACAAACTCTTTTTTAAATCTTACAGAGAAATTCTTAATGCAAAACAATCGTCTGTTGTTGAAACAAACAACCGGGGAAACCAAACGTATTCCTTTCAAAACAGCTCCCAGCTGGGTGCTTATTGGTTACTTGGTCCAATTATTTTTAAAAGCAGATGTTGTTCCAGGAAATGTTGAATAAAATGTGTTTATTGTTGGATTGTGATCTTGGTATAGCCCATAAACAATTTCCTGTCTGAAACAAATAACTATCGACATTGCATTCTGAAAAAAAATGAATCTTTGAATATTACTGAATAAACTTAACTAATGTAATCCATTAATATTACTCTGTATGTGTTGGATTGTGATCTTGGTATAAGCCGTAAACAATTTCCTGTCTTGAAACAAATAACTATCGACATTGCATTCTGAAAAAAAAATGAATCTTCTGAATATTACTGAATAAACTTAACTAATGTAATCCATTTAATATGACTCTGTATGTGTTGGATTGTGATTTTGGTATAGGCCTAAACAATTTTCCAATCTGAAAACAAATAACTATCGACATTGCATATCTGCGAAAAATGAATCTTCTAAATACTACGTAATAAACTTAACTAATGTAATCCATTTAATATGACTCTGATGTGTTGGATGTGATCTTGTATAGGCCGTAAACAATTTCCTGTCTGAAACAAAATAACTATCGACATTGCATTCTGAAAAAAATGAATCTCTAAATATTACTGAATAAACTTAACTAATGTAATCCATTAATAGACTCTGTATGTGTTGGATTGTGATCTTGTATAGGCCGTAAACAATTTCCCATCTGAAACAAATAACTATCGACATTGCATTCTGAAAAAATGAATCTTCTAAATATTACTAATAAACTAACTAATGTAATCCATTTAATATGACTCTGTATGTGTTGATTGTGATCTTGGTATAGCCGTAAACAATTTCCCATCTGAAACAAATAACTATCGACATTGGCATTCTAAAAAAATGAATTTCCTAAATATTACTGAATAAACTTAACTATGTAATCATTTAATATGACTCTGTATGTGTGGATTGTAATTCTTGGTATAGGCCGTAAACAATTTCCCATCTGAAACAAATAACTATCGACATTGCATTCTGCGAAAAATGAATCTGCTAAATACTATTGAATAAATTTAACTAATGTAAACCATTTAATGTGATTTGCTTAAAATATACCTTACCACGTATCTCCAATGTAACAGTGGAATAAACGTGAAGGTTTTCGAGACACTGTGTGGTTGTCGTTTCCTTCCTGCTACGGATCACGTGACAACTTTCGAGACCCCCCACAATGTAATACATCTTCTCTCATGTGGAATTTATCTTACGCGAGTTGTAATTTTTTTGAAGTAGGGATCATCGTAGATTTTAGATTTAAATTGATCAAAGTGAACGAAACAAAAAAGTTAAAAATGAATGAAAGAAATACACTACTGTGAAGCATTAAAATTAATACCTGGATTAGTATTATCATAAAAAATCATTCGCCGGCCCCCCAACTTAATGAATGCCACCCTATTGACAAGACTCTTGGTGACGGGTCTGATGGTATGTGATAATTATGGTTTCGTTCTTTCTTTCTGCTTTTGTACTTTCTTCTTTCTTTCTTTCTTTCTTCTTCTTTCTTATTCCAACTATTCTTTCTTTTCTTTTCTTTTCTTTCTTTGTTTTTCTCCCTTCTTCTTTCTTCTCACTTCTTCTTTCTTTCTTCTGTCTGTCTGTCTTTCTCTTTCTTCTTTCTTCTTTCTTTCTTTCTTTCTATTAACTATTTTCTTCTCTTTTCTTTTCTTTTCTTTGTTTTTCTCCCTTCTTTCTTCTTATTCTCTTTCTTTCTTTCTGTCTGTCTGTCTGTCTTTCCTTCTTCTATTCCAACTATTTTCTTTCTATTTTCTTTCTCTTTTCTTTCTCCCTTTTTTTTCTTACTTCTCTCTTTCTTTCTTTCTTTCTTTCTTTCTGTCTGTCTTTCCTCTTTCTTCCTTTTCTTCTTATTCCAACTATTTTCTTTTCTTTTCTTTTCTTTTCTTTCTTTGTTTTTTCTCCCTTTTTCTTTCTTCTTATTCTTTCTTCTTCTTCTGTCTGTCTGTCTGTCCTTTCCTTCTTTTCTTTCTTATTTCAATTTATTTCTTTCTTGTTTCTTTCCTTTGTTTTTCCCTTGTTTCTCCTTTTCTTTCTCTTCTATCTTTCTTACTTTCTTTCTTTCTTCTTCTCTTCTCTCCCTAAATTTCTTTTTCTTCTTCTCTGTGTTTCCTCCCGTTGTTTCTTTATTTCTTCCCTCTTTCTCCAGCTATTTTCTTTTCGTTTTTCTCTTCGTTTTCTTTCTTGTCCTCCTCCTCTCTTTCTTCTTTCTTCTTTATTTATTTATTTATTATTTATTTGTCGCTTTCTTTCTTATATTCAACCATTTTTCTTTCGTTTCTTTCCTTTGTTTCCCTGGTTTTTCACCCTTTTTTCTACTTACTTTCTTTCTCTTCTTCTCTTTCAACTTCTTTTTCTCTTTCTTTCTCTCCCTAATATTTTCTTTTTCTTTGTCTCTGTCTTTCTCCCGTTGTTCTTTCTTGTCGTTCTTATTTCAACTATCTTATTGTCTTTGCTATTCTCCTTATTTTGTACACCTACTACTTTCTTTCTCTTTAATTTTCTTCCTTCAGTTTTTCTTTCCTTCTTTCTCCTCGCAACTCTTTTCTTTTCTTCATTTATTCTCTTTACCCCCCCCTACTGACTTCTTTCTATTTTTATTCCCATCCATTCATTCTTTCTTTCTCACACAATTCTTTCCTTTTCTTTTATTACCGTAAATCCTCGAGTATAATCCGCATTTTTCTCAAGATTTAAAGCTCAAAATCCCCAGCTGCGTACTATATTGGTTTGGTTTTGTTTTGTTTTACGGCATATCAATCTCAATGGTATTTAATGCCGATAAAGTTTTGAAATAAATCGATTTCTAATGGATAATACAATTTTTTATAAATACATTTTTCTATTAACCCATAGATGGGACCCTAACAGGTACTACTACTCATGTCAGAGTGGACCAGGGCAGCAATTTGATGAAGGGGGTGCTCCACATTCCCCAAAACTCCAAAACTGGAACCTCACCATCAGATAGAGTTTAACGTATTCCTGACATGTAGACCCGCAGCCACCGCCTTCTAGCACCATATGATAAAAAGGAGGTTGGGGTTGCCATAAGGCAATAGGGTTGGGCAATCATATAGGTGCTAGGGCTTGACGTGACCAGCCGATTGATCGAGGGGCCTCTCGACCGCCCGCTCTAGCCCAAGTAGGGCCAAAGTGGAGATATTGCAAGTCATGAACGCTCATCCACCTGGGCTATCCTTAAGCATCACGGGTCGCCACCCAACGGCCAACAGGGCCCATTGGGAGTCTTACCCCTCTGCAGAGGTGCAGTCGGTGCATTCTAACGCCCTCAGCCGACAGGGCGGGCGTACTATATACGAGGTTAAAATAAAAAATATTTCTAAGCTATGTCCGAGTCTCTATTTGCTGTCGGCAATGTTTGGAAAACAATTATAAATGGAACAGTTATTTGATGCTGAAGAGGGACGCTTGAATTTGAAGGGCTGAATAAATGTTTTGCTTTTGTTTTGTAACTGATAGTGATAAATATGTAAAGGCAATTTACTTAATATTTATTTTTCATGATGTTATTACTGTGTATTTCTTTATTTTCTCAAACAAAAAAAGTTATTTTTTGCAAACAAAAAGTTACACGTTTGCATTTATGTTATTATATAATAATAATTAATCGAATGTAGCAAAACTAGACAACGGGAATTCAAAACTAGACACGACTGGTGTTGGGAAGGTGATACCACGGAATTATGCAAAATAATTGAATTTGACCATACAACAAAATGTATATGCATAAACCAGAATCTGTTCTTGAGAACGAAACGCATAAAATTCTCTGGGACTTTGAAATAAAAACGGATCACCTTATCCAGCAAGAAGACCAGACCTAGTGTTGATAAACAAAAAAGAAAAAGAACTTGTCAACTGGTGGATTTTGCAGTTACAGCAGATCACAGGGTGAAGCTAAAGGAAAATTAAAAAATGGACAAATATCTGGACCCTGCAAGAGAACTGAAAAAGTTATGGAATATGAAAGTGAAAGTTATACCAATTGTAGTTGGTGCACTTGGAACGGTCCCAAAAGGATTGGAAAAGGGTTTGAAATGTTTGAAATCAGAGATGGATTGAAGCCATTCATAACACTGCACTGCTGCAATCTGCCAGAATACTCAGAGGTCTGGAGACCTGAGGAGACTTGCTGTCACTCAGACTCCAGTGAAGGACCATCAGCTAATGCTGATGTGAAAACTCAAAAGGAGTAAAATAATAAAAGGACGTTACCGTATACATTTTACAAATCAAGGATGTTATATAGACCTCCTTGACTCAAATTAGAGAAGGGGTGCGTATTATACACTAAGGTTTAGGTTTTCAGAGTTACAGCCTCCTAAAGATCCCCTGCGTATTATACTAAGGAAGACTATACCGAGGATTTACAGATTCCCTTTATTTTCTCTTTCTTCTCTTTCTTTCACAATCGTTCACTCCCTTTTTTATTGAATATTATCGAAAGATTGG
This sequence comes from Doryteuthis pealeii, assembly GCA_023376005.1. NCBI lineage: Eukaryota > Metazoa > Mollusca > Cephalopoda > Myopsida > Loliginidae > Doryteuthis > Doryteuthis pealeii. Next base: position 63,039,507 of record CM042162.1, read on the forward strand.
CAGACCATTTGTGATTAGCTAAGTTATTTTTTTATTAATTAGTATTTTTTCTAATCATTAAATAGCATTTAAAAAAATCTTAAACAGAATACGAGAGTATCATCCTCGTACCCCACTTGTTCTAGGTTAGGCACAAGGCCCTATTAACGTGGGACCACCTACAAGCCGAGACTCATTGGTGGCGGGTTAAAAATTGCGTCTAATCCCCTTGGCATTCCACCTCAAGGCACTGGCAATAAACCAGCTCTACCTGACGTCTTGATATCTTTAAGTTCTTCTAGCGTCTCTTCTAACATCTCTTCTACGTCTGGACTTCTCTTGGGACTTCGTGTCTGGTCTTCCATGGGGATTTCTCTTTATCAGAAGCCTGTGTTATTGGTAGTTCTTAGATAATAAACAAGACTTCGATTTACTTAGATCATATTTATTTCGAAATCCCCACCAGGCTACCTGCGCAGATTGAGTCGGAGCGTGAAATACACGACTCACCACCGTCGTGGTTTCTGGCCGACTGACTAAATCTATTTCTAATCTGAAACCGGAGAGGGGTCTTCTCCACCGATTCTCACGGTATCCACCGAAGGTTAGGACTGAGGTCAAGCCCTGTGTCATTCAACCTTCAAGGCCGTGGGCTGCAACTTAATATAACAGCCATTTTGATTTCTACACTACTGCACACAAATATTAGGAATCTAATAATTATGTAACAATGCACTGAATCGGCCTGAGCTGATATCGAACCCGGAATCTTGCGGCTACCAGCGCGGGTATCTACCGACTGAGCTAAACCGACCCTTTTTAAACTGAGCAAAGTCGGCAAAGAAATGGCAATTAATAGACCAAACGAATGAATGAAAAACTCCCCTGTGGAGTAAACAAATTCCATGGCTGAGTTATTATCACACTCTATTTGAAAGGCCCCTGTCCACACGCACACAGTTTTAATGAATGATCCCTACTATTCGCAATACCTGGTGACTGGTTTGTATTAAGTGCTAATTTTATAGTATTTTCATTATTTATTTTCCATTCATCTATTTGCAGTAACATTGATGTAAATTCTATGAAAAGAAAAGGGTTCAACATCAAACCATAAAAAAACACTTAGGTGAGTGTAGTAATAGATAAACGTTTACTATTGAAATACATTAGAAATGAAGAAGAAAACGGTTAGAATTGAAAATCATTAGCATAGATATAATAGAGTGAGATAGAAAGATAGATTTATAGATAGAAGCACGTATAGATAGATAGATAGATATATATAGATATGGACAGATAGATAGATATCATAGTGGAATGAATAAATTAGATAGATAGATAGATAGACATAGATAGATAGATATGAGATAGATAGATAGATAATGACAGATATATAGAATATAGAATGTGAATAATAGATAGATAGATGTATGTAAGATAGATAGACATAAGAATAATAGGGATAAAATAGATTGATAGATGAATAGATATATAATGATACAGTATATAGATAAATAAGATAGCATAGAGATTAGATAATGAATTAATAGGGGAGAATAGAACTATATATATAATTACATGCGTGATAGATGATAGATAAATAATAGATAGAAAGACTGGAAACGTTAGATTTGAATAGAGTGAGTATGATTGTCTTTTATTTACGCGTATCAACAGTGTCGAGGTAATTTAGGCCGAATCAACTCATTACTTACAGTACCAGCTGTTGCTTAAATGGTCAGTCATCTAATATAAACAGGTTCATCGCTGCTTAATTTGGTATCTCGCAGAGCCAGTGATTTCAACGTGACTTGATAGTAAAATAGATAGATAGATAGATAGATAGATATTAAAAACTGGATAAATAGGGCTATTACAGAAACTCATATAAATAAGTACACCCATAACAATTTTTGAATAAAAAGTCCATTCTATCTAAACCAAAGAACATTGACTTTATCATTCCAGTTGGATATTATTACAATCAAAATGTATATTATTAGGTATTATCTATTACCAAACTCCACAGTAATGCATATTCTGTAAGCAAAATTATTAAAGTGTAGAAATATTTTTAAAAAAATAAGTATACCTCTATGCAAAATTTTAGATATTAAGTATATGTTCAAACGAACATATACTTGGAGGCGCGTGGTCTAATGGTTAGTGTAGTAGAAAATGGACTCGTCAAACGCGAGTTCGATTCCTGGACGAAGCTGTTGGCATTTCACATGGCGCTAATACCCTTGGGAAATGTAGGAATCCAATTCTCCTCCAGCTATGGGTAAATAGCAGGGGCAGACTAGACTCTTTAACCATGGCTAGGTAACCAGTATAGAAGAAGGAAAACTCTGAATTCAACCTGTTAAACCCCGCTTAAGAAATTGACCTTGTGTCGCATCTGTTCGTGCGGAGGGCTGGTAAATATATATATGTTCAAACCGAATTTTTTTTTTACAGAATTTCGTTGCTGTTACGTTTGGTTTCATATGATATCTAATGATATCCGTTTTGACTGCATAATGTTCCACTAAAAATAATAGAACCCGGTATATTCGCTTCTTCTTTTTTAATTGTCGGGGTGTATTTATTATTGGAATACTATATATGCATAATAAATAAATATTTACTATAGAAATGCATTTAAATTATGTTAGCTTAGAAATACAATACAAATGGTTTTACTATAGAAATGCATTGCATTGTGGACACTTACGCATGGGCACACCAAAAAAAAATTTAAAAAACTACATCACTCAGCTCTGTGTGGATTCTTGATGCGGCATAGATGCCTATTAAGGTCCTCTATGCCGCATCAAGAATCCACACAGGGCGATAACCGATAAGGACGGTTGTAGAGAGAGAGAGAGAGGAGAGAGAAGAGAGAAGAAAGAGAGTGAGAGAAAGAGAGAGAGAGGAGTCCTTGATAGCCGTGCTGACAGCCCGACCATGATGATGATGATGATGATGATGATGATGCATGTATCTGAACACGTGCGCATGCGCGCAACGAGTTAGATTAACAGAGGAGACGTCTTTATTGAAATGCTGATAATATAATACGTGTCTTTTTGTTTGTTTGTTTGTTTTTTTAAAGTTAAGTGACTTTTATTGTATGGCGTCGGCTTGTCCTAATATGTCTGCAACCTTAAAGTTTTTATTATTTTTATTTATTTTTTTTACTTTCGTACGCCATCAATTTTTCCAAAACGTCTCTCTCATACATCCTTAAACATAACAATAAAAATAAAAACGACGTACGAACAAAATTCCTGCCATTTTAGAAGCGTCTTTCATCTGCTTTTAATACCGAAAGGATTCGTCCAAGTGCATGTATCATCCGTGTCTTCTGAAAGGCCAAACGAATCATAACTGCCATTTCGACTTCCGCTGAATGACGCAAAGCATTTCGGGAATTGTTAGGAAAGAAGAAGAAGAAAAAAAATGTCTGTCGCTTATTTTCGACGTGGCAGTAAGGTGCATGTCGCAGACAGGAAACATTCCTGTTCTTTTATAATTCGAAACAAATGATTTTTTTGTTTATTTTTTGGTTTTTTTTCTTTTTTGTCTAGTCAACCATTGCTACATTGTTTTGGAGTGTTTTCACATATACAGATACGACCGAGTGATATACGACCGAGTGAAAGCTCGTAATTCGGAAAACCCGTAAGTTGAGGAAACTCGTAAATCGAGTACCACTGTAATAGACGTTACAATAGTTTACAAACGTTTACAATAAGAAATGCATTGAAAATTAAGAAGAAAAAATGATTAAGAATTAAAACAGACTTATTATAGACATAATGCCAGCACGGGCATGTCATGGTTGTATAGAAAACCGGCAGTTACCAGGCAGCAATTCCTCCACTTTACCGCGGACAGATACAAACTTGGCAACTCATGCGCTGAATCGCCTGAGTGATATCGAACCCGGAATCTTGCGGCTACCAGGCAGGTGCTCTACCGACTGAGCTAAACCGACCCTTTTAAACTGAGCAAAGTCGGCAAAGAAATGGCAGTTAATAGACCAAACCGAATGAATGAAAAATGCCCCTGTCGAGTAACAAATTCCATGCCTGAGTTATTATAGCAAAGAGTCGGATCCTAGCCCTGAAGAACACTTAGCGAAACTCTTAGTAGGTTTATCTGACTCATTAGGTTTATCTTTACATAACATACATACATACATATATATTGACAAACTGAGATAGATAGATATATAATAGATAGATAGATATACATACATACATACATTCATTTATACATCTGAATACAGTAAGTTAGAACCGTTGATGCATAAAGTGATAGTTTTATCTATTCTACGTTGTTCTTTCTACATTACTTTTTCTTTTCTTTTTTTTTTCTTTTTTTTTTTTTTTTTAACATTTAATGTCTCTACAAAGACCTTTTTGCAAATTGACTCCTTTTAAAAAGTTTGTTTTGGGGAAACTACTTCGACGAAATTCGGAATTAACTCAATAATTGTATTTCTAGTTTTTCTTAAAACCACGGACGTCAACTTTGCGCAATCATCCGTTTTGTTATAAACTCATGTATTACTAGAACGGAAATATAAATCAAGGTTAATATTACAGTAATTTTATATTAGAATATATTTCACTATAGAAATGCGTTGTAAATTTTTACCATAAAAATGCATTGCAAATGATTTAATATGAAATAAATAGAGAATGATTTATTTATAGAAATTCATTGCAAATATTTTTACTATGGATATACTTTGTAAATTATTCGCCACTGAAATTCATTGTAAATGATTTTGCTATAGAAATGCATTGTAAATGATTTAATTATAGATATGCAGTGTGAATGATTTTATTATAGAAATCCATTGTAAATTATTTTATAGACATTCATTGTAAATTATTTTACCATAGAAATGCATTATAAATGATTTTAACAGAAATGAATTGTAAATGATTTCCCTATAGAAATGCATTGTAAATAATTTTAAGACAGAAATGGATTATAAATGATTTCACTATAGAAATGCATTGTAAATGATTTTACCACTGAAATGCATTGTAAATGATTTTGCTATAGAAATGCATTGTAAATGATTTTGCCATAAAGATGCATTGCAAATGATTTTAAGACAGAAATGGATTGTAAAATGATTTCCCTATAGAAATGCATTGTAAATGATTTTAAGACAGAAATGGATTGTAAATGATTTCACTATAGAGAAATGCATTGTAAATGATTTTAAGACAGAAATGTATTGTAAATGATTCACTATAGAAATGCATTGTAAATGATTTTAAGACAGAAATGGATTGTAAAGGATTTCATATAGAAAGCATTGTAAATGATTTTGCTATAGAAATGCATTGTAAATGGTTTTAAGACAGAAATGGATTGTAAATGATTTTACAATAGAAATGCATTGTAAACGATTTTAAGACAGAAATAACGTAAGCCACAGTCAACTGACACTTAGTTTGGTTGGTTGGTTGGCAACCTTGTTGGGTTATTTTATGCCGAAGACATTTTGTTTATTCATTCATGCTGGGTATTCAATTTTTCTTTTCAAACTGAATTTTGAAACACATTTTGAATACTCCTTTCTTTATCTATTTAACCCATAGATGGTACCCTAAAAGGTACTTTGCCAGAGTCGACCTGGGAGTAATGGCTATAACAGGGTACTTCACATTCCACAGAATTCCAGAATTAGCACTTCACACTAGACGCAGTTTAACGTCATACACAGGACACTAAGAATATCAGCCACCGCCTTCTAGCACAAAAGAATAAAAGGAATTGGGGTTGCCATAAGAGTAATAGGGCTGGGACAATCTATAGGTGCTAGGGATTGACAAGTCAAGCCATTTATTGGAGGGTCCTCTCCAAACACACGTCGAGCCGAAGTAACGATCAAAGTGGAGTGTTGCATGTCATGGACTGCTCAGCCACCAGATTGACATTTAGTTGAATTTTTTTCTAGAAATAACAAAGATGACGATCATCATCATGAGGTCATGCCGATAGCATGGATCTCCATGACTCTTCTTGCCAAGCCGTCCCTATCAGCCGTCGTTCCTGGAAAATCCTCTGCACAACATCCAGTCTCCGTGCAGATCTGATCGATGTAGGTTTTTGCTGGCCGACCCACATTGTGTGTCCATATAAGTGCCCGTATGATGTCATTTATGGGCCCATCCTTGCCTTCTCCGCAGTATCCAGCATGTCTTGTTTTTCTTACTCGGATAGTTTATGTGATAGGAGGCAAGTGCGCCGCACAGTTGCTCTTTTAATGCTTCCGGGAATTGTTCAAGATAGCGCGTAACATTCTTGTATAGTTAACATGTAGCTTTTTCTACAGCGTTTCGTTAGAGTCTAGGTGGTGCAGCCATACGGTAGTACTGACACGGCTCCAGCTTGGAATAATTTTTGCTTTATCTCACCAGAGAGATAGTCGTCTATATAATTTAATTATGATGACAGCTAGGAACTTACATTAAATATCTTTGGTTGGCATATTTTTGGTATAAGGTGTGCTGAAGCACACAACTTGAATTTATAAACTGTTCTAAAAACAGCGTTGGCTGAATCGGCCAATCAAAACGCCCAAACATGTATTTAATTTACTATTTAAAGGGTTGATAAATTGTCCCAAAATTGCTCGCTGGAGGCATGAACTAGCAGACGAGGATTGTACAGCCCTCTATTTCAAGACAGGACAAACTCTGATACAACTAAGCATGGTCAGAGGACAAGGATTAAAACTGATACTACATCTTTCTACTTCAAAGAAATGATCAAATTTATACCACAAGGATCTCCACTGTAAAACTGCTTTCGCCTACAGCCCTAAACATCGTAACAGTTTTGTTTTTTGGCCTGTTGTTTTGTTGGGTTCTTTTTTCTTTTTCTTTTTTTTTTTTTTTTCGTTTTTCATAAGACAAAAATGTTGTGAATTTGTGTATATATTTAGAGATCAGGTGGTGTAAGCATACAGTAGTACTGACACACTCTAGCTTAGAAGAATTTCGGCTTTGTTTCATCAAAAAGATACTCATCTAAATAATCCAGTTATAATTACAAGAACTTACATGTTTATTTTTTTATTTTTTTTTTATTTTTTCATTTTCATTTTATCAAGACAACTAGGAACGTATATGAAATATTGTTCGTTTTTTTTTGTTTTTTGGGGGGGGTTGTCTATGCTTTTTTTTTTTCTTTAAATTTTTTCATAGAACATAATTGTTTGCTTGTTTGTTGTATGTTTAAAGTCCAGATGGTTCAGCCATACAGTAGCACTGACATGGCTCTAGCTAGAAGAATTTCCGCTTTATCCCACCAGAGATACTCGTCTAAATAATCCAGTTATTATGACAGGGACTTACATGAAATATTGTTGTTGATTTTTTTTTTGTTTATTGTTTTTGTCGACTTTTTTTCTTTTTAAATTTCATAATTTTGTTTCTCTGTTGTTTGTATGTTTGGAGTCTAGATGGTCCAGATATACAGTAGTACTGACGTGGTCCAGATATACAAGTAGTACTGACGTGGTCCCAAATGAGAACACTTTTCGTGTTATTCTATCTCATAGATATTCGTCTAAATGATTACAGGAACTGACATGTTTTTTTTTTTTGTTTTTTCATTTTCATTTTATAATAAAACTAGGAACGTATATGAGATATTGTTTGTTGTTGTTGTTTTTGTTTTTTGTTTTTGTTTGTGTTTTTTGTCTATTGCTTTTATTTTTTCTTTTATTTTTCATAGGACAATAATTGTTTACTTGTTGTTTGTATGTTTAAGTCCAGGTGGTGCAGCCATACAATAGTACTGACACGGCTCCAGCTTGGAATAATTTCCTTATTTCATTATCTGAGAGATAATCATCTAAATAATCCATATTCATTACAGGAGGAACTTATACGAAATATTGTTTCTCTTTTCTTTTCTTTTTTTGAGGGGGGGGGTCTTTTTAATTTGTTTATAAGGCAATAATATTGTTTACTTGTTTATTTGTATGTTTGGAGTCCATATGGTGCAGCCATACAGTAGTACCGACACGTCTTCAGCTAGGAGAATTTCCGCTTTATCCTTATCAAGGGAATATTCGTCGGAATAATCCAGTTATTATGATGAAATATTCTTTGTTTTTTTTGTTTGTTTGTTGTTTTCTTTGTCTTGGAATTTTTTTTTTTTTTTTTTTTTGGGGGGGTAATTTTTGTTGTTGTTGTTGTTGTTTTAATTCTTTCATAATATTTGTTTGCTTGTTTATTTGTATTTGGAGTCCAGTGGTGCAGCCATTCAGTAGTACTGACATGGCTCCAGCTTGGAAAGAATTCCTCTGTAAATTCATCAGAGAGGTACTTACCTAAATAATTTCAGTTATTATAACAGCTACGAAATTGAAGAACATTAGGCTTTTTTTTTAAATTTATTCATAAGGCAACAACATTATTTGCTTATTTATTTATATATTATTTATTTGTTTGTTGTTTTGGGGGATTTGGGGGTTGGGGCGTAAGGCCAAAATGCCGTTTATTTTTTTTCTCTTGGCTGTATCTTTCAGGTCATTGGTAGAGAAGTTGCAGGAAGGCGGGTGCATTTGAATTTGCGCGCGGTAACAAATACGCCCGTTTCTTTGTTAAAGCACCGGACAGATGTCGAGAAAAACATCTGGATTGCAACAGGGTCACGTTTTGTAAGTGTTCAATGCAGCATGTGTTCATATTTTTGTAAACGATTGATTTTTCCCCCCAATAACCAAAGCAATCATATCTAGAGCGACCCCCACCTCTCTCTCTCTCTCTCTTCTCTCTCTCTCTCTCCTCTCTCTCTCTCTCTCTCTCTCTCTCTTCTCTCTCTCTTCTGAGAATCTTTATAATTTTAGAAAGAGAAAAAAACAAACAAACAAATTAGCTTCTTTGTGGGCGGATTAAATAATGGACATTCCAGACTTACAGATTTGATTTTACCTTCAGTTTTTGAATTAGCCTTCGTAGTCGTATTCCTTGTATGATTCAACACACACACATGCACACACACACATATACGCAAGTACACACACTACACACACATACGTGCGAGTGTGTGTATTTTACAAAGCTCAATACTGAACAAGGTCACAGGTACGAATGAAATAGTAAATGGCCGACGAAATTTGCTCGCAAATCATTCAATGACTAATTTATCCAATATATTCAATATATATATATATATATATATATATATAATATATATATATGTATGTATATATAATCCTAGTTTTTTATAAAATGAAAATGAAAAAATCAAAAGAGAAAAAAATAAACATATATATATTATATATATATATATATATATATATATATATATATATATATAATATATATATATGAAAATAAAATGGAAATTAATCCGACAGTATGAATATGATATAATGAAAAACAAAAGATGTTTACAACTGCTTGGGATCATCAGGAGAGAATGGTGCACCAAAACGGTTTGCACATTCTCTCTCTGATGAGCCCATGCAGTTGTAAACATCTTTTGTTTTTTATTATATAATATTCATATATATATATAATATATATATATATATATATATATATATATATAGTAGATTGATATCAAGTTTACTTTGATAGGATTCAACCAACATTGAGAAACTCAAACGTACATATAAATATGTGTGTATATATTTTTACATATACGGAGTGAGATAAAAAAATAAATAAAGGATAAGTACCTTCAGAAAATAATTTTTATTTTGACTTTTGCCGTCTCCTCAATTCTGTTTATTTATTATTTCACTGTCGATTTTACTGGTGTGATTTTCCCCTTTCTTTATTTTAAATAGTAAATAAAGAAACGGAAAAATACACCAGTAAGTCGACGGGAAATAATCAATAAAACAGAACTGAGGAGACGACAAAAGACGAAATAATTTATTTTCTGAATATATATATTTTACACAAAAGTGGAGCACTCAGTAAGGATCGAACTCAGTGAAAATGTAATGGCTCATGAGACTCGCCTGCTAACCATTCTAATCCAGTGACAAATCTTAGCGTAGCACAGTCACACAGGGTCCGATTTAGTTCATTCGCGTAGAGCATCCGCTTCGAATTACAAGCTTCCGGGTTTCAATACCGTCTCGCTACAACCACGCGTGCGTGCGCATACACACACACACATAAATATATATATATAATATATATATATAATATATATTATATTATAATGTATTAATTTAAAAGCAATTACAATGAAGTAAACAATAAAAACAAAAAGATGTTATTTTTGTCTTATCGATTTCAAAGTAAAACTTATCTTCAAGAGACGATTTTCGGAAATATTTCTCTGAAGATAAGTTTACTTTGAAATCGATAAAACAAAATAATAAACATCTTTTGTTTTTTTTTTTTCTTGCATTGTAATTGCTTTCAATAAGCACCATTACATCGTCAAGTAATAACAGATAACTCAACAAGTTCAAGCATACAAGTTATTTGCACGATTTCAAAGTAACACTTACCGTACCATTTCTAAATACCGAGATAATTTTACTTGAAATCGATACCTACATCTTGTTATCCTACTTGATCTTAATTTTATATACATCCTTAACATACTACAAGTTCACTTACCTTTATATTATTATATAATATTATATATAACTATATCACTATTATATTACTGAGACTTGCTCTAGATCAGCCACTCGCTCGCTCTATCAGGATACTATGAATAGCACTCGATGATCACCAGATATGCAGACCGTAACCATAGTCTGAGAGTGACCGCACATCATACATCGAGTAGAAGTATATAGAACTCGCAGCCTACCAATACCGCAAATGCGTAAAGTGTAAAGCAGAAATATCATAAACACATGAAATAACCTTCGTCATCAAGTGAGATTCATCGAACATTACATATATAATAGTATATGGTCTAATGGTTAGAGAATAGGAAATGGACACGTCGACCCGAGTCAAATTCCTGGACGAAACTGCTTTGCATTGAACATTGTGCAGAACCCTTGGGAAAGGTATGAATCGATTCTCCCTCTTAGCTATTGGTAAATGCAGACAGACTGCGGCTCTCTTAATCATGGCTCAAGTAACACAGTCTACGAGACAGCGAAAACTCTGAATTCAAACCCTGTTTAAACTCGCCTTTAAAACATTGACCCTTGCTATCGCATCCTGCTCGTGAGGAGGGTTGTATATGAATATAATATATATATAATATATATATTTAAGTATATATATATTATATATATATTGTACACCACAGACCGTGTTTCGGCGTACACGTCTCCTCAGTGTGGTTTGACTTAGCCAAGCTACCTCCGGTTTGGGATAGAAACCCCGACTGATTTTTCATCGGCCAGGACGTGCTTAACCACTTGGCCATCAGCCACCTGCAGGTAAGGGCGGTAGCTGATAAATTACACGCATACCGTACTTATTGTTAGACCTTACACCCGCTGTATCTCTCTCTTTTTAAGAGAGATATTTTCATTTTATAAATAAAACTAGGAACGTATATGAGATATTGTTTGTTTGTTTGTTGTTTTGTTTTTTGTTTTGTTTTGTTGTTGTTTTTTTGTCTATTGCTTTTATTTTTTTTTCTTTTATTTTTTCATAGGACAATAATTGTTTACTTGTTTGTTTGTATGTTTAAAGTCCAGGTGGTGCAGCCATACAATAGTACTGACACGGCTCCAGCTTGGAATAATTTCCTCTTTATTTCATCTGAGAGATAATCATCTAAATAATCCAGTTATCATTACAGGGAGGAACTTATACGAAATATTGTTTCTTTTTCTTTTCTTTTTTTGAGGGGGGGGGGTCTTTTAATTTGTTTATAAGGCAATAATATTGTTTACTTGTTTATTTGTATGTTTGGAGTCCATATGGTGCAGCCATACAGTAGTACCGACACGTCTTCAGCTAGGAAGAATTTCCGCTTTATCTTATCAAGGGAATATTCGTCGGAATAATCCAGTTATTATGATGAAATATTCTTTGTTTTTTTTTGTTGTTTGTTTGTTTTCTTTGTCTTGGAATTTTTTTTTTTTTTTTTTTTTGGGGGGGTAATTTTGTTGTTGTGTTGTTGTTGTTTTAATTCTTTCATAATATTGTTTGCTTGTTTATTTGTATGTTTGGAGTCCAGGTGGTGCAGCCATTCAGTAGTACTGACATGGCTCCAGCTTGGAAAGAATTCCTCTGTAAATTCATCAGAGAGGTACTTACCTAAATAATTCAGTTATTATAACAGCTACGAACTTGAAGAAACATTAGGCTTTTTTTTAAATTTATTCATAAGGCAACAACATTATTTGCTTATTTATTTATATATTTATTTATTTGTTTGTTGTTTTGGGGGGATTTGGGGGTTGGGGCGTAAGGCAAAATGCCGTTTATTTTTTTCTCTTGGCTGTATCTTTCTAGGTCATTGGGTAGAGAAGTTGCAGGAAGGCGGTGCATTTGAATTTTGGCGGCGGTAACAAATACGCCCGTTTCTTTTTTGTAAAGCACCGGACAGATGTCGAGAAAAACATCTGGATTGCAACAGGGTCACGTTTTGTAAGTGTTCAATGCAGCATGTGTTCATATTTTTGTAAACGATTGATTTTTTCTCCCCCAATAACCAAAGCAATCATATCTAGAGCGACCCCCACCTCTCTCTCTCTCTCTCTCTCTCTCTCTCTCTCTCTCTCTCTCTCTCTCTCTCTCTCTTCTCTCTCTCTCTCTGAGAAATCTTTATAATTTTAGAAGAAGAAAAAAACAAACAAACAAATTAGCTTCCTTTGTGGGCGGATTAAATAATGGACATCCAGACTTACAGATTTGATTTTTACCTTCAGTTTTTGAATTAGCCTCTCGTAGTCGTATTTCCTTGTATGATTCAACACACACACATGCACACACACACATATACGCAAGTACACACACTACACACACATACGTGCGAGTGTGTGTATTTACAAAGCTCAATACTGAACAAGGTCACAGGTACGAATGAAATAGTAAATGGCCGACGAAATTTGCTCGCAAATCATTCAATGACTAATTTTATCCAATATATTCATATATAATATATATATATATATATATATATATAATATATGTATGTATATATATATCCTAGTTTTTTTATAAATGAAAATGAAAAAATCAAAAGAAAAAAAATAAACATAATATATATATATATATATATATATATATATATATATATATATATATATATATATATATATGAAAATAAAATGGAAATTAATCCGACAGTATGAATATGATATAATGAAAAAACAAAAGATGTTTACAACTGCTTGGGATCATCAGGAGAGAATGTGCACCAAAACGGTTTGCACATTCTCTCCTGATGAGCCCATGCAGTTGTAAACATCTTTTGTTTTTTATTATATAATATTCATATATATATATATATATATATTATATATATATATATATATTATATAAGTAGATGATATCAAGTGTTACTTTGATAGGATTCAACCAACATTGAGAACTCAAACGTACATATAAATATGTGTGTATATATTTTTACATATACGGAGTGAGATAAATAAATAAATAAAGGATAAGTACCTTCAGAAAATAATTTTATTTTGACTTTTGCCGTCTCCTCAATTCTGTTTTATTTATTATTTCACTGTCGATTTTACTGGTGTGATTTTCCCCTTTCTTTATTTTTTGAATAGTAAATAAAGAAACGGAAAAATACACCAGTAAGTCGACGGGGAAATAATCAATAAAACAGAACTGAGGAGACGACAAAAGACGAAATAAATTTATTTTCTGAATATATATATTTTACACAAAAGTGGAGCACTCAGTAAGGATCGAACTCAGTGAAAATGTAA
>CM042162.1:63055846-63080846 GCA_023376005.1 Doryteuthis pealeii
CTGAGTTGGCGAGGACCGGTATCGAACTAGGAACCTTGTAGTTTCTAGCCGAACGCTCTACCGACTGAGCTAACTCGGCCCCTACTGACTGGAAAAGAAAGAAAAAAAGATTCATACCGATTCCTAAAACCAGGTGCTTTTTCTTGACATGACCTTACGTTTCACTTTATAACCTTTTTCCATCCATCTAAACACGCCGACTGCACCTCTGCAAAGAGGTAATGACCACCAATGGAACCACTTGACCGGAGATGGCGACCTGTGATGCTTTAGTACAAAATCTTGGTGGCTGAGTGGTGTTGAAGGGGAATGCCACAGAGATCCATGCAATTTTTGTGCATACCATCCCATGAGCTTCAGTTCATGGGTGGCACCACATTAATTGGGCTTTGTGTCTGACACGCTTAAGTAGGGTGTATGGTAAATAACGTATCCTATAGTTGCTAGGGCTTGACATGACCAGGTGATTGATCTGATAAGGCCCCTCCAACTGTCTGTCTAGCCCAAGTAAGTAGAGTGTTGCATGTCATGGAACCAGGTAAGATGGCTTAGCTACTACAATCCTGTCATCAGGCATTATGTATATTTACCAACGCCTCCGCACGAGCAGGATGTGACACAAGATCAATTTCTTAAGCCACCATGATATACAACACTCCACTTTGGCTAGACGGGTGAGTGGAGAGGCCCCCTTCGACCAATTCATTACTTACATTAAATCTTAGCATCTATATGATTTTGCTGACCCTATTGCAACGCCTCCCCCCCCCAGCCCTTTTTATCATATATGTGCTAGAAGGCGATGGCTGAGAGTATTAGTGTCTTGAGTATGACTTTAAACTGCATTGAGTGGTGAAGTTCCAATTCTGGAACTCTGGGGAGTATGGAGTAATCACTTCATTGCAATTACTCCCAGGTCCACTCTGCCCCGAAGTGGTAATACCTGTTACGGTTCCATCTATGGGTTAAATAGCACAAAAGATCAGATTTAAAAATATGTCTAAAAAATGAAATTGAGTTTTAAAAAATTGAATACCCAACAAGAATGAATAAAACAAAACGTCATCGGCATAAAATAACCCAACAAGGGTTGACATGCCGTAAATCTAACCAACCAACCAACCAACCAACCACCTGAAAAGCCACATTTAAATTGAAAGTTTTAATTTTTATTTTTAAATTCTTCTCTTTTTTTTAAATGTCTAAAAAAAATAAAATTGAGTTTTAAAAAATTGAATAACCAACAAGAATGAATAAAACAAAACGTCATTGGCATAAAATAAACCAAGAAGGGTTGACATACCGTAAAATCTAATCAAGCAACCAGCCAACCACCAGAAAAGCCACATTTAAATCGGAAGATTTGAGTTTTCTTTTTCTTTATAATTATTCTCATTTTTTTCCATTTTTTCGTTGGATTTTTTATTTCGGGGGAGGGGGGGCTTTTTTTTATTTTATTTTTTTCAAATACTACAAAAAATGTAGAACTTTTAATGATTTCGACTTTCCTAACAAACAAAAAAATCCTGCTGTCAAAAAATGAAAAAAAGCGATTCGATTACATTAAAACGATGCATTTACAGATTTGAAAAGATGAAATCATTTTTTTTTTTTTCGTTTAGTTTGTTTGCGTGTCTACCCCCACACTAGCGGATTTTTTTTAAGCATTTTAAATATGACATGAAATAAAGTGAAATAAAAAAAATGTCTCGTTCTTTTTAATATTTTTAAAGGATTAAAAAAAATGTGATGTCAATAAACTGAAAAAAGAAAAATGCAAATGAATTAATTGCCGTTTTTAAGGTCTGACAGTTCAGATGAAATATCGGAGGGTTTTGGTCTGTTGAAAAAAAATAAATACGTGTATGTCATACAATGAACTATGGATAGCGTTTCTTGTTCGCTAAAACTTCAGCCATCTTTTTTTTTTTTAATGTAGGAATAAAAAATTTAAAAAAGCAAAGAGAAAAGAAAAAAATAACGCCAGTGAAACTTAAAAATGGAAAAAGAAGAAAAAAATAACCATAACATGAGGAGACAAAAATAAGGAATATTTGTTGAAATCCAAACCTTTCATTACCGAAATGTAAAAGGTTACTTCTTGTCACATATCTTATTATTAAAGAGATTCGGTGTCTGCTGTCTGTAACCAAATCTACGTCACTATTTACGTCACAATACCCTCAGGTATTGAATAAGTTTATCAATTAGTATTTACATTATAGTCAAAATCATTAATACATAGAATAGATATTATTTATTTACGTCACAATACTCTCAGGTATTGCGTAGGTTTACCAATTAGTATTTACATTATAGTCAAAGTCATTAATACATAGAATAGATATTATTTATTTGCGTCACAATACTCTCAGGTATTGCGTAAGTTTACCTATTAGTATTTACATTATAGTCAAAATCATTAATACATAGAATAGATATTATTTATTTACGTCACAATACTCTCAGGTATTGCGTAAGTTTACCAATTAGTATTTACTTTATAGTCAAAATCATTAATACATAGAATAGATATTATTTATTAACGGTGTCTCTATGAAAATCTGGGTTAGTCAGCTCCTCAATTTACCGCGCAGATCCCTGTGCTACTCATACGCTGAGTTGGCGAGGACCGGTATCGAACCCAGAACCTTGTGGTTCCTAGTCGAACGATCTACCGACTGAGCCAATCCTTAGTAATCAGTTATAGACTCAAGCATCCATTTTTAATGCAAATGATTTGCCGTTATATAGCATCGAATATCCAATACTGATTATTTATTCGAGCCATAAATAAGACCCAAAGAAATACTTCTGAACCCAATAAAATACATACTCAGAGTGGACCTGGGAGTACTGGCAATGAAGTGATACTCTACATTCCCCAGATCGCCATAACTGTAGCCTCTCTATCAGATGTAGATCAGTGTCGTGCCTAGGACACCCCCCTCTTTTTTTTTTGGGGGGGGGTAAAATAACTTTTAAACATATCTATTTGGACCCTTCACAGATACTACCACTCCTGGTCAGAGCGGACGTGGGCGTAATGGAAACAAAGAGGTACATCAAACTCCAGAACTCTAACCTCACCACCGGATACAGTTTGATGTTCTACACATGACCCCTCCTTTTGGAGCCCGACCTATCGGCCGGGGCGTTGGAATACACCGACCGCACCTCTGCAGAGGGATAAGACTCCCCTAAATGGGGCCACCCGTTGGCCGTGGGTGGAGACCCGTGGTGCTTAAGGATAGAACCAAGGTGAGTGAGCAGACTATGACTTGCAATACTCCACTTTGGCCTTTTCTTGAGCTAGACGGGCGGTTGGAGAGGCCCCTTCCGATCAATCAGCTGGTCACGCCAAGCCCTAGCAACTATATGATTACCTCAACCCTATTGCCCTCATAGCAAGCCCCAACCCTTTTTATTATATGGGTGCTAGAAGGCGGTGGCTGAGGGTCTACATTTCCTGGGAATGATGTTAAACTCTATCTGATGGTGAGGTTCCAGTTCTGAAGGTTTGGGGAATGTGGAGCACCCCTTCATCACCATTGCTCCCAGGTCCACTCTGACCCGGAGTGGTAGTACCTGCTAGGGTCCTATCTATGGGTTAAATAGAAAAACATGAGTTTATAAACAAAATTGTATTATGCACTAAGAGTGAATTTATTTCACAACTTTGTTGGCATTAAATGACCCACTGAGGTTGATATGCCGTAAAATAAAACAAACCAAACCTATCATGTTTCGCTTCGACATTATTATTTTTTAAATCTAAGCAATTTAAACTTCCTATTTAATAATAATCATTTATATACTGTTCCAATTATGTTATTTATTTAACCTTGCTTAGACAGATTGATTGATTTTAATGGCACATCAGTCTATTGGTTTGTTGGTTGGTTGGTTGGTTTTTACGGCATGACAACCCTTAGATAATTTTATACCTAGAGGTTAGAGAATTGCTTTCATTGTACGTTCATGTTTTAATTTCATTTATTCAAATGGAATAATTCTTGACGTTGATATGCCGTAAAACAAAACATACCAAAACAAATCCTTTTGGGGTGGGAGGATACACAGCGTATTCTAGGCCCTGCAGACAGGGAAGGAGTAGTTTAAGTGTATCGCTCTAATAAAAAAATCTCGAGTGCAGTTTAGCGTCATACTCAGGACATCCACTTCAAAGAATGAAATCGTCGGATTCTAAGTCCTGCAGACAGGACGGTATAAATGATAGTGCATAGACCCCCACCCCCAACAGATTAAAAAAAAATAGGAAGAGTGAATGTTACGACCGCTCCCATGGGCTGACCCGTGTCAGAGGAATATCGTTACCCTGGGCATCCAATGAAGGGGTCTTGTTTTTACGGACTCTACTGTAGCTTCTTATTTTTTTTAAAGCGCGGGAAAGTAGAAGCTTTGAAATGAACTTTGCGATATTTTTCGGCGAGACAATCCGGACGGAATTGCACGTGGCATCTCCGGAATAGGAAGTGCGGATGGCGAAGTCGGACCTACCGGACCTGTTGGTGGTTCTCTACCACACGACCAGTGAGCACTACCATGGAGTAACATTGGCCTTTTCCTGGCATTTACCTATCCTCTTCTGTTGAAGGACTCTCTGTCTGTCTGTCTGTCTGTCTGTCTCTCTCTCTCTCTCTCTCTCTCTCTCTCTTGCATATATATATATTTTATAAAGATTTTATAAACATTTTCATCTCTTGTCATCTATAAAACATCCATCAATTTCTTTACCCCAAGATACATCCTGATGAAGGTTTAAAGAAACCGAAATGTTTAAACATCGATAAATAAATTCATCCTATTTTCGGAACACTTGTTTTTTCAAATTTCTTGATATATATATATGTATATGATTGGCAACCTTCCGTACTTTTTTAGACGATGGCGTAGTGTCCTTTTTCTAATTTATTTTTTGTTTTTTTAATCTACAGCTACGTGAGTGGCTGAACAGACCGATCCTTGAATGGCAGTCTCTGGAGCAGTGATTGCAAACAAAGGGTGATGCTTTCTGTAGGTGTTGTTGTCTCTCCTTCCTTTTAGCTCTCTTTTCTGTGGCAGCTTCTTTCCTCTCTTTTTCACTTCTTTTTGTTCCTTGTTTGACGAGAAGGTGCCAGGTCGCACGGTCTTCGCACGTGGCATGTCTTCATGTCTCTCTTGCAGACATCTTTGAAGCGTAGGCGTGGTCTCCCTGCCGGTCGGGTACTCTCCACTAGTTCACCATACAGTAGGTCTTTGGGGATGCGGCCTTTGTCCATCCTCCTGACATGGTCAAGCCAGCACAGGCGTCTCTTGCAGGTGATGGCGGGCATGCTGTTTACGTTTGCTCGTTCCAGCACTTCTATATATATAAGTGTTTCCTTGATAAGATCCAACTAAAATTGAGAACTCATACATATAAAGATGTACGTATATATTTTTACATATATGGAGTATTATAAATAAATGAATATTGGTACGGATATAAATTTATTTCGGCATTACTTTGCCTCCTCAGTCAGATTTTAACTAATATATATATATATATATATATATATATATATATATATATATATATATATATTATGTATTCGTTGGTCCATATTTATGATATATGGTTTCACAGTATGACAGCCTTTCATTGCACGTAATATTTCATGTCTTTCATCTCACACCTCTCTCTCTCTCTCTCTCTCTCTCTCTCTCTCTCTCTCTCTCTCCTCTCTCTCTCTCTCTCCCTCTCTCTCTCCCTATATATATATATATATATGTGTGTGTGTGTGTGTGTTTATGTATGTGTATGTATGTATGTATGTGTGTGTCTGTATATGTCTGTGTGTCTGTGTCTATATATATATATATATATATATATATATATATGGTTCTCTGTTCCTCCTTACTTCCTCTCTCTCTCTCTCTCTCTCTCTCTCTCTCTCTCTCTCTCTCTCTCTCTGTGTTGTGTGTGTGTGTGTGTGTTCTGCTTTTAATTTATACACACACACACACACATATATATATATATATATATATATATATATATATATATATATATATCCTCTGTGTTTTCACCATATGACTCAGCATTTCGTTTCACGTAATATTTTGATCGATTTCTTTCATGTGACGTATCTCTCAACTCAATCTGACCCCTGCAACTAGCGTCGTAAATATTTACGTCTGCCATTGATGACCCCCATCTCACTTCTTTTGTCACTCACGATGTTTTTATAGCACGTCACATCATTAACGTTTTATCATCACCGGTTTAATTTGCCTGTATTATCCCTAACCCATTGGGACCACTGTCATCCTTATCTTATGTTCGAACAGAAAAGGGCATAAAACTGTTGCCGATAGGCCTAATCCCTGGAGATTCCATCAGTGGAACAGCATCTCCCAACAAAGGAGTGTCGTCGATTGCTGTGGCACCTTTGCGACAGAGGCTGCGGGGACTTATAAACTTTTGACTGTATGTTTTGTGTTTGTTTGTTTGTTTGTTGTTGTTGTTGTTGTTTTTGTTTCGTTTTTGTTTTTTATTTTTTGTAAAATCTCTACTCCGTGAAATTTCTACTCCGAAAAATCTTCGTGTTTGCTCGCAATCACCTCGTTCGACGGTCTGTTCGCAATCACCTCGTTCCCCGACTGCCAAGAAATTCGGCTCATTTATTTCTCCTCTCCTCTCCCACAAACCACCTCACTTCCGGTCTGTACTCTTATAAAAGAGTACAGACCTTCGGGCGCCATTTCTTTTCCTAGCCCGAGGTAAGAGGAGTTTCATTTGTTTTTCTTTATATCACATTTTTAATGAGGTTTACTAAATTAAACCGACCCAGTGTCATATCTGGTCTCTTGATTTGGTTTGGTTTCTGTGTTTAATGGCATAACAACCTTCGTGGGCTATTTAGTGCCAAAGCTATCCTTGTGTATATTTACCCACCCCTCCGCACAAGAAAACTGTGACGCATAGTCAATTTCTTAAGCAGATTTTAACAGGTTTAAATTCAGAGTTTCCCTTTCCATTCACTAGTTGCTTAACCAAGCTTAAAGAGCCCAGTCTGCCCTACTATTTACCCATAGCTGGAGAGAGAACAGTAGAATGTATACCAAAGCCATCCGAGTAGAAGATCAGTAAAGTAAAAGTAAAGTAGGTGGATTGGTCTATTGTCGGTATCAGCCGGACAACAAGGGAGTATCTCCTCTTTTCACTAGCGCTAGACCATTTGCGTCTAAGGTGGAGCGCCAGACCTGTCATTAGCTTCCCACTTTACCGCACAGATCCAAGCTGTGGTAATCATCTACCGAGTTAGTGAGGGCTGGTATCGAATCTGGAATCTTGTTTACGATTTAACCCATAGCAGTTGGGATGCCGGGGTTAATATCTTTCCTAAGGATATTAATCCGAAAGTGAACATAATAGCGCACCTGGGGTTCGAACTGGCTTACTAGGTTGTTATAGTCCAGTACGTAAGCCATTACGCCACGGTATCCCGGGTGTGACATTAAACTGCATCTAATGGGAAAGTCCCCGATTTTGGAGCCCTGGGGAGTGGGAAGTATCCCTTCTACGGCATTACTACCAGGTCCAGGCTGACATGGAGTGGTAGTACCTGTTAGGGTTTCATATATGGGTTAAATAGAAAAAAATGAGTTTTAAAAAATGTGTTTAAAAAAGAAAATTGATTGGTTTGGTTGGTTTGTTTTTTGTTTTACGGCATATCAACATCAGTGGGTTATTTAATGCCGATAAAGTTTTGAAATAAATCAATTCTTAATGGATAATACAATTTTTTTATAAATACTTAAGCATCACAGGTCGCCACCCACGGCCAACAGGTGGCCCCATTGGGGGAGTCTTATCCCTCTGCAGAGATGCAGTCGGTGCATTCTAACGCCCCAGTCGACAGGGCGGAAGAAAAATTGAGTTTTAAAAAATTTGAATATCCATAAAAAATGAATAGAACAAAATGTTTTCTGCATAAAATAACCCAACAAGGTTTTAGCCGATGTGCCCCCCACCCCCGCCGGCCTTCTTCATGTGTTTCTTATCGGACTCAGGAACCTTCACTTCCAGGAACTTCTTGTCGAATTCGGTAGCCTTCACGTCGTAATCGGGAGCCTTCACTTAACTTCGAACCGAACTCTTTATTCAATCCTCGAGGGTAGACTGTCCACATTCTGTTTACCATGACTGGGTACAAGTGAAATATCTGAAGAAGGCCGGATAACACATCGGCCGAAACGTTATGTAAGATAATAGTCCGAATAATCCAAATAATGCAAATTATCAAGCCCCATCTAAAAAATTAAAAATTCAGAGAAATAGAACCCAATAGAGGTTGACATGCCGCAGAGTCCAAACAATCAACCAACGATCACGTCACGAGAACCCTGGCCTCTTGGGTCTAAATTCCAGCAACTGTAATTTATGGTTTACTTATTCATGTGCATTTACTTATTTATGTACATGAAGTTCATAAAACCGCTAATTCAACGGGATGAGGAAAAAATGTGTGTGCAGTAGGGCAGGTCGATTTTTCACTTTTTTTTTTAAATATCAAATTGTCCATCTAAGCAAAAGTTGTGAGTTAGTATACTGAATACTGATACCAAAAATTAGATCTTTTACTTGCACCATTGTTTGAGGAAATAGCATCAAAGATCATCTACTAAAATGCACCAAAATGTCCCCACGAATTGAAATCACAAATGGGGTGCCTTAAGGTCGTATGGTCCGAATTCACTACCAACACGGATTATTTTTTAATCCGATTCAAAGTCAAAGTCGATAAACTAAAAAAGAATAGGGGGACATTGGTGGTGCAGAAGTTAATTATGGGCATGTGTGTGTGTGTGTGTGTGTGGTCCACGAGTTTGTATATCTACAAGGTGTCCATAAACACCATGTGCACTTTAACATTTTTATAGCTTTATTTGTATTATAAATTGTTATTCGAATTTACCGCACACTATTTACTTCCAACTATGAATAGCAGCAGTTTCTGCGTTTAAGCGAGAGTGAATATTTCAGCGGACAGTTGTTAAAACCGCCTCGCAAAGAACCTTCTCAATTGTATATATTTGTGCTACTGTTCTTTGTTAATATATTTGTTTAACCCATTTCCTCTCTTGTGTCTTTATTCTGGCCCCTAACCAGGCCACAACATAAATTCTTTAAAGGTTACATTGACTTTATGTACACTATATATATATATATATATATATATATATATATATATAGAGAGAGAGAGAGAGAGAGAGAGAGAGTGTGTGTGTGTGTGTGTGTGTGTGAATGTAAACTTTAAAGAATTTATAAAAGAAATAAAGTTATACATACACACACACACACACACACACACACATATATATATATATATATATATATATATATATATTTTTTTTTTTTTTTTTTTTTTGATAAAGATGATGACTTACCGGGGAATAAAATATCGAGTTAATCACAATATTGACGGTCGATACAAGTATTAACCGAATAAGTCAGTGTTATAACGAATATAAATTGCTCTATACGTTAGTAGGGCGGATTTAGTATTAAGGTGTATATAGAAATAACCTACTCAAGATTCACCATCAAGGATCTTCAGGGTTATATACAATGAATTAATCAATTACACAGCGTTCAACTTCACTTCGAAACTGTTTGCAACGGTTATAATTGCATTATTCACCTCCGCAATTGCCTGTAATTAATCAATATCCTGATTTTTCATTGCGATTAACCCTGAAGATTCTTTATGGTGAAACTTGAGTAGGTTATTTCTGTTATACATCTTATATCGTTCTTATATAATATATATATATATATATATATATATATATATATATATTAGGAAGCGCGTGGTGTAATGGTTAAAGTCATGGGAAATGGACTCGTCGCCCCGAGTTCAAATCCTGGACGTGGTAATTGCATTTCCTTTAGCGCTAATATCATTGGGAAAGGGTATGAATCCTACTCTCCCTCCAGCTATGGTTAATAGTAAGGTAGACTGGGCTCTTTAACCTTGGTTAGGCAACCGGTCTAGGAGAAGGAAAACTCTGAATTCAAACCTGTAAAACTCCGCTTAAGAAATTGACCTTGTGTCGCATCCTGCCCGTGCGGAGGGGTCGGTATATATATATATATATATATATATATATATATATATTATTATTATTATATTATTATTATTAGTCCGAAAGTGACTGTAATGAATGTAATAGCGTGACTGGAGTTTGAACTCGCTTACTGTTGCAATGTCGCAGTCAGGCACGTTAACCACTACGCTACAGGAACACCCCTTTCTTCTTTTTCTTTCTATTCTTTTTTTTTTCTTTTTCTTTTTTTCCTACAGCTGTCGATTAGTCATGTCTTTTTTTGTTATTGGTTAGTCATATATTTATTCATTTATCTATTTTTGTCTCGGAAACTCCGATATAAAAAAAAAATCAGGAAATAAAAAAATCAGAAATGACATGACTAATGTGAAAAATAATGGGAAATAATTCTTCGGATTCAAGTGGAACTTCTCAATGGACAGTTGGCACCATGATTTTACTAGTAAATATACCAGAAGAAGGCCGGAGAGTATACGACCGAAACATTGTGAACAAAGAAGAATATAAACGAGTTAAATAGTTAAAAAAAATGAATTACAATAAACTCCGTCAAACAAGCGTCGATGTTCTTGGTATGACTGCAACTAGTGGTAGAGTTCCATTTCTGGGGCTCTGGGCTGCGTAGAGTACTAATTTTTAAAATGATTATATGGTTGGAAAGAAAAGAAAAACCTTTCTAAATATGTAATTTTTATGTGACTTTATTCTTTTGTTTTTTGTTTTTTTTTACAGCAAGTTTAAACAGTATTTTTGCTTCAAGTGGCCAAAAACGCTATATACAAATTTTGTTCCACAGTTAAATTTTCTGTTAATTTTTTTGTAAAATCAAAGTGGTTAATCTTTATCAATATTCTTGAAATTTTACACTTAAATAGGAGACAACTTTAACTACAAGCAGAATGTGTTTTTTTTCTTTTCAGACCTTTGGGAGTGAAACTACAATAGACCAAAGTTAAATGCAATTTATTCAAAAAATATAAAATAAGCAAAAAAAAAAGCACTATAAGCTTAATTGGAGACATCCTCTTCATTGTCCTGCCTCGGAACCTGTGTCTATTGGCTTCGGCCATTGGACCTTTAAGGAAAATAATATTAGGATGATCCCTGGGGGATGGCCCCTGGGATCATGCTACAGTGGTTAGCTCAGTCGGTAGAGCGTTCGGCTAGAAACCACAAGGTTCCTAGTTCGATACCGGTCCTCGCCAACTCAGCGTTATGAGTAGCACAGGGATTATGTGCGGTAAAGTAAGGAGCTGATGGTAGGTGTGGCGCTCCACCTCAGATGCTAAAAACAATCTCCTTGGTTAGCGCTATTGAAAAGGGGATAGACTCGCTCGCTGACTGTCTGATACCGACTTTAGGCCGCCCCGTTGACTTTATAATAATATGATAAGGACCGGGTTAGCTCAGTCGTTAGGGCGTTCAGCTAGAAGCCACAAGGTTCCTAGTTCGATACTGGCCTTCGCCAACTTAGCGTATGAGTAGCACAGGGTCCCATCTATGGGTTGAATTGATCAAGAAATTAGTTTTAAAAATGTTTAAAAAATTGAGTTTGAAAAAGAATTTGAATACTCAACAAGAACGAATAAAAGAAAACGTCTTCGGCATAAAATAACCCAACATGCCATGCCGTAAAATCCAACCAACCAATGAGCCACTTCTTCACTACAGATTTCGCTTCCTCGTCACTGGATTAATGTTTGCCTCTATTTGGCCCCATGAAAGAGGGTTTGAGAGGCAAACATTATTCCAGTGATGAAGAAGGGAAATCTGTAGTGAAGAAGTGGCTCAAAGAACAGTCAACAGAATTTTACGGGGCAGGGATACACGCTCTCATTTGAAGATGGAACATTGCTATTGAGAGAAACGGGACTGTGTGAAGAAGTAGGGGTGTGATTCTCAGGGAACCAGCTTCATTTTGATTTATGATACATGTTCCTGTGTTGGTAATTATAACTGTCCTAAACAAAATGGCGTTACTTTTTGAATTACCGTCGTAAACATTGATGAGTGGGAGTGATAAAATGAATAATGAATTTGAAAGCAGTGTTAATCAAAGACTTCTTTTTTTTCGAAGAATCGATATTTTTGTACTCGAAACTTTTAATTAAATTGGCAGTCACTTTAATCAGTGGTTGGGCATTAAAAATCCATCATAAAATAGAACCAGTTCTTTTATCAAATGCTTTGAAACGATTACATGTCAACAAAATAAGTGCAATATCTACAAGGCCAGACAGAAGGATCTCCTGGATTTCAGACTGCACCCACCCAGACACGGGTAGGTATATATTTACCCAACCCATCGCCATGAACAGAGTTCAACACAAGGTAAGTTTTTAAGCATAAGGGGCCGGTTTAGCTCAGTCGGTAGAGCATCCGCCTCAAAACCACAATGTTCCGGGTTCGATACCTAGCCAACTCAGCGCATGGGTAGTTGGACCTGTGCGTTAAAATTGGGAGCTGATGGTAAGTGTGGAGCTTTACCTCAGACGAAAAAAAACAGTCTCCCTTGCCTAGCGCTAGTGAAAATGGGACATACGCCATTGCTGTCCAACCGATAGACCACTCTGTCGAGTTCATTTTACTATGGGTCATATAGATTTGTATAAAAAAGAGAGGGCTGGGGTACGGGTTGCACACGGTCCCTTTCAAATATGAAAGATCCGTGTGCAAAAACAAAACTGTGAATATGAATGAAAACATGAACACGATCTCCTAACCTCTAGACATAACTGTTATAGGTGACACACCCTATAAGACCAATGGAATGCGCCAACAGATTACTATAAATAAACAGGGATAATTGTGGCTTAGGAAAAAATCAAAGAAATATTGACGTCGGACTTGTTTCTCACACATTTCAACCCAGACCTAGAGATTATTGTTGCCAGCGACGCCAGTTCATATGGCATCGGAGCATGCATTTTGCACAAGGTGCCGGACGGGTTACATAAACCCATAGCCCACAAGCAGCCCCTCAACAACGCCACTCTTCAAGGAAACGAAGAGCGACGGAGTTTATCAACATAAACCCCAAGAGAAAAAGATATTAAGACTCCTGTGGAGTGAAATCTTAGGAGGGGGGTGTTATAGGTGACACACCCTATAAGACCAATGGAATGCGCCAACAGATTACTATAAATAAACAGGGATAATTGTGGCTTAGGGAGCAAGCCAATGCGAGTGCCAATAACTCTGTTCGTCGGACGTAATTTCCACATCTCTCTATTGTATTGTCTACTTTCTGTTAATACATTTTTCTACATTTCGTTACCCGTTGTTTTGTTCTTATTTGACCCCTTAAAACCTCACAACAATAACATAATTCTGGACGGGTTGATATGCCGTTTATATCAAACAATCAACCAAATTTCTATCCTTATGTAATAAAAGATAGGCAAAAAGCATTTACGTCCTGATGGTTGGGGCAGAAGAATAGGTTTGCACCTCCGCAAAGGGGTAAATTACCCCAATGGGACCACCTGCTGACCATGAGTGGCGACCCGTGAGGCTTAAGGACGGAATGCTAATAGCTGAGCAGTCCATGACCTGCAATACTCCACTTTGGCCCTTACTTAGGCTAGAAGGTCGACTGGAGAATCTCCCTTCGATCAATCGTCTGATCATGTCAAGACCTAGCACCTATATGATTGTCCCGATCCTATTGCCTTTATGGCAAACCCCTTTTTATCATATATGTGCTAGAAAGCGATGACTGAGGGTCTTATTGTCCTGGGTATGACGGTAAACTGCATCTAATAGTGAAGTTCCAATTCTGGGGCTCTAGAGAGTGTGGATTGCCCCTTTATTGCCATTACTCCCAGGTTCACTTTTACCAGTGGTGTTACATAATCTATGCATAGATTATTGTCAACCCCCTGTATTTCTGAAGGGATGGCCCTTTTCATATCACATGCGGGACTTTCCATGGAATATTACAGAAAGCCCGCGAAATACGTGAAGTCACACTGGGACCTGGTTGGCTCTTAGTTTCAGCTTGGACGTCAGGCAGATAAGGCCTTAGCTGGACTCACTGCACACGCGCGCTATGTTAGTTAGAGAAATATGTTCAGTTAAGTAAATAAAGGTTTAAATAAATATTATGGTTTTGTGGTTGATGAATGTCTTGGCAACAAGACTGATCTAGAAGAAGAAATGAATTAAGTGCGACCGACCACCAAGACGAAGTCCAGACGCTAGAAGATGAACGTAAGATACCAAAGATGAGTAGAAGAATAATAGAAGTAAGAAAGGAAAAAGGGTATACAACAGTGGTAGTACCTGTTGGGGTCCCATCTATGGGTTGAATAGAAAAAAATTGTGTTTAGAAAAATTGTTTAAATAGAATAATTTTGAATACCCATGAAGAATAAATAGAACAAAATTAAACGGCATGAAATATCCCAACTTCTTGTCCCTGAATGTACATTTCGACCTAGGTCTCATCAGCAAGGTTATAGACATATAGACAGGGATTGACATTTTCTCGATTTGTTTAGCCTTACATTTGAACATATATGCCCGCCTAAATTCATTAATTATTAACTAATTAATTTTCAAAATTTGGTATGACTTCAATTAAGCACATATCCTCCAAAAATTGTCGGCTAAAAGCCATATCAAATAAACACATTGTTTGTTTACTCGTATATATATATATATATATATATATATATATATATATATATATATCTTCTTTCTCTCTTCTGTTTTCTTCCCTTTTTTTCCTTTATTTCTATTAATCTTTTTACCTATATTTCTTTCTTTTTTTTTTTTTTTTTTTCATTTATATTTCTCCTTTTTATCTGCCTACACATTTTTTTCCTTCTTGCTTTAATTTTCTATCTTCTGTATATTTTTCTTCTTTTTCTTTCTTTTTCAATCTAAATTCCTTCTTTCTCTCTTTTACTGTTTTCTTCCCTTTTTTCCTTTATTTCTCTTTCTTTTTTTTCCTTTATATTTTTCCTTTTTATCTGTCTACACATTTTTTTCCTTCTTGTTTTATTTTCTACATTTTTATTCTTTCCTTTCTTTTTCGGTCAACCATTTACTTTTTCTCTTTTTTCTATCTACATTTTTCTATTTAGTGTCTAATTTTTTCCTTCTTCTTCTTCTTTATACTTCTACGTCATGTGACCCCCTTGTTCTAATATTTTATGCCCTTTCATTTTTGTTCAACCAGCCAACGAAAAGTATTCGGAGTTTAGGTTCCTTGAAGCACCTGTCAACTACAAAAGAACAAATCGAGGTTAGGCTGCTGTTCATACGTATCCAATAATAGCCAACAATTTATTTTTATACATAGCTATTTAATCGCATTAAAGAAATCACTAATTGAGACAAAAAGTATCAAGGAGAACTTCACATCAGAGTGGACAGATTTTACTACGTCAGAACACCAAGAGATCATCTTCCAAGGCCTGTCCGATATTACAGGTGTCCTGTTTTTTGTTTGTTTGTTTATTGATTTTAACGGCATATCAACCCGTCTGAGGTTATATCATGCCTAACGGTTAGGAAGTAATACATATCGTGTATTTATATCTATACTTTTTAGTAATTGGTTTTATCAATGTGTTAGCATTATTAGGGATTATGTTGTATGATATCGATTAGTTTCATGTCTATATTCTATGGTATAATTTTATTTCCCTCAAAAAGGAGAGAATATCCTCCATGTTGACATTTTCAAACAGATCTTTCATATTGTT
This sequence comes from Doryteuthis pealeii, assembly GCA_023376005.1. Taxonomy (NCBI): domain Eukaryota; kingdom Metazoa; phylum Mollusca; class Cephalopoda; order Myopsida; family Loliginidae; genus Doryteuthis; species Doryteuthis pealeii. The sequence goes on from CM042162.1 coordinate 63,071,677, forward strand.
TGCTTTAAAATAGCGGTTTCTGATGTGAGCAAAAAAAGCCTGCATTCCATGAACAAGTGTTTAACTGTCAAAGGTGTTTAACATATTCCACAGTGTGGTTATTGTTCTTGTTTGAGTGTATAGGAGTGTGTTTGTCTTGTATGACCAATGCGTAATCGGGACACAATGACTTATTCCTTTCTAGACTTCCTTAAAGTTGGTCTCCAGCCTCCCAAAGTGGGTTTGATTAGGAAGAGTTTATTGTGGATGTTGGTATTCCAGTATTGTTGCCATTTTGTATGAAAGAATCTATTAAATTTATGTTTCAAATCAGTATATGGTATCTTGAAATTGTCGGGGATCAAATCTAGAGCCGTATAGTTGTCCTGGGTATGACGTTAAACTGGGTTCGCCAGGTTACGATTCCGACAAAGAAGACAGTAGCGCTTGCCCGGGCAACACTAGCACCCAATAAAATGCTGCTACATTCTTTATCAACCTTGACGCAGGTAAAATCCTGTTGCTCGGGCTTAGCACTACGGAGGTCTTCTTCACCGGTCCCGTAACCTGATTTGCTCGCGAGGGCTCTACGCAGGAACTATGGTACCCGCTTGAAATAGAGCAGTGACTTGCCTGTCGACAAGGTTGTTAATCCATGTAGCAGCATGTTTTCGGCTAAGTGTTACGGAGGACTTTTTCACCGGTCTCGTCCTGGTTTGATCCTGGGAGCGCTATGCATGAGGCATAACTTGGGAAGGTATACATTGGAAATCAGTGGTAGTCGCTTGAAATTAGAGGGGTGACTTGCCTCGCGTCATTGAAGCGAGCACAATTTAGTTCCAGGCTATTCCAGCCCAAATCATGCCTCATGCGTAGCATCCCCCACGACCAAACCAGGACGGTGGTGGTGAAGAAGACCTCCGTAGCAATTTGCCAGGAAACAGTAGTGCGTAGATGCTGCTCCACGCATTATCAACCTTGACGTGAGGCAAATCTCTTCTCTATTTTAAGTGGGTACAACTGAGTTCCTAGCTATTTCTGCCCAAAGCATGTCACATGTGTAGTGCGCCTGCGACCAAATCAGGTTCGGGTCCGGCGAACAAGACCTCCATAGCGCTTGGCTGGGCAACAGTAGCGCTGCTACATGGATTATCAATGACGCGAGGCAAGTCACCCCTCTATTTCAAGCGGCTACCACTGAGTTCCAAGGTATACCTTCCCAAGTTATGCCTCATGCATAGCGCTCCCAGGACCAAATCAGGGCGGGACCGGTGAAGAAGTCCTCCGTGGCGCTTGGCCGAGAACATGCTGCTACATGCATTATCAACCAAGTCACTGCTCTATTTCAAGCGGGTACCATAGTTCCTGCGTAGAGCCCTCGCGAGCAAATCAGGTTACGGGACCGGTGAAGAAGAACCCCGTGGTGCTAAGCCCGGGCAACAGGATTGCTAAAATGCTGCTAACCTGGAACTCAATGACGCCCGTTTCAAACCAGTTGCTACACGTATTGTCATCCTTGACACCCCTCTATTTCAAGCCTGCACCACTGAGTTCCTGGGTAGCGCACTTACGACCAAACCAGAGGGTTGATACGCATGACATTATTTGGGAAGGAATAACCTGGAACTCAATGACGCCCGTTTATAAACCAGCTGCTACACGTATTATCATCCTTGACACTCCTCTATTTCAAGCGGGCTTCACTGAGTAATCTCGTGAGCTTAAGATATATGTATTTGTACGTTTTGTTTGCCGTCATTTTTAGAGCACTTATAACGTTCTGGGCCAAATGTTAAGATTGATTATGTCTTCTGAAAACTAGAGAGTTCTTTTCTTTTCTTTTCCTTCTTCTTCTTATTATTATTATTCTATATTTACTTCGTGTTTATTTTCTTTCCCATTCGCCGACGACTATCCTCGTCCGGTCCATCTTTACCATTGAGTCATGCGCGTCTCACTAAACTTCCAAAAACTGAACAGCAAGAAGCAAATAACTTTCACTCAATACGCCGACGTTGTTCATAGATTTTATTGATTAAAGAAAAAAAAAGAATATATATATATATATATATATATATATATATATATAATATAGAAGAGAGAGAGAGAGAGAGAGAGAGAGAGAGAGAAATTGATAGATCGATGAGAGAGAGAGGCGAGAGAGCGTGCAAGAATAATATATATATATATATATATATATATATAATCAGCTCGGGCGGATACAGGATGCTGCATAGAGGACCTCCCGAGAATGATGAGCGATAGGAACGAGATGGAGAGAGATTGTCATGGATATCCGCGCTGACAGCGCGACTGCCCTGATATATATATATATATCATATATATATATATATATATAATATATATATATATATTTATATTATATTATATTATAATATTTATATTTATTTAATATATAACATATACTATATGTATATACACATACACACACATATATATATATATTGTACGCCTACTCTTTCCGTAAAACAGAATAAATCATTGTATCGATATATATATATATATATATATATCTATGAGAGAGAGGCGAGAGACCGTGCAAGAATATTATATATATATATATATTATATATAATATATATATATATATATATATATATTCGTACAATATAATATATGTGTGTGTGTAAATATATATATATAATATATATATATATATAGAGAGAGAGAGAGAGAAGAGAAGAGAGATCGTGTAATATATATGTATGTATCGGTGAGACAGAGAGAGAGACAGAGAGAGAGACAGAGAGAGAGAGAGAGTCGAGAGTGTGCAAGAAATTGGCATGCGTGAATGTATACACACGCATGCGCAAACAAGCTTTTAAAATGGTGGATTTTTGTTTTATTTCATTTTCCCGCCCTCATTGTCTATTTACCGCTTTGGCGCCTCCACAACCAAAGATAGAACATCACTGGTTTCTCTTCGATCCAATTCTTACAAATGATTTTGTGTTCACACATTTGGACACATGGTGCAACGGATATAAAGTTTGAGTTAATAAGTTCTAGTGACGATCATCTGTAGGTTGCAGGTTCAATCCTGCCAAGGAGATAATAATATAGAATATTTACACTTGTACCTGGTCATGGTTAAGGAATGAGAACAGTCTACCCCCGTGGATTGAATAAAGGATTGACTGACGTCCATCTGTTTAAGCGAGGATCAAACACGCTATAGTTATGGATCTGTTATGGATCTGCGAGACTAGCTAGCTAACCATTACACCCTAGATATGACACTCTTGCCCTTAGGTAAGGTATATATATATATATGGCGTTTTACATACATAGAGATGTGTGTATTAAAACAGTTAAAATCTCCTTCGATTCTGTGGTGACTATATAGCATAGCGGTTAAGGTATTGACTGACACTGAACCGATCGGATTTCAATCCCGGCTGATGTAGCTTAACATGTCTAGCCACATTGAAGAGACTTGATAAGTTGAAACACGTGTCTGTGGATGACTATATATATATATATATATATATATATATTATTATTGGTTGGAGGTTGATTTTGAAGACTATCACAATGCAGGTGTAAAGAATAAGGTAACAATGGTGTTGTGTGTTAACCTGTATTTTATTCTTGAATTTCGAGATAAAATCTCTTTTTCAGAAGATCACTGGAACTGAAGTCGTCTTGTTATGGCATTTCTAGTTAACTAGAAATGCATAAAAGCGACTTCAGTTCCAGGATCTCTGAAAAGAATTTATCTCGAAAATTCAAGAATAAAATACAGGTTAACACACAACACCATTGTTACCTTATTTTTTCTTTACACCTGCATTGTGATAGCCTTCAAAATCAACCTCCAAACCAATATATACACAATGCAACAAGCAAATTATAAACTCTCTTATATATATATATGTATATATATATATATATATAGATATATATATATATATTAACTATTCTCCTCCAGTATGGGTAAATAAAAGGGGCAAACAGGGCTCTTTAACCGTTATGAATATCACTGACTTATTGTAGGTGTTCTAACTGACGACTGATAATGCGTATAGATGGAATTGCAAACTTACAAATCGTTTCAATTTGAATGTGTGTGTGTGTGTGTGTGTGTGGTGTTGTGTGTGTGTGTGTGCGTGCGGGGGGGGCATTCTGCTTCAATTTTTTGCTCACAACTACATTGATTTGTGCAATATATTTGTGTAATAAAGTTGAATGACTCGATTAAATGCAACATTTGCAACTTGGGAAACATCAAAACACGGATGTTACAGTTGACTCCGCGTAAACATATCAGGGTTTCAGTGTGGTATGATTCAGTTTGGGTGAGATTAATTAAGCATAGACTGGGATAGATAGACAGATAGATAGATAAATATGAACTGACTGAGATGGATAGATAGATAGATAGAAACCAAGACTGGATAGATAGATAGACAGATTGATTAGATAGATAGATGGATAGAAACCAAGACTGGGATAGATAATAGAGAGAAGAGAGAGAGAGAGAGAGAGAGAGAGAGATAGAGAGATAGATAGATAGAAACCAAGACTGGGATAGATAGATAGTGATAGATAGATAGATAGAACAAGACTAGGATAGATAGATAGACAGATTGATAGATAGATAGATGGAAGAACCAAAGACTGGGATAGATAGAGAGAGAGAGAGAGAGAGAGAGACCAAGACTGGGATAGATAGATAGATAGATAGATAGATAGATAGAAAGCAAGACTAGGATAGATAGATAGACAGATTGATAGATAGAATAGATGGATAGAAACCAAGACTGGGATAGATAGATATAGAGAGAGAGAGAGAAGAGAGGGAGATAGAGAGATAGATAGATGAAACCAAGACTGGGATAGATAGATAGATAGATGATAGATAGAACCAACTGGGATAGATAGATAATAATAGAATAGATTGATAGAAACAAAGACTTGGATAGATAAAAGATAGATAGATAGATAGATAGTATAAACTGATTGAGATAGATAGATAGATAGATAGATAGATAGATAGAAACCAAGACTGAGATAGATAGATAGATAGATAGATAGATAGATATTAAGTTATAAAAAATTGAAAATTAACAAGGTGTTTAAAAGAAATATTTTTACTTGACAACGCTACAGCATTTTGTGTTGTTCATCAAACCATCATCGGGATACATCTATTTAAAAAGAAATCTTTGTTTTTGTCAACGTATTGCGCCTTCTGATTTTTCATTAAATATGAAAAAATAAATAACTTAAACGATACATAAGCGTTGGCGCTCCAGATATTAGATAGATAGAAACCAAAACTGGAATAGATAGATAGATAGATAGATAGATAGATAGATAGATCTTAATATATTATAATATATATATATATATATATATATTATATATATTATATGATATAGATATATTATAGATATAGATATCTATCTATCGATCCAAGTTTTGGTTTCTATGGGCATTTGTAACATCTTCACCTGACGATTGCCTCGCATGAAACCATATGGTCGTGAATGTTCCTTTGTCACCAAATAAATAGATATGTAAAGCCTTTATATATTTATTTTATTTATTATATTATATTATATATATAAATAATATATATATTATATATATATAATATATATATATATATAATATATAAAGAGAGACAGACAGAGAAAGAGAGAGGGAAATCAAATATAGATAGATAGACAACACTTTATTCACCCTCATCTTGATGAAGGTTATATAAAACGAAACGTTTTAACGTCGACTTCATCTTCTAAAATAAATTAATCTCTTTTGAATACTTTATTTATTCGTATTCTCTAGATAGATACCAAACCACAGACTTCCTTTTCAAATGACTCACAAAAAATACTTATATAATATAATATATATATAATATATATATATATATATATATATATATATAAGTTTTTTGTGAGTGATTTATTATTAATTAATTAATTAATTAATTTTTTTATTTTATTATTATTTTTTATTATTTTATTATTTTTTATTATTTATTATTAATTAATTAATTTTCAAAATTAGGTACGACTCCAATTAAGCACATATTCTCCCAAAAATTGTCGCAAAAAAGCCATTCAAAAAAAACCGTGTTTACAACTTATCACATCGTCGTGTAATAAAAGTCACTAGAAGAGGAATATTAACCTACCTAAACAAATCGTAAATCTAAGAAGTCCGTTTGGTGTAGGGGTTATGATATCGGCCTGTCAGCTTGGCAGTCCGGTTTCAAATCACGACAAGAGCGGTCTTCCGATCTATAGCTCTGCTGATGAGGCTAATAGGCCGAAATGTACATACAGAGATTGATTTTTCTCGATTTGTTTAGCCTTACATTAAATAGGTATTCCCGCCTAATTCATTATTAATTAATTAATTTTCAAAATTAGGTACGACTCCAATAAAGCACTTATTCCCATATATATATATATATATATATATATATATAATATATATATAGTGTAACAAAAAATGACATATCTCAAAGGTTGTGCTAAAAACGGTAATGTAGTATTTTTAAGGTTAAGAAATGATGTTACATAATTATGTAGCCAACTTATGAGTTATGTACGTTACCTGTTGTTAAAATATTTGAAAGTAGGGTCCGTTAGATTTAGAATGACGGGCTCCATAGAAAGTTACTCGACAGTTGTTGACGGGTAATAACATTTTTGCTTGACCTCTTGAAAACGCGCCATTACAGACGCGTGAGAATTAGTTTCTGATTCGACGCAGATTTCGGAGTGAGTTGACCTATAAGTCGCTCGCTCCGAGGTCGGCATCTCCCTCACGGCGGAATAAATATGGGCTGGATTGTGAAATAAAAGCTTTATCAGAAAACAACTAAGTCTTATTTGTTGAGTTAACATTAACAAAAGGAATGACCACCCAAAGCAAAGAAGAACCAACAAGAAGTAAAACCAACCTTAACAGAAGAAGCCATAGATGACTGAAGAATATGGCGGCCGATTTAGAACCAGTAAGCAGAGTTAACAAGCAAGAACCATCATCCCATCTCTCTCTCTCTCTCTCTCTCTCTCTCTCTCTCTCTCTCTCTCTCTCTCTCTCTCTCTCTCACACACACACACACACACACACACACTTGCTTTCTGTCTCTTTCTTTCTTCTTTTACTTATGTTTCTTTCTTTCTGTTGACCTTCTCTTTCTCCCCTCTCTCTCTCTCTCTCTCTCTTCTTTCTGTCTCTTCTTTCTTCTTTTTACTTTGTGTTTCTTTCTTTCGTTGACTCCCCCCTCTCTCTCTCTCTCTCTCTCTCTCTCTCTCTCTCTCTCTCTCTCTCTCTCTTTATTATATACCCGACGTATTACGTGAGTATAAAGGTTTCTTTTATCCTACTTTCTTTCTTTCTTTTATATTTCAATTTTCTTCTTTATTCTATTTCCTTTCTTTTTTCTTTGCTTCTTTCTTTCAATTCTCTTTCTCTCTTATCACTTATTCCTCCCCCTCTCTCTCTCTCTCTCTCTCTCTCTCTCTCTCTCTCTCTCTCTCTCTCTCTCTCTCTTTTGTCTTAATCTTAGAACAATCTTTTCTTATTCATTATCATACTTATTTACATTCTCCTTAGACCAGAAATCGCCATTTTTTTTCATATTTTATCTTATATATTATAATGTAATATTCTAAAGGTTAAGTAAGATTTTAAAAAGTAAAGTCGTCAGGGTGGCCTAAAGTCGTTCCCCTTTTCACTAGCACTAGACCAAGGAGATTGTTTTTGCGTCTGAAGTGGACACACACCTACCATCAGTTCCTTACTTTACCGCATAGATCCCCGTGCTACTCATACGCTGAGATGGCCGGTATCGAACTAGGAACCTTGTGGCTTCTAGCCGAACGCTCTACCGACTGAGCTATAAGTAACAAGGCTAGAATAAGGTTAACGTATGAAAAAGTGATCGTTCAACTATTACTGACGATATAGATGCTCACTCACCACAGACTTGAATAGAATCCATTCGATAAAAAAAAGAAGAAAACTAGTAGAATACCCAATGGTACCGCATTGCTACATAACGATTTTCCGTTCATCTCCAGTTATCTTTGTATTTGGGGGAGAAATTGTGCTAATTAGAGTTGGGAGACGAAGTAAATAAACAACAAACAAAAAGAATCATTTGCGAAAAATGGTTACACGCCATTTTTATAAGAGATTCGATATTAGCAGTGGCTTAGACCCAAAAGCCGTATTGCAAAACATAACTCTGTCAGGCTCATTGCATAGATAGATAGATAGATAGATTGAGAGATAGATTGATAGAGAGATAGATAAAAGTACTGAGATAGATAGATAGATAGATAGATAGAGAAAGAGAGATAGAGAGATTGATAGAGAGATAGATAAAAATACTGAGGTAGATAGATTGATAGATAAAAATACAGAGATAGATAGATATAGATAGATAAAATACTGAGGTAGATAGATAGATAGATAGAGAGAGAGAGAGAGAGAGAGAGAGAGAGATAGAGAGACTGAGTAGATAGATTGATAGAGAGATAGAGATAGATAAAAATACTGAGGTAGATAGATTGATAGAGAGATAGAGAGATTGATAGAGAGATAGATAAAAATACTGAGGTAGATAGATTGATAGAGAGATAGAGAGATTGATAGAGAGATAAATACTGAGGTAGATAGATAGATAGAGAGATAGAGAGATTGATAGAGAGATAGATAAAAATACTGAGGTAGATAGATTGATAGATAAAAATACTGAGATAGATAGATAGATAGATAGATAGATAGAGAAAAATACTGAGGTAGATAGATAGAGAGATAGATAGATAGATAACAATACTGAGGTAGATAGATAGATAGATAGCTACACAGAGAAAAATACTGAGGTAGATAGATAGATTGATAGATAAAAATACTGAGATAGATAGATAGATAGATAGATAGAGAAAAATACTGAGGTAGATAGATAGATAGACTGATAGATAAAAATACTGAGGTAGATAGATAGATAGATAGATGGATAGATAGATAGATAGATAAAAATACTGAGGTAAATTGATAGATTGATAGATAAAAATACTGAGATAGATAGATAGATAGATAGATAGATAAAAATACTGAGGTAAATTGATAGATTGATAGATAAAAATACTGAGGAAGATAGATAGATAGATAGATAGAGAAAAATACAGAGGTAGATAGATG
>CM042162.1:63085846-63095878 GCA_023376005.1 Doryteuthis pealeii
GTTATTTAATGCCAAATCTTCTTGGAGAAGTAAAGTAGTAAATTTCAGTATAATTTTCACCGAGCCAATGTTTGCGCTCGCAATACCCCAATACGTTCTCACACAACAGCATGGATTTACATTAAATATTCCCTTATGGCAAGCCCCAATCCCTTTTTATCATATGGGTGCTAGAAGGCAGTGGCTGCGGGTCTACATGTCCTGGGAATGACGTTAAACTCTATCTGATGGTGAGGTTCCAGTTTTGGAGGTTTGGGAATGTGAGCACCCCTTCATCACCATTGCTCCCTGGTCCACTCTGACCCGGAGTGGTAGTACCTGTTAGGGCCCCATCTATGGGTTAAATAGAAAAATGTATTTATAAAAAAATTGTACTATCCATTAAGAATTGATTTATTTCAAAACTTTATTGGCATTAAATGACCTACTGAGGTTGATATGCCGTAAAAAAAAACCCAAACCCAAACATTAAATATTCAACGATATTAATACCAAAAGTAAGGTCTCCAAAGTCCTGGAGATGCAGGGAACCTGTTCGTGCGGCTATTGGCGGCCTTTGCCAGCCTCTGTGCGCGTCACGCTGCCACGCCCAGTCTTGGCTTAACAGTCGTTTCTGATGAAGCTCCTGATTGACGCTACCTCTAACTGTGAAGTTCGCGTAGTTATATGGTTTTAAACGCAAAAGGCATTAAACCCATTGAAACTAATCACCATTTAACAGTGTATAGTGAGTCGTGCAGGGATGTCAAAAACGCCCGCAATTGCTGTAGGGAGTTTGCAACGACATCAAGGTTCAACGCTTCTTCAACGAAATGGTGGCGTGCTGGAATGACACGGGCATACAAAAACTGCCACATAGTTGTTGGATGAGATCGAATGGATTTATGCATTTCCTAATGGAATTGGTGTAACGTGAAACACAAACAGCCCAATCCAGGATTTGAACTTGGCTCGTCAAGTCGATTTTCCAGGACGATAAACATTGTGCAACCTGCACCTTCATATAAACCCTACATACATATATATATATATATATATATATATATATATATATATATCCAGGAATTGAATTCGGGTCGACGAGTCCATTTCCTACGACTACAACCATTAGACCAGGCGCCTTCAATAGATGCATATATAGATGTATATGAACATAGATATATAGAAACAGACTAAGATAGATAGATAGATAGATAGATAGGATTGTAATATTAAACATATGTTCAATATTTTCAGAAATTTTGAGATGAGGTTTGATTCTTTCAGCTCATATGATAGTAATCTCTAAAGTAGATCAAGTATGTAGATGAATACAATATGGGAACCTATAATTAAAAAAGATGGAGGCGCCTGGTCTAATGGTTAGAGTCGTTGGAAATGGACTCGTCGACCCGAGTTCAATTCCTGGACGAGGCTGTTTTCATTTCACATGGGATTCATACCTTGGGAAAGGTATGACTCCAATTCTCCCACCAGAGATGAGCAAATAGCAGGGCAGACTGGGCTATTTAACCATAGCTAGGTAACCAGTCTAGGAGAAGGAAAACTCTGACTTCAAACCTGTTAAAACTCGCTTAAGAAATTGACCTTATGTCACATCCTGCTCGTGCGGAGTGGTTGGTAAATATATATAATTAAAAAGGCTAGATTAGATTTTTTTTAAAACGCACTAGTAAGCAAGATATAAAAAAGCATGATAAGTCTACCCCGTGGATTGTATAAAGGGTTAGGTTCGAAGTTCCGTAAAGGCTCCCGATTACGACAAGAAGGTTCCCGAGTTCGAAAGGAGATTTCTGAATTCGAAGTAAAGGTTCGAGGAGAGAGAGAGAGAGAGAGAGAGAGAGAGAGAGAGAGAGAGAGAGAGAGAGATGAATTTGTTAGAGACAGGGACTCTCGACAATATATATATAAAGAAATGGTCTCGTCGACCCGAGTTCAAATCCCGAATGTGGTAATTGCATTTCACTTAGCACTAATACCCTTCGGAGAGGTATGAATCCTACTCTCCCTCCATCTATGGGTAAATAGTAGGGCAGACTGGGCTCTTTAACCTTGGTTAGGCAACCGGTCTAGGAGAATGAAAACTCTGAATTCAAACCTGTTAAACTCCGCTTAAGAAATTGACGTTGTGTCGCATCCTGCTCGTGCGGAGGGGTTGGTATATATATATATATATATATATATATATATATATATATATATAAAATATAATATAAGATAAATATATAAAGGTTTTACATATCTATTTATTAGGTGACAAAGGAACATTCACAACCATATTGGTTTCATGCGATGCAATCATCAGGTGAAGATGTTTCAAATGTAAGGAAAATCGAAAAAATTATATTTTTATTATGATATTATATAACAGCTCTATTTTATATTGAGCACTCCACCAATAATACTGCCTTTGGTACACCATTCCAGCAAAAGCTGAAACAGTGACCATCTCACACTATAGTATATATATATATATATATATATATATATATATATATAAAGAAAAAATAATAGATGAGACTAACGAGATATAACTGACCGACATAGATAGATAAATGGATAGATAGATGGATAGATAGATAGATAGATCTCGACGGACTCATATGAGCAAACTGAGATAAATTGATAGTAAAGAAGCTGAAATTAACGTCGACATACTAATTAAGATCATATGATAGATAAAATTTCATTTGTATGGACCAATCATAAAGAATTAAAGATTGAATATAAATGATAAGTAGTATTTTTCCTATGTTTGTACATTCTGCCTTCTCTGTGCGTATAATATATATATATATATATATATATATATATATATATATATATATATATATATATAAACTTTTATCGGTACATACAAAGACGACAGATTAAAAGTTTGTAATTTATTTATCGACATACCAGCACACAAACAAAATCTATGTTTGTATATTCTGCCATATATATATATATATATATATATATATATATATATATATATATATATATATATATATATATATATTAGTCATACACACACAATATATATATATATATATATATATATATATATATATATATATATATATATGCTTACATACAGAGACGACAGAATAAAAGCCTGTAATTTATTTATCGAGATACCAGTACATAAACAAAACTCTTATCAGTCGTCGGCGTTTGGTTCGAGTTGTCATTGACTAATCTTAGCTGGGTTTGGCACAAGGCCAGAAATATGGCGCGCTCAGACGTTCGGCTATAACCATCAGAGTGAGGGTCACCTTATTTATTTATCTACTAGGCTGTAGCAAAAGCTTCTTGTATTTTGACAATTTTTGCCGTTTGCGTTACAGTCAACAGTGACAGCGATCCTTGATGATACTGATGCTTCTATCAAGGAAGGGTTTAAGGACTCTATTATTTATAGTCATCTCTGTTATAATGAGAAATTGGAGTGTTAAAAATGGCGTATGATGCGAATACAGAACCCTACTATTAAATGAGTATGAAACTAAATTACATTTGGTGATAAGGCTTCAGTTCTGAAGAGTGTGGACAATATATATATATATATATATATATATATATATATATATATATATATATACTAGCAAATATATGCACCCTCCGGGTGCAAGTATTTTAGTTAAATTTTATAATAAAATATCATATTAAATTAGAAAGGCTAATGAAACTGAATAAGAATGTAGATAAAAAGATTTTGAACAGAGGGGGTATGATTGAAAAATAGAACAACTTTGAAACTAACTCTTCCATCATTTTCCGTTACTCCCGTCTTTCATTGGTAAATGTTCCTAATTAAACTGTTTAGTTAAAATAGGAAGTAAAGAATAATATTACAGTCATTTCTTCTTGTTAAGGGATTTCTTTTAAGATTTATTGAAGAGATTTTTGCTCATATTCATTAAGATAAAACCAAACAATTAGAAATCAATAATACTAAGCATATATTTATTAAAATCAAATTTTTAAGATCAATATGCAAATAAGCCTTCCCATTCATACTGTAAACTTCTATTTTGTTGTATATATAAATACAATTGCATGTTATTAGTATGTAGATATAGTCAACAGTGTAAGTAATGTAAAACAATTTTATTAATAATTGAGGTTTAAATAAAAATAAAATCATGGAGAATATGATGTAAATAGCTAAAGGAATTGTGACTTGTATAGTAATATAGTTTCGGTTACAGACAGATAAATCCACAATCTCCATTATAATAAGATATAGTTCCGATTAGTAGCTCATCAGGGCAAGAATCTTGCCTGAGAGAGAGAAAGAGAGAGAGAGAGAGATTGATTTATGAAATATAGTTTAATTTAAATTGGAATTTTCATTTCCCAGTTCAGGGTTTGATTAATTCGCTAGGATTTTATTACTTTAAGGAGGATGATATATATACATTTGACCGACCTGTGTGACAGGGCTTGCCCATTGAGGACTGGGCTTCTCAATCACGTATCGTCGCATACGTGAGGAAGACGGGGAAGGGATTCACATGTAATAGGGTACATAAAAACAAATCTGGATCCTTGGACCATCTGCTTGCACACAACCAAACTACTTGTAGAAATGGCCTTATTCTGTGAAGAAGTGGCAATCACCATATATATATATATATATATATATATACCCTACCTGCAGAGAGTATAGTTGGATTTATTTCCACATTTATATTAAATATTAATCGGAAGTTACAACATCATATATTACCAATGCCCTAATCTGAGATATTGATTAATTACAGTAAACTGCAGTTAGCTGTAATTAACTAATATCTTGATTAATTCAGTGGATTTAACCCTAAAGATCCTTATGGTGAAACTCGAGTAGGTTATTTCTGTACACACTATATATATATATATATATATATAGAGAGAGAGAGAGAGAGAGAGAGAGAGAGATAAAAGGATATGAAAACACACAATGCTGTTAAAATGAAAAAATTTTATATCATATTTAAAATTTATTTTGAATTCAAATTATTTTCAGCTTCTCTCTCGATGAGTCCGGAATATAAAAAAAAACAAGCTCTGAAGAGGATTTTTATAAATCCAAATATTGTTAAATATTAGCTATGAATATGATATAAAATATTTTCATTTTAACAGCATTGTGTGTTTTCATATCTTTTTATCTATACTCATACCGTCGGATTCATTTCTTTACTCTTAACTTATATATATATATATATATATATATTATATATATATATATATATATATATATATATATATATGATATGATAAAATGAAAAAAAAGATGTTTACAAACTGAATGGGGAGTCTTATTTTATAACTATAATGCTTCTGATTATTTTTAAAATTAAAAATGAGTTTCATTTTATTTTTAAATAAAATTCATTTTATTTTTAATATAGACAGCGCATTTTTTTTTTATTATTAATTCCAACGTTTGACTAGCAGCGTTCTGTTTTTGCTAACGGTCATTTTTCCCGTTTTATTTTTTGTTGATGACCGACCCACGTGCGGTCGATGCATGATATTACGAGGGTCCTCATATATTAATGAGGAAGGGCCGGTGTTGCTTTTTTAAACCGTCGAGAGTAAGGCCCCGAAACGGTTTGCACACTCTCTCCTGATGAGCCCATTCAGTTTGTAAACATCTTTTGTTTTTTCATTTTATCATATTCATAGTGTCGGATTAATTTCCATTTTATTTTCAATATATATATATTATATATATATATATATATATATAATATATATATATATATATATATATATAATGCGAAAGTTATGAAAATTGATATACTGGTTTTTGAAGCATGAAAGAATAGTGTAACTAGGAATTCAAATGAGCTAATATTCAAGACAGTTGACTTCGTTTCATCCGGATTAATTGTAGACTTGTTTAAGGAGATTTATATAGCAACTGTCAATAGTTGGCTTCCAGTTAAGAAAGTATGGTAGCTAATTTTATTGTTAATGGATTTTGATTAGAAAAGAGAGAGGGGAGAGAGAGAGAGACTATGCTAAACTTACTTGGCCTGCGATTTATTAGACTCCTTATTTCACCATTCTAACCGCTCGACCGGCTCAAAGATCAACAATAAATTAAAACTTATTGAATATAAAGTAAGTAAAGTCGACGGAGCGGCCTAAAGTCGGTATTAGCCAGTCGGTGGGGGAGTCTATCCCCTTTTATATAGCCATAGACCAAGGAGATTGTTTTTTTAGCATCTGAGGTGGAGCGCCACACCTACCATCAGCTCCTTACTTTACCGCACATATCCCTGTGCTACTCATAATAGGAATAACTGAGCTATTAGAAATCGGAAATAAAGAGAGTGATAGAAAAAAGATGATATACAGGGTGTCCATAATGTCTTGAAACAGTTTTAAAATTGAATATTTAATGACTTACATTGTGCAAATGAAAAAATCTTTTCGTAAAAAATCGTATAAAATTTCAACTCTTAAAGATTTAATATTGATGTATTTTTATTTATTATTGCACTTCAACATGACCGCCATCTTTGTTGATACATTTTCAACCTGTAGCGGGACTTTATGGACAACCCTGTATATAGAACAAATCCCGAATTATAACAAATAGATTTTATTGTCTAAGCAAAGTTCAACAGAAAGAATACAAAACAGGATAGATAAATGGGTAATTCCATGTCAAATCAACAGGGCCATGTCACCCACCCCCTTCAATTTTTCTCGTTTTTGGTTACGTTAAAATTTAGTTGATTGAACGGTGCAAAAATGAAAACATTGTGTTTCAATCATAATTTCCATTATTTCCTTAAGCTGAAAAAACTTTCTAAAATCATTAGGCGTTTGTTTAAGGTTTCTTCTTTCGAATGAAAAAAAATTTTTTCAAGATAATATTAATTCTTTTGCAAGTTTCATTGTGTTAAATATAGGGGGATAAATTTCACAGGGAAAATTGGTGGTACAAAGGATATTGTTATCATTTTTGTTACCTTCCAATTTTCAATTCTAAAATGAAATGTGGTGCTGATATTGACGTTTGTATATTTTCAGAATTTTGCAGGCAATACGATTAATACATGGGGAATATATTGTTTGTTTATTATTTAAATATATCCAACCACCAACATAATCCTGATAATTTCTATCGAACTCTGACAGTTATTTTGCTCCTCAAATTTGTCGGGTTTAAAATCGATATAACTCGGTGAATATTTCGAATTGGAAGCTTAAATTTTGGGGATTGTCTAATTTTAACCTACTCTACACCTGTACAAAATTTCAGAAAAATTGAAGGGTGGGTGACAATTTTATTTTTTTCCTGATGATTTCACATGGAATTGTCCAAATGTTCTAAAGAAAAATGTCCTTGAAGATGGTTTGAGGAACACGAAGAAAAGTTTGTGACTTACTGCGTAGAAAACTTAGCGTAACTGGCACAAGGATAAGGGGGACACAACAAGTGTGTCAATCCTCTGTGAGACTATAGAGTATAAAAAGCCCGTCTACAGGTACATGTATTGCCTTAAAGACAGACAGAGAGACAAAGAAAAGTTCAAGTTCTAGAGAGGAACAGAGCGAGTGAGAAAGCGACAGTGAGAAAGTGACAGATTAAGAGAGTGAGAGAAAGAGAGAGAGAGAGAGAGAGGGAGAGGGAGAGGAAAGAGAGAGAGAGGAGAAGAGGACATGACAGATTTGTTTACAAAATTTAGCTTACGCTAAATTTGTCTCCTTATGTCATAATTCTAAACGCTCCATTGTATCAAAAATCAACTACGTATTAAAACCTATTGAATAAGATATATTTCCACTCAAAGACCATGAACAGTAATATCAGGGTACTTCTTAGCTCTAGAAACTATTTTCTGAGCTTTGGCTTCTCTTAATAAAGCTATGTGACTCATTGAACCACAGCGGCTGGTATGCCACGAATGATAGATATATATATATATATATATATATATATATATATATATATATATATAAAGCAAACTACAGACACGTGTTTCGAGGTATCACCTCTCATCAGTGCAGTTATACCGTTTTTAGCAGCTACATCTGGCCGGGTTCGAGACCCGAACGAACTTTCGTTCGCCAATCCTCTTACCCATACGGCCATAGTCAGCTGCCAAGTATAGCAGGCTATTTAATCGCTACATTTCTAAGCGGAAATGAACTCACCTAGAGGTCTCAAACTTTATGTAAACAAAGTGAGTCTTAGCTGTACGCCGAATACGGTGAATTTTGCAATTAAATCCCTTCTAAATAAAGTGATCAACCAAAATTGAGAGCGTATAATAAAGCAAACTACAGACACGTGTTTCGAGGTATAGTCGCTTCGTTAGGGTCCAGGTGGTGCAGCCATACAGCAGTACTGACACGACAACGGCCTGGAAGAACTGTCTCTTTAACTTGTCTGTGAGATTGGATTTCCATATGACCGATAATTTATTTATAGCGGCCCATGCCTTTCCTATATGTGCATTCTGGACCCTAACGAAGCGACTAGAGAATAAACTAGATGGGGGCTGCACAAGAATGCTACGGGTGATCCCGAACAAGACATGGAAGCGGCACCCCACGAGAAAGCAGCTGTACGGCCACCTGCCACATATCACCTAAACCATCCGAGTAAGACGACACAAGACACGCGGGTCACTGCTGGAGAAGCAAGGACGAACTCATAAGCGACGTCCTCCTGTGAAAGCCAGCACATGGGCACGCAAGTGTGGGCCGACCAGCAAAGATGTACATTGATCAGCTATGTGCGGATACAGGATTGCTGCACAGAGGACCTCCCGAGAATGATGAGCGATAGGGACGGATGGAGAGAGATTGTCATGGATATCCGTGCCAACAGCGTGACATGATGATGATGATGATATATATATATGTATATATATATATATATATATATATTATGTGTGTGTTGTGGTGTTGTGTGTGTGTGTGTATTTGGGCAGCATTCTTTCATTTATACATGTTAGAATTAAACAAAATAGATGTTTCATGTTAAAACGATTTTATTGATGATCTTTTCAAGCCTTCTGGACAACTTTTATATTGGATGGAATTCGTGGATTAGTCCACGAAGTTCATATCCCGAGTACTTTCCACATCCATTAATATACTTTGAAAAAAAACTGGAACACATCACCTGATGACGGCACTTCGAAGTGCCAAAAGTACTCGGTAACTTCGGTGGACTAATCCACGAATTCCATTCAAATATTAAAAAAAAAGTTGGCCAGAAAGCTTGAAAAATCATCAATGAAATTGTTAAACAGGAGCATCTGTTTTGTTAAATTCTGTATATATATATTATATATATATATATATATAATATAATATATATATATATATATAAAGTAAAAATAACAAAAGACTTAGAGATTTAGCTTATTAGTCTATTTCAGGGAGCTTCTATAATCTAAGCTCCCTGAAAATAGACTAAATGCTAAATCTCTAAGTCTTTGTTATTTCTTACTTATATATTGCTCTGTGACTCTACATTAAGAGCACACATTGAGCTCTCAAACTGCGACAGGTTTTTTAAATAAAACTCTTGTGTCGTAAGGAAGATTCTCTTTGGACTTTTGGATTATAATATATATAAATATATATATATATATATATATATATATATATATACTACATTAATCCAGGTGACTGCCCCTCTACGAAAATAACCCCTCCTAAGGACACTGATGAGCTGTAAGTGGTGATCCCTAAGTAAAAGATGAAATCTGGTCAAAGCATCAAAATGAGCTACACAACGTGGACCCTGCATTGTCCCTCAGTAGTGCGTTTTCGTGAGTCACGTAGTCCCATTTCCTAAAATTAAGTTTTTCTAAGAGAGAATCTAGGAATTCTGCAATACCCTGCACAGCCGGAACCTTCCTACTGTTACATCTAGTTGGGCCATCCCTATGCCTCACCAGAGCGCAGTGTCCAGGATTTGCTGTAAATAGTCGATATTGGTAATCGATCTTGGATCTGAGATATTCTAAGTCCTCTCAATGATTCGCAATTGGTTTGCCGTGTGTGTTTAAATAGTGATTCTCG
>CM042162.1:63095978-63100978 GCA_023376005.1 Doryteuthis pealeii
GGGAAAAGAAGAGAGATACCGAACGAACTTTCGTTCGCCAATCCTCTTACCCATAACGGCCATAGTCAGCTGCAAGTATAGCAGGCTATTTAATCGCTACATTTCTAAGCGGAAATGAACTCACCTAGAAGGTCTCAAACTTTATGTAAACAAAGTGAGTCTTAGCTGTACGCCGAATACGGTGAATTTTTGCAATTAAATCCTTCTAAATAAAGTGATCAACCAAAATTGAGAGCGTATAATAAAGCAAACTACAGACAGTGTTTCGAGGTATAGTCGCTCGTTAGGGTCCAGGTGGTGCAGCCATACAGCAGTACTGACACGACAACGGCCTGGAAGAACCTGTCTCTTTAACTTTGTCTGTGAGATTGATTTCCATATGACCGATAATTTATTTATAGCGGCCCATGCCTTTTCCTATATGTGCATTCTGGACCCTAACGAAGCGACTAGAGAATAAACTAGATGGGGGCTGCACAAGAATGCTAGCGGGTGATCCCGAACAAGACATGGAAGCGGCCCCCACGAGAAAGCAGCTGTACGGCCACCTGCCACATATCACCTAAACCATCCGAGTAAGACGACACAAGACACGCGGGTCACTGCTGGAGAAAGCAAGGACGAACTCATAAGCGACGTCCTCCTGTGAAAGCCAGCACATGGGCACGCAAGTGTGGGCCGACCAGCAAAGATGTACATTGATCAGCTATGTGCGGATACAGGATGCTGCACAGAGACCTCCCGAGAATGATTGAGCGATAGGGACGGATGGAGAGAGATTGTCATGGATATCCGTGCCAACAGCGTGACATGATGATGATGATGATATATATATATGTATATATATATATATATATATATATATGTGTGTGTGTGTGTGTGTGTGTGTGTGTTGTGTGTATTTGGGCAAGCATTCTTTCATTTATACATGTAGAATTAAACAAAAATAGATGTTTCATGTTAACGATTTTATTGATGATCTTTTCAAGCCTTTCTGGACAACTTTTTATATTTGGATGGAATTCGTGGATTAGTCCACCGAAGTTCATATCCCGAGTACTTTCCACATCCATTAATATACTTTGAAAAAAAACTGGAACACATCACCCCTGATGACGGCACTTCGAAGTGCCAAAAGTACTCGGTAACTTCGGTGGACTAATCCACGAATTCCATTCAAATATTAAAAAAAAAGTTGGCCAGAAAAGCTTGAAAAGATCATCAATGAAAATTGTTAAACAGGAGGCATCTGTTTTGTTAATTCTGTATATATATATATATATATATATATATATATATATATATATATATATATAATATATATATAAGTAAGAAATAACAAAAGACTTGATTTAGCTTTATAGTCTATTTCAGGGAGCTTCTATAATGCTAAAGCTCCCTGAAATAGACTATAATGCTAAATCTCTAAGTCTTTTGTTATTTTTTACTTTATATTGCTCTGTGACCTAACATTAAGAGCACACATTGAGCTCTCAAACTGCGACAGGTTTTTTAAATAAAACTCTTGTGTCGTAAGGAAGATTCTTCTTTGACTTTTGGATTATATATATATATATATATATATATATAATTATATATATACTACAATTAATCCAGGTGACTGCGCCTCTACAGAAAAGTAACCCCCTCCTCCTAAGGGGCAAACTGTTGGCTGTAAGTGGTGATCCATAATGTTTAAAGATGAAATCCTGGTGTCTAAGCAGTCAATGGCAAGCTACACTCAACTTTGACCCTTGCTTGTGTAACCTCAGTGTGCGTTTTCGTGAGTTCACGTGAGTCCCATTTTCCTAAAAATTAGTTGTTTCTAAGAGGATCTGGCAATTCTTGCAAATACACCTGCACAAGCCGAATCCTTCCTACTGTTACGATCTGTTGGGCAATCCTATGGGCCTCAAGCCAGAGCGCTGTCCAGTGGAATTGGATGCTTGGTAATGAGTCTTGAGTATTGGTAATCGTCTGGTAATCCTGAGTATTCTAAGTTCCTCCTCAATGATTGCAATTAGGTTTTATGGCCAGTGTGGTGTTTAAGTAGTGTATCAGCCACACAGTATGGCTAGTGATTGGCCGGAGGAATAAACCATGTGACCTTGGCTAGTCTATAAATCCAGGTGGGGAATTGGAGCACACCCTATATACCAGAATAAGGAAGCGCGTGGTGTAATGGTTAAAGTCATGGGAAATGGACTCATCGCCCCGAGTTCAAATCCTGGACGTGGTAATTGCATTTCACTTAGCGCTAATACCCTTGGGAAAGGTATGAATCCTACTCTCCCTCCAGCTATGGGTAAATAGCGGGGCATACTGGGTTCTTTAACCATGGCTAGTAACCAGTCTAGGAGAAGAAAACTCTGAATTCAAACCTGTTGAACTCCGCTTAAGAAATTGACCTTGTGTCGTATCCTGCTCGTGCGAAGGAGTTGGTAAATATATATATATATATACCAGAATAATTCGAACACCTACGTAGCCTGGAGAAGGAAAAAAAAAAGAAGGTGGAACAATTTCCGTACCTAGATAGTAATATCATATTCACATAAAGTAATGGAAAGACATGTTCTGATTTAAACAGATTATCAATTATATGGAAAGTTAAAGCGACAATTCTTTCCAAACGGTAGTTGTATCAGTGCTACTGTACAGCTGTACCACTTGTACCTTAACGAAGTGCCTAGAGAATAAGCTAGATGCACAAGAACTTTGCGCGCGATCTTAGACAAATCGTAGAAACAACACCTCACAAGAAGGAAATTGTACGGCCACTTGACTCCTATCACACAAACAATCCGAGTGAAACGAACAAGACATACTGAACATTGCCGAAGAAGAAAGAAAGAACTCATAAGTGATGTTCTATGGAAACCAGCACATGGGTACACCAGTGTGGGCCGTCCAATGAGGACCTACATCGATCAGCTCTGTGCAGATTCCAGATGCTGCGTGAGGGACCTCCCAGAGACAATGACCAACAGGGACGGTTGGCAAGAGATTGTCATGGACATCTGTTCTGTCAGCGCAACCTGATGATGATGATAAAGATCCAAAATATGTACTAAAATTGAAAACGTGCAAGACGCTTGCATGATTCCAGTAGAAATATATATATATATATATATATATATATATATATATATATAAGAGATTTATCCAAAACCTGGTAGTAAGGGATGATTCTATATGTGATTTCTGAGATACACTGTATTAATATTGTATGATTCGGTATGTATAAATACAGCGAATCTTTAAATCACTAAAGAGAGATCAATGCATAATAAACTTTTTAGATTATATACAGAGCAATATTTATCTTAGAAAGGAAGGAAGAACTCAACACCGTAATTCCATAATACATTTATTTCGACCAAAATTGGGGCCTATATAAATCTAAGTTGATTTAATATAGCTCCCCAAAATCCAGTCTCATCTTTCAAAAGTGAATTGATACCCATCTGATGAGACTGGATTTTGGGGAGCTATATTAAATAAAATTAGATTTATATAGGCCCCAATTTTGGTCGAAATAAATTTATTATGGAATTACGGTGTTGAGTTCTTCCTTCCTTTCTATGATAAAAATATATATATATATATATATATATATATATATATATATATATATATATATATATATTGTGCTCTATTTACTTATAGATGAAGCACTCTATATTGTCAATATTAATATATAGACAGACAGACAGACAGAGACAGACCAAGAGAGACAGGTACAAAGTTTTAGAGAAAGACAGAGTGAGAAAAAACCAGAGTGAGAGAGAACCAGAGTGAGAAAGAAAGAGGTGGAGAGGTAACGACAATTTTGTTTACAAAATTTAGCCTACGCTAAATTGGTCTCCTTATGCCACAATTCTAAACGCTCTACTGCATCAAAGATCAACAATGTATTAAATCCTATTGAATAAAATATATGTCCACTAAATAGCTATGCATATGAATATATGGATATTTCTTCCAATTCATTGTTAAATATTTCACACACCATTTAGTATGTAATATTTTCTGTCTACTTGTATGTGATACACTTTAATGGTATCCTTCTGTTTGTTTGTTGGCTGGATCTTACGGCATTTTAACCCTTGTTGGGTTATTTTATGTAGAAGTCGTTTTTATTTGATTCATTCTTGATGGGTACTCAATTTTTAACTCATTTTTCAAGACGTTTTTAAAACTCTTTTTTTTTCTATTTAACCCATTGGACCTGGGCGTAATGGCAATGAAAAGGCAATCTAAACTCCAGAAATGGAGCTTACCATCATGTGTCATAGCCAAAGTACTCCTTTTCTTTTCTTTTTTTTTTTGGGGGGGGGGTGTAGGGGTACCCCTTCTGCAGGAGATATAGTCAGTGTATTCTAAGCCCCACCAACAGGACAGTCGGGGTGTAGGTTCTACAGCCCAACTCCAAACAAGTTTGCCTGTCATGTGACTTGACAAAGGTAGCGATTTTTTTTACTAATGGGTTTCACTAATTAGCGTATTTTGCTTTGAAAATCTCTTACCGAGGAAAAAAAAGAAAGATTATTGGGAAAGTAGGTATTTACCCAACCCCTCCGAACAAGCAGGATGTGACAGAAGGACAATTTCATAAGCTGAGTTTAATAGGGGGGAATTTTGAATTTTCCTTTTCCCAGAGGGAGAATATTTGTGTTCATACCTTTCCTAACGGTGTTGGTGCTATGTGAAATGCATCCAGTTTCATCCAGGATTAGAACTCGGGTTTCCGAGTTCATTTCCTACTACGATAACCATTACACAAATTGGCACTTTCAATTGAAAAAGTAAAACTAAAAACGAATAATTGGTTTATTATTCATCTTATTTCTAACGACGTCTTTCGTTTTTCTTTTTTTTTTTGCTTGTATTTTTAAATACACACACACACACACACACACATATATATATATATATATATATATATATATATATATATATATATATATGCGTGTGTGTGTGTGTGTGTGTGTGTGTGT
>CM042162.1:63105978-63108478 GCA_023376005.1 Doryteuthis pealeii
TAGGAAAGGGATGGACTGTCATTGGTTGATTATCGATCAGATAAGATAAAACGAGAATTCTTCCAAGTTGTTGCCTTGTCAGTACTACTGTATAACTGCACTAAAAAATATAGTTGGCAACTACACAAGGATGTTGCGTGCTGTCTTGAAGAAATCCTGGTGGCGTCCCTTAAAAAAAAAAAGAAGTAGCTGTACGGCCACTTAACTCCCATCACACAAACCATCCATGCAAGACGAACAAGGCATGCTGGACACTGCTGGTAAAGTAAAGACGAACTCATAAGTGAATTTTACATTCATCAGCTCTGTACGAACACTTGATACCGTCTAGAGGACGTGCCAAGAGCGATGGTTGATAGGGATGGATAGAGAGAGAAAAGTGAGAGAGAGAGAAGGGAATCTGTGCCATCGACACGCCTTGATGATGATGATGATGATGATGATGATGATGATGATGATGATGATGATGATGATGATGATGATCTACGACTAAAACAAATTAACTTTAAACTGCATCTAATGATGAGGTTCCGATGCTGGAGCTCTGGGAAGTGTGGATGACCCCCTTCATCACCATTAGTCCCAGGTCCACATTGACTCGGAGTGGGAGTACTTTTTAGGGTCTATGGGTTAAATAGAAAAGAAATGAGTTTTAAAGAAAGTGTTAAAAAAATTGAGTTAAAATATTTCGAATACCCATCAAGCATGAATAGAATAAAAACGTCTTTGGCATAAAATAACCCAACGAGGGTTGACATGCCGTAAAATCCAACCAACCAAACCAAACCAAACCTATGCGTTTGCACATGGAAATCTAATCTCTCTGATGAGATGAAACGGGAATTCTTCCGGGGGAGGGCTTGGTTGTTGTTAATAAGCTGTAACTTAATTCACTTTGAGCAAATTTCGATAGCCCCGTCGGCATTAACCATTTAGAGGTCCCTGAAGCAGCTGGCAATGGACCTGACGCTATTCTTTATAGATGGCGTGGGCAATTGCCGTCTGGAAGTACGAACCCTGAAGATAAAATCGTTCATATATATATATATATATATATATATTATATATATATATATATATATTATATATATATATTTGCTTCATCAGGGTTTTCGTTGATTTAAAGAAAAAATAAATTATTAATGAAAACAACAGTCTGCGAGCTTCTGCTTTTGGTGTGTGACAGAGGCTCGCAGACTTTTGCTTTCATTAATAATTTATTTTTATCCTTAAATCAACGAAAGCCCTGATGAAGGTTTGTTAAATAGACCGAAACACTTCAACGTAGGGTTATTAAATATCATTCGTTAATGAAACTTTTGTTTTCAATTTTTACTATATTACATACTTATCTGCATATATAAGTATAAACTGCATTTCTTATCAATTTTATATATAAGTATAGTCAGTATTAAGTATAGTCATTTATCATTATATATAAGTATAAACTATATTACATACTTATCTGTATATATAAGTATAGTCAGTATTAAGTATATTTATTTATCATTATATATAAGTATAAACTATATTACATACCTATCTGTATATATAAGTATAGTCAGAATTAAATATAGTTAGGGTCCAGGTGGTGCAGCCATACAGCAGTACTGATATGACAACGGCCTGGAAGAACCGTCTCTTTAACTTGTCTGTGAGGTTGGATTTCCATATGATCGATAGTTTATTTATAGCGGCCCATGCTTTTCCTATACGTGCACTAACGTCATTTTCTGTGGAGGAGATGTTACTGCCTAAGTATCTATTATATATAAGTATAAACTATATTACATACTTATCTGTATATATAAGTATAGTCAGTATTAAGTAGAGTAATTTATCATTATATATAAGTATAAAGTATATTACATACTTATCTGTATATATAAGTATAGTCAGTATTAAGTAGAGTCATTTATCATTATATATAAGTATAAAGTATATTACATACTTATCTGTATATATAAGTATAGTCAGTATTAAGTAGAGTAATTTATCATTATATATAAGTATAAACTATATTACATACTTATCTGTATATATAAGTATAGTCAGTATTAAGTAGAGTCATTTATCATTATATATAAGTATAAACTATATTACATACTTATCTGTATATATAAATATAGTCAGTATTAAGTATAGTCATTTATCATTATATATAAGTATAAACTATATTACATACTTATCTGTATATATAAGTATAGTCAGTATTAAGTATAGTCATTTATCATTATATATAAGTATAAACTATATTACATACTATCTGTATATATAGTATAGTCAGTATTAAGTATAGTCATTTATCATTATATAAAGTATAAACTATATTACATACTTATCTGTATATATAAGTATAGTCAGTATTAAGTATAGTCATTTATCATTATATATAAGTATAAACTATATTACATACTTATCTGTATATTAAGTATAGTCAGTATTAAGTATAGTTATAGTATATATAAGTATAGTCAGTATTAAGTATAGTCAGTTATCA
>CM042162.1:63113478-63120978 GCA_023376005.1 Doryteuthis pealeii
TTTAAGATTCATTGAAGAGATTTTTGCTTATATTCATTAAAATAAAACCAAACAATTAGAAACCAATAATACTAAGCACATATTTATTAAAATCACATTTTAAATATCAATATGTAAATTAGCCTTCACGTTCACACTGTAAACCGCTATTTTGTTGTATATATAAATACAATTGCATGTTGTTAGTATGTACATATGGTTAACAGTATTAATAATGTAAAACAATTTTATTAAAATTAAATTATATTTATTTATAAAATTATTTACTGATGCCACTGCAACGGAAATGTTAAAGCGGCAATTGGATACTATATATATATATATAAAGTAATCCACAGACACGTGTTTCGAGGTTTCACCTTTCATCAGTGTGGCTATACCTTAACAGCTACTCCTGACCGGGTATGAGACCCGAATGAACTTTCGTTCGCCAAGCCTTTAACCCGTGCGGCCAGAGGCAGCTGTCAAATATAGGAGAATATTTAATCGCTACATTTCTAAGCGGAAATGAATTCACTATATATATATATATATATATATATATATATATATATATATATATATATATATATATTATATATATATATATATATATATATATATATATATCCAGACATGTACTGTGGAGGTATTCTTATAAGAATTATTTTAGGTAATATTCGCGCCAAAAAATGAGAAAAGAAAAGAAAAAGAAAGAAAAAGAAAGAAGAGTGAAACACCCGTGTAAGTAAACCACCCATATTAAAATGTGTGGGGAAGGGGCTACAACAAAGTCACTTCCCGGGCAAATGGCATAATAGAAAAATTTACATTGGTGTCTATACTTTACCATCCGTTCAGTTCCTTTGTTTAATAATTTATCATCATTTTTTTAAAACTGCTTTCTCGTTAACTGCATAGTGATCGTGGTAGACCCTGCGCGAAACTTTTACTTACACTAAAAGAAATTCCGAGTAATTTAGTTCATGATAAAATGATTACCGTCGTAGAAAGTGGGCACGGCGTCCCGAGTTCAAATCCGGTATTACGACGTTTCTTTTTCCTAGCATTGATACCATCGGGAAAGGTATGAATCTAACTATTGTACTTCCAGCTATAGGTAAATAGTAGGGCAGACTGGGCTCTTTATAGATATATTTAAAGATATTTTGAGGGGAGTGGGTACAGAGCTTTATAATAATAGTAAGAATACTGTATATTTTATTACATTTCATAATGATAATTGTCTTAATTATCATTAAGAGGTGAAAAGCTATCAAACCGGTTTGTGTTCCTCGCTCCACAGAACTAAAGTCGAGGGAAAATATTTATGATTAAAAAATGAGAAAATATGGAGAAATATGAAAAATAAATCGAGATAAGATTAAAGCCAAGGAATATATATAAACACACTCATACATACACACACACACATACACACACATACATACGCACACACACACACACACACACACACACATATATATATATATATATATATATATATATATATATATATGATACTACTAATATTATTATTAGAGGAAAAATAAAGGGTCATTTGTATTTTTAATATATTGAGCACTTTTGGATTATTTACTGACGCCACTGCGATGGAAAAGTTAAAGCGGCAATTGGATAATATATATATATATATATATATATATATATTATATATATTATATATAAGGTGTGTCATAAAAGTGCAGATTTTGAAGCTGTATTTACCAATATAGAAATAAACAATGAATGAACATTATTTTTTCACATTCAAGGTGTATCAAAAAGTAGAAAAATCTCGATACTTTTTGACACACCTTATATATATAATATATATATATATATATATATATATATTTATTTATTTATTTATAATTATATATACAATTTAAAAGTCGGTCCTACCATTGGTTTCTGAATAACACTTTTTCGGTGTTATTCGTCGTCAGAGGCGGTGACTTTAGAAAAAAATGGACAGTTTTTGATTGAGCCCTCTATAATCAATAATAATATATATATATATATATATATATATATATATATATATATATATATATATATAGGTTTGTTAGAAAAAGAAAAAAATCGAATGAGTCGGGATAATAAACATTGGAAAGTACTCAATATATATATGTATGTGTGTGTGTGTTGTGTGTGTGTGTGTGTGTGTGTGTGTGTGTGTGTCTGTGTGCCTGTGTCGTGTCTGTGTGTGTTGGGGAAAAAAAGTCTAAAAATAATCCTTTAAAAAAGAGCTAAGCACCTCGAAATAGTAGAAAATAAACAAGACTAAGAACACGATATTCATCATTTTAATTCCGGTTTTACTTTCTTCAATGCTTCTAATACAACCCAAATATTTTTTTCCAACACATATACCGACAAAGAAACATACGTGGACACCAAAACAATACACACACACACGCACAGACACACACAGATACACACAGACACACATATATATATATATATATATATATATATATATATATATATATATGTGTGTGTGTGTGTGTGTGTGTGTGTGTGTGTGTGTAACTTAGCAAAAACAACATATATTTATACATATATAAAGAGCTGCTGTGTGTATATGTATGTCAGGAGGAAACTTCGAAAATAAAACAATTAACGACAAAGTAAATATATATACACATTAAATATCACCAGGGACTTGGTGTTTGAGCAAAAATAATGGAGATTTGATTTATATTCGTGAAAATAATTAAAAAATAAAATTTAAATGATTACAGCATGGATTTTTTTTTCATTTAATATTTTAGATAGTAGACAGTAACATTTCTTTTCAGAGTAGCTGGATCAATCCAAGGTCTATTTTTTTTTACATAGGGACTTAAATGGGTCATCCCACGAGGATTCAACTCACGATTCAGTAATAATGGATCTGCGGGACTAACTTTTAAAAATCCCCCTCTACCCAGATTACTCCGGGTAGCCAATAATATAATTGATTGACTAATTGATTTTTTACGGCATATCAATCCCTCGAGGATTATTTTATGCTTACTGGTTAGGGAATTACCTTCGTTGCACGTATATATCGGGGCAGACTGGGCACTTGACCATGGCTAGGTAACCAGTCTAGGAAAGGGAAAACTCTGAATTCAAACCTGTTAAAACCCCGCATAAGAAATTGACTCTGTGTCGCATCCTGCTCGTGCGGATGGATTTGGTAAATATATATATATATATATATATATATATATTATATATATATATATATATAATCTTGTTGTGTGTGTGTGTGTGTGTGTGTGTGTGTGTGTGTACTTGTTTCAGAGAGTCTTTTGTTTTGCTTTTTGTTTGTCTTTGTTTTTTTGCCAACTGTCCTAACAGCACATTATCACGAGATGTTTTATGATATCAATACACTTAAAAATGCTCTTAGAAAAATAAAACAATTTCCTGTCCAATGTGCAAATGAATGATTATTTTGTAGAGTTGTCCATTTCACTTGTCATTGTCATGTTTTTTTTAATCTTCCAAATTCTCGATATAAAAAAAAAGGTTAAAACTTGGCGGAGTGGCTTATAGTCGGTATCAGCCGAACTTCGAGGGAGTCTGTCGCCTTTTCGCTAGCGCTTTACCATGGAGATTTTTTTTTTGTTTATTTTTTAACTTATCAACGAATCTAGTGTTTACATAATACTTAAATTACAACCATACCACAGTTTTCTTCCTATATATATATATATATATAATATATATATATATATATATATATATATATATATAAATTATTGGTACAGGCAAATTTATATATTATAGTAAAGGTTACACAATGATAATGGAAAAAATGTATATCGATAAAACAAAGGCCCTATATATATATATATATATATGTGTGTGTGTGTGTGTGTGTGTGTGTGTGTGTGTGTGTGGAGATAGATAGATAGATAGATAGATAGATAGAAGAATTTATTTTTTAAATCTCAACATTTTGACCGTCTCATCTGATGATTGCAGTAAGCATGAAACTTTAGTTACGAGATATAAAATCCATAATATATAATATTTGATTGTAAAACTGCTCATCTATTTTAGCATTGAGAACCTTCATATGCCAATACTTTTCTCATTTATTCTCCATTCATTATATATATATATATATATATATATATATATATATATATATTATATATATATACCTATCTATTGATCTATCTATAGCATACAAACATGCGAATATATCTATGTGTGGTGTGTGATGTTGGGTGTGAGTATTAAAGATTACTACACTGTTATTTGTATCATATAAATATTACATATTTTACAAATACACGAATGTAATTACATTTAGGGTGGAGAGAGAAAGATCGTGTTGCGCCATTTTTCAAGTAAGGAATGGCCTATCTGGCAGCCCTGAAAAATAATGTTGGAAATCGTGACTCTTGATCTGTCCGAGGAAGGAAAGAAACATGCAACTCTCAATAGGTCGGAGATAAACACAGAAGTATCTCAGCCGATGGACTGGGAGATAGATAGATAGATAGATAGATAGATAGATAGATACGAACAGACCGACATATACATAAAGAGACAGACAGACAAACTGACAGACAGATACAATTTATAGATAGATACATAAATAGAAAGATAGATATGGACAGACTTATATATATATATATATATATATATATATATATATATATATATATATATATATATAAGAGAGAGACAGAGATAGAGACAGGGATACGAACAGACCGACGTAGACAAATAGATTGATAGATACGAACAGACATATATAATATATTATATACATATATATAATTTAATATACCAAGCGTGTTGGTAAATCCTTGCGGTGAGAAAAACCAGTAAATAGTTTGATTGTAAAAATATACTACCTGAAGAGCTTTATGCGAAACTAATAGTAGGTTCGTCTGACTCATTAGATTATCTTTATATATATATATATAGAGAGAGAGACAGACAGACAGACAGACAGACAGAGAGACACAGAGACAGAAACAGAGACAGAAAGAGAGACATACACAGAGAGACAGAGAGAGAGAGATATGAACAGACAGATAGATAGATAGATAGATAGATGTGATCGGACCAACATATATATATATATATATATATATATATATATATATATATATATAAACATAAGCACACACACAATTTGTATATGCTTATATTTTCACTGAAATAGATGGATAGATAGATAGATAGATAGATAATGAACAAACTGAAATCATTAAAATTAAACAATTTATATAGATAAATATGAACAGAGCGAGATAATAAAAAATTGTAAATATTCAACAAGTTTTAATACGTTTATGTCATAACTGATTTTTTTTTAAAAACAAAGAAATCGAAATGTCCTGACAAAGAAAGTTCTGGGTCGTACCAAAAACATGATAAATGTTTTTTCTTTTGTTTTTTAGGTTTTTTTGGTTCTGTGCTGTTTTTTGTTTTGTTTTTTTTTTTTTTTGCTGCAGTTTTGTTTTTGTTTTTTTTTAATAATGTACATTTAAAAAAAAATGAGTGAAAATAAATAGTATGTTATTGCTTACTTGTTGTCGAGGGCCTTCTCAATCGCAACCTTTAGCTGGGCTGTGTTGTCGGGGGAGCTGTACGACGGGGGTACTCCACCTGCGAATTGTTGATTGTAGCGACGATACCGCTTAGCCAGGATATTTAGTGAGTTCCGACTACTGCCCTTATCACTTCTGCTGTCTCTAACAATTCGGCCCGATTCTCCCTGCAAAAGTTCCATGTTCTCGTCTTCGGCCGGCAGCCGTCCCATCAAACTTGCCCGGCGCGAACTAGCGGGCATGACACCCATCAGTGGGTATAGCACCTGGCTGTTACTGAGCAGGTCATCGTTCATCGACAGGACCTGAAGATCTTCGGGTCCGGCTTCGGCCCCGGCGATGCGCATTTTTTCTTCTTCTTCTTCGTTGTTGTTGTTCCTACCGTGAGATCGTCTTGACTGTCCATCGACGTCCAGGTTTGCGGCTGCTGCAGCCGCTGCCGCTTCGGCTGCGGCATGCGTGTCTGATCTTTTACCGGCGAAGTGGTGTGCGGTGCAACGGCACAGGTTACCGCCTTGGCCGACAGCGCATCGCTTTAAACAAAATTTTTGCAAGTCAAAAGTGTGGACTGCAACCAAAAGACATAAGTACATTAGATAGACGAACCACACACTAGATTTTGACATATTTTCGTTTGTTGGTTGATATATATATATTTATAAGTATTTTTTTTATTATTATTGATATTATTAATATTTTTTACCGGGATGTAAGTATTTAAATTGCAGTTTTTTTTTATATGTTTACTTATTAAGAATATATTTGATAAACTCTAAAATAAAGTTGATTATTGGTAATATTTCTCTTAAATGTGCGCGTCTATGTCGGATGGTAGAAGATATATGTGTTAGTATTTTTCTTTATATAAAAATTGTTTTTTATCTGAGGTTTTTCATTGATTAGATTTTAGTTCTTTATATTGTTTTGTTTTTTCTTTTTTTTTTTTCTTTTTTGGCTTTTTTGTGTTTTTTTGATTTTTTGTTTGTTTGTTTTTTTCAACTCTTATAAATCGATATCAATATTCGACGAAATACGTTTTCTCGTAGTAAACAAAAAAAAATATCTTCTTCAAAAATTCCACCAATTTTCTTTTTGTTTTTGTTTTTTGTTTTGTTTTGGGTTTTTTTTAGTTTCTTCCCCTCCGTCGCTTGTTCAACCTCCTGTGTTGTGTGTGGAATTGAGAAAGACTTCGATTTTTCCTTCTTTTATCTTCGAAATCACTGAAGATATTTTTTTTTTTCTTTCTTCCTTTTTTTTTTATTATTTATTTTTTTATCTTCCTTTTATTTTCTTTCTCTCTCTCTTTCTCTCTCCCTCTTTTTCTCTCTCTGTCTCTGTGTTTCTCTCTCTTTGGGGGACAGTTTGTGTCTCTCTTCTCGACAGCAAAAAGGGTTGCTATTTAGAATAAGATCTAAAAATGGTCTTATATCATCTGTTCCTCTTCTCTGTGTGTGGGTATGAAACAATGAAATGAATAGTGAAGTGGGTGGGAAAATCCGTCAAGAGAGGATGTGCCTGTGTTTTGCGCGCGTGTGTGTGAGTGTGTGTGTGTGTGTGTGTGTGAGGGAGAGAGTGTGTGAGTGCGTGCACGTGTGAGAGAGAGAGAAGGGGGAGGGAGCGAAATTTATGCCTATGATAAATAAGTTTTTACAAGAAAGAAAATAAAAACAATTATTTGGAAGTGGGAAGTGTGATTTTTAAACTTTCTTCGTGAAAGTAGTCACTGGAAATTTTCGGTTTTGATGTAAGATTTTTTTTTTAATTAGTAGTTTTTTTGTTTTGTTGTTTTTTTTTTTTGGGGGTTTTTTTAAAATATCACTGAGTTGATTTTTTTTTCTTTTTTTTTTTTTCTTTTTTTGTTTTTTTTATAAATCAGTTTTTTGTAAAGGCTTTGATTTTCCATATACGCATAAATTTTCATTCAGGTAATGTTTTTTTCTTTCTTTCTGTTTCG
>CM042162.1:63125978-63137365 GCA_023376005.1 Doryteuthis pealeii
TATAACAGCTCTATTTTATATTGAGCACTCTACCAATAATACTGTCTTTGGTACACCAGTGTGTGTGTGTGTGTGTGTGTGTGTGTGTGTGGATGACTTATTATATGCTCTCGTAACCCGGTAGAGCTCTTTAGGAGCGACTTTAATAAACTTTCACCGCCAAAAAAAGCATAACGCAATGATCATCTGTTTACAGATTTGATCTCTCTTGTGATCGTAAAGTATATACACAGATGTATGTATTTAAAACAGTTAAAACACCGCTCCTTAAACGGCAGCTGGCGATGGCCTGGAGGTTAACGGATCGGACAGGCATAAAGTCAGTCGGGATTCGCTTCTGGTCGGAGTTAGTTGTTGTGTCTAGCCCCACTGCTGAGTCGTGAAACGTCGAAACATGGTGTCTGTGGATGACCTTATATATATATATATATATAATATATATATATATATATATATAATACATATATCTTATCCCTGATTTATCCCGGATCTTAGCCCTGAAGCGCACTAAGCGAAACTTTAAGTAGGTTTATCTGACTCATTAGGTCTATCTTTATTATTTGCTCTACTTAGGTATTGAGCACTCTTTACTTATTAGCTTTAGTATATCCTAGCGGTGTTTGTATAAATATATATATCTTATATATATATACATATAAATTGTTTTTTCTTTTGGCCATATATATATATATGAAATGGACTCTCTCCTCGATTTCGACATATGAAGGTTCATCAAGTGAACAACCTACACAGTGTTTTGTTTATAGTGGTGAACGTTTGTGTTGGACCATTCCACACTTTCTTGGCACAGTCAATTGGAAAGAATTGGTGCACAAGGAATTCCACAAACCCAATCAACGACTGACCTCAGGTTTTTCAAATTCAGAATTTTTCCTTCTCCTAGACTGATTACCTATCCAAGGTTAAAGACCCCAGTCTGCCCTACTATTTTACCCATATATATATATATATATATATATATATATATATAATATATATATATATGATATATATATATATATATATATATATATATATATATATATATATATATATATATATGATATAATATATATATATATATATATATATATATATATATATATATATATATATATATATATATATATATATATATATATATATCCAAAAGTCCAGAGAAGAAATCTTCCTTACGACATAAGAGTTTTATTTAAACAAAACCAATTCGCAGTTTGAGAGCTCAATGTGTGCTCTTAATGTTAGAGTCACAGAGCAAATATATGAGTAAAGAAATAACAAAAGACTTAGAGATTTAGCTTTATAGTCTATTTCAGGGAGCTTAGACAAATAGTCTAAATATCCCGACTCATCAGATGCGAATGATGAAATTTTTCTTCATCATTCGCATCTGATGAGTCGGGAGATTTAGACTATTTGTCTAAGCTCCCTGAAATAGACTATAAAACTAAATCTCTAAGTCTTTTGTTATTTCTTTATTCACTTATATATATATATATATATATATATATATATATATATGTGTGTGTGTGTGTGTGTGTGTGTGTGTGTGTGTGTGTTTATATATATATACATAATGTTGCGATAGGTAACAATAAAGTAAAAAGAACTAAAAATTGATCGCTGCATTTAAGTATTGTAGGTACCACCAATTTTCCCTGTGAAATTTTACCCCCCCCCCTCCTATATTTAACACAATGAAACCTACATAAAGGTTAATATTACCTTGAAAATATTATTCAAAAGAAGACACATTAAAAAAAAATCTCATGATGATTTTTTAAAACATCTTTCAGCTTACGTAAATATTGAAAATTATAAACGAAAAACAATGTTTACATTTTTGCACTGTAAAATCAATTGAAATTTAACATGGCCAAACACAAGTTATGACTAGAGGCTTTTTTTTATTCTATGGAAAATCAATTAATGGTCCGATTTTCACGAAAATTTCCATAATTACTTACCATTTGATGAAAATATGTCTGAAATAGTTTGTTTTTTTCCTAAAATATATTAGGAGAAATATTTTTTTACGAGGTCTACCCCACCTATTTTATTTTATGAAATATGAAAAAATGAACCGACAGAAACGATTTTTACTTTTTTTCTATAAAGATAAGCGTCTGAATAATTATATAAGATTTTTATAAATTTCAACGCCAGAGTTTTTTAGTAAAAGAACCATGAATACAGAATTCAGCTAAAAAATATCAATAAAGATTACTTATTTTTCTAGATAACTTTGAGTAATTTTCTCCAATCGGATAATTTGATCTTTGAATTAACTGTTTTTCTTTGTAACAACTCTTTATGTTCGTTATTTCTTTTTTGCGAGATTTTTTTTAAAGTTCAAAAATATTTACGTTTCTTCCTTCAATATGGCCTAAACTGATCACGTGACCTATTTTGGTGATACCTAAAGTATTGCATTAATATTTAAGCTTACCTTTTAAAAGTTCGACGATAATACTTCAGCTGTCATTTAATCTAAAGATACTTTGATCCTTATATTCCGTATAAACAATTATTTTTATTTCATAGGTGACTTTCACTGACTGTGAAAAAATATTTCGCCAGAAAAAATCGCGTAAAAAAATCACTAAAAACAATGCAGGCCCGGGATCAGCCAAGATTGCTCGTCCGATTCCAAAATGGTATGATATGTTGAACTACGGCCTCTAGGAGTAAAGATGAAAAGATGTGACACGCTGACACGCTGACGCTCTTCTTTATTATTAGAGAAGGGATGACTTCAAATTGAATTTTGAGTATCAGATTGCGTGTCCGGAATCGGCCCAATTAAAAAAATAGTATATGTTGGGCTATGGCCTCTAGGAATAAAGTTGAAAAGATGTGACACACTGACGTTCTTCTTTATTATTAGAGAAGAGATGACTTTAAATTGAATTTTGAGTATGAGGATTGCGGGTCCGGATTCGGGCCAATCAAAAAATAGTATGATATGTTGGGCTACGGCCTCTAGGAATAAAGTTGAAAATTGTGACACACCGACATACTGACGTTCTTCTTTATTATTAGAGAAGGGATGACTTCAAATTGAATTTTGAGTATCAGATTGCGGGTCCGGAATCGGCCCAATTAAAAAATAGTATATGTTGGGCTACGGCCGCTAGGAATAAAGTTGAAAAGATGTGACACACTGACACGCTGACGTTCTTCTTTATTATCAGAGAAGAGATGACTTCAAATTGAATTTTGAGTATCAGGATTGCGGGTCCGGATTCGGCCCAATTAACAAATAGTATGATATGTTGGGCTACGGCCTCTAGGAATATAGTTAAAAAATGTGACACATTGACACACAGTATCCGAATCAGAAATTTACAATGACGAATGGCATCTTACAAGTTTCAATTGTTCATTTTTTTTTTCATTGGAGAGTTCTATTGTCGGCATCAACCGGACAGTGCGGGAGTCTACTCCCTTTTCAATAGCACTAGCTCTGGGAGATTGTTTTTAGTTGGCGCGCTACATCTACCATCAGCTCTCCACTTTACCGCACAGATCCGAGCTTTGCTACTCATGAGCTGAATTGGCAAGGGGCCGGTATCGACTGGATACAAAAAGGTATAAATTCACTCAGTTTCTCTAATAATGCTTTATAATACAAATCTTAATATAATGGATATTGTGTGTCTCTCTGTAACCGAACTATACTACTACACAAGTCACAATTCCCTTAGTTATTTACGTCACATATAATAATAAATATGTGCTTAGTATTATTGATTTCTCATTGTTTGGTTTTATCTTAATGAATATAAGCAAAAACCAGATAAAAATATTTGAAACGAGAATAACAGTAATTTTATTCTTTACTTCCTAATTTAACTAAATAGTTAAATTAGGAAAAATTTAGTAATTGAAAAATGGGAGTGATGGAAGGGTAAGTTTCAGTTGTTTTATTTTTCGATTATAGCCCCTGGACATACACACAACTGCCCTTTATATATCTACTATAAGTGGCTAGCCGGCGTCGCCTGGGTAGAGGGGGACTTTTTTTTAAGTTAGTCTCATAGATCCATTATTACTTATTGCAAGTGAGATCCTCGCTGGTTTTCCCCATAAAAATCCCCACGAAAATATATAACAATATAGTAAGAAATTTCCATTCAATGATTTATAATTTTTTTTTTAAATAAGATATAAATGATGCAATTAATTCAATCAATCAATATTATATTTCAAAGCGAAAAAAAAAAACATACAAAAAAAAAAATAAACAAAATACATGTAAATGACTTTCCCTTCTGTTACTTTTCAAATTTGAATTTTTAAATATCTTCCCAAATATAAATCAAATGTTCATTATTTTTGCTCAAAAACCAAGCACTGGTGATATTTAATGTGTATATATATTTACTTTGTCATTAATTGTTTTATTTTCGAAGTTTCCTGTGGACATACAGATACACACAACTTCCCTTTATATATGGATATGAACTTTTATTTTTACATTTTTGAATCTATAAATTGTTAATCTGTTTTTAATGTGCATCACCTTTTGGCTAATCTTTATAGTTTTTTTTTTTTTTTTTTTTTTTATGGTCAGATTGATTTGACTGGTGGATTTTAACGGCATATCAACCCGTCTAGTGTTATTTTATACATAGCAAATATCACCAGGAATTGAGAATGTGTGCGAAGCAAGACAATCAAATCCCTCACACTAAATGTCATTACTCAATATCTGTGACTGCACCCCGGCAGAGCAGTAAGACAAGCTTATCGGTTGGAGCACTAGAATAGGCCGACTGCACCCCTTCAGAGAGGTAAGATCGCTCTGTCGGCTGGGGTTGTAGAATACACCGACTGCATCCCTGTAGAGAGGTAAGACAATCCTATCGGCTGGAGCATTAGAATAGGCCGACTGCACCCCTTCAGAGGGG
The DNA here is from genome assembly GCA_023376005.1 of Doryteuthis pealeii. Taxonomy (NCBI): domain Eukaryota; kingdom Metazoa; phylum Mollusca; class Cephalopoda; order Myopsida; family Loliginidae; genus Doryteuthis; species Doryteuthis pealeii. The sequence goes on from CM042162.1 coordinate 63,130,892, forward strand.
TAAGACTTCTCTGTTGGCTGGGCCTGTAGAATACACCTACTGCATCCATGCAGAGCGGTAAGACAACTCTATCGGTTGGAGCAGTAGAATAGGCCGACAGCACCCCTTCAGAGGGTAAGACCTCTCTGTCGGCTGCGGCTGTAGAATACACCGACCTCATCCCTGCAGAGAGGTAATCCTATCAGTTGGAGCAGTAGAATAGGCGACTGCCCCTTCAGAGGGGTAATACCGCTATCTCGGTTTAGGCTGTAGAATACTCCGACTGCATCCCTTCAGAGAGGTAAGACAATCCTATCGGTTGGAGCAGTAGAATAGGCCGACAGCACCCCTTCAGAGGGGTAAGACCTCTCTGTCGGCTGCGGCTGTAGAATACACCGACTGCATCCATGCACCCCTTCAAAGGGGTAAGATCGCTCTGTCGGCTGGGGCTGTAGAATACTCCGACCTCATCCCTGCAGAGAGGTAAGACAATCCTATCGGTTGGAGCAGTAGAATAGGCCGACAGCACCCCTGTAAAGGGGTAATACCGCTCTCTCGGTCTCGGCTGAAGATACACCGATTACACCATGTTTGAAAAAAAAAATCATTTTAATAGGTTCTAATCAGTCGAAAATTGCAATTAAGTCAGAAACTGACCTGTCTCTTACTCTACATTCTGCGTCATTTACCCCTCTCTATGTATATCTTGATTACCTCCTCGTTATGTATGTTAGTTTCTCAGTGAGGGTAAAGAGAGAGAGAGAGAGAGAGAGAGAGAGAGAGAGAGAGAGAGAGATTGGAGAGTTTAAGACATATTTGTATGTTAAGTTTCATAAGCAGCCAACCATGCCAAAATCTTGGCTTTTAATAAATTTAGAATAGATCAAACGTTCCCTTTCTTAGAAAGCTTACAAAATGATTTTAATGTGTGTGTTTTTTTTTTTAATTCTCAAGCCGTGTTTATTTTTAATTTGATTCACTTTGAAAATTCACTTTTCCCTATTCCCAATTATCTATCCAGAGCTCAATGGTGACCCAACGGGTCACGTTTTGTTTAGTATATACATTAGGTGCACTACCCAAAGATTGGAGGTTAGAATAAATCAGTATATTCCATCTGTTATCTGCAGCAATAACTTGGACCGGTCTTCTCCTCCGAGCAATCCAAATTCACCTTCCACCATTGGGGTCGACACCTTTTGGATAATCCTGATTGTGCTGCAGCAATAAGTCATGAATGTTCACTACCTTGGCATCATCAACCAACGACTTACACCTAGCTGTACTCGAGGCCCTCCTCATCAACAAATACGTCATTGCTCTTTGTATACAAAAGAAATGTTATGATCCCAGTAACATAAAGAAATTATATATATATATATATATATATATATATATATATATATCCAAAAGTCCAGAAAAATCTTCCTTACGACACAAGAGTTGCAGTTTGAGAGCTCAATGTGTGCTCTTAATGTTAGAGTCACAGAGCAAATATATAAGTAAAGAAATAACAAAAGACTTAGAGATTTAGCGTTATAGTCTATTTCAGGGAGCTTAGACAAATAGTCTAACTCTCCCGACTCATCAGATGCGAATGATGAAATTTTTTATTACTTTAAAGGCATTTGAAAACAGATTTTTATTTTTTATATATTTTTTTAATTTTTTAGAATTTTATAGTCCTGTGATATGAATTCCAAATGAAATCCTTGACGAAAAATCTGTTTTCAAATGCCTTTAAAGTAATAAAAAATTTCATCATTCGCATCTGATGAGTCGGGAGAGTTAGACTATCTGTCTAAGCTCCCTGAAATAGACTATAACTAAATCTCTAAGTCTTTTGTTATTCTTTTACTTATATATATATATATATATATATATATATATATATATATATATTCAATTACTTTTTCCCTCATATACAACATTTCATCTTTTGTTTCTCCAGACCGTCTTGTTATTACCTTGAAAAAGGGTGAAGGTTCATCCGAAATATCGGAATAGATTAAACCAGGAACTGAGCAACGGTTGAATATATAAAAAATTCTGATTTTTGTTGTGTTTTTCTTGTTTTTGTTCTTTATTCCAATGCTTTAAAAGACCAAAACAAATAACGTTCACAAGAACATAACATAATTAATATATATATATATATATATATATATATATATATATATATATGGGGAGGGGAAAATAAGAGGAAATTGATCCGACAATATGTGGAGAAAGGTAGACAAACACGGGATGTTGTACAAAATGGATGTTTATTGTGGGTAGTGATGTCGACGTTATAACGTTTCGGTCTGTTTGACCTTCTTCGGGACGTTGGATTGAGTTCTTGCTTCAGCGGTGAACATTTTCATACAGGTGAATTAGGAGGTCGTGAATGGGGAAGGGGTTGTTTTTTGTTTATATTGGGTTTTCATGTAATTCTTTGTAATTAATTTGTTATATTTCAACTCCCAACCTAATTTTGTCAGTCAACCTTGAGAAATAATCACCTAACTAACATATACCCTATCCCTCGCCTAGCCCCCACCCCTCACTTCATTCAAATTTCCTAGCCACGCCCTACTACCCTCCCAAAATAAGGCCCCCGCCCAAATTGATAGATTTAAACCATTATTTCTCGGGAAGTTTTTCAGTAATATCCATGACTTAGGTCATACCTGAAGATGCCGCAGTAATGCGGTTGAAATAAATCCTTGTAATGAAGCAAATTTATAAAGTTTTTTCCTTCATTTATTGAATATTTTGCTCTGCCCGTCCACTCACTGGCACTAGGCACATTGAGCTCTCGATATGGTTTACCGGTTAAACCACACATAGAAAGATCCTAACTACCAGGAAATTGTGATTCTGTCGGATGAGACTGAACTTTTAAGGGGTTTTAGAAATTTCTTTAAATTTTTAAAAGCCTTTTGAGTTTTGGTCGAAATAAATTTATTACAGAATGACGGTTTGTTGAGTTTTTTCCTTTCTTTGAAAGGTAAACATTGCTCTGTATTTAATCTAAATTTTTGATTATCATACATTGAGCTCTCTCTAGGGATTCATAGAAATCCTTGTATGAATATATGTTAGCTCCTACAAGAGCATGCATTATGGTTATACAGTGAGATTTTGAAGATCCCAAATAGAATCATCCCTTACTACCAGTTTTGGATACCTTATATATATATATATATATATATATATATATATATATATATATAAGTTAAGAGTAAGGAAATGAATCCGACGGTATGAGTATAGATAAAAGGATATGAAAACAACACACAATGCAGTTAAAATAAAAAATATTCTATATCATATTCATAGCTAATATTGATCAATATTTTCATTTTAACAGCATTGTGTGTTTTCATATCCTTTTGTCTATACTCATATATATATATATATATATATATGTGTGTGTGTGTGTGTGTGTGGTGTGTGTGTGTGTAAAAATGGAATTGGAAATGAATTCGACAATATGAGGAAGAATGAATAAAGAAAAGAAAGGACAGAATGGATAATAAAAGATGAATTTAATCAATATCACTTACACACTTAGAATTTTTTTTTAGAAATGTTCGAAGAGAATTTTTTTTTAAATTCTCCGTTTTTCCCCAACGAATTTTTTCATTCAAAATAAAATTTCACTCTGATGAAGGTCGAATTTTCTCTGTGTACGGAATATTTTCACATTTTTCTATTATTATTATTTCATTTCATTTGTTTATTTAATGATAATAATAATTTGAACCGTGTACACAGAGATGAACTGACTGAAACACATGTGTAAGTGATATTGATTAAATTCATCTTTTATTATCCATTCTGTTCTTTCTTTTCTTTATTCATTCTTCCTCATATATATATATATATATATATATATATATATATATATATGTGTGTGTGTGTGTGTGTGTGTGTGTGTGTACTCGACATACGAATGTCTTACAGTTCAGTTAAATATGAAACGATGGATTGCTGATTTGTTCATAGTGATGAAGGTTTCAAATACAGTCAACTGCACCTTTTGGATGAGATGAAAACAGAAGGATGGTACGCCGCTGTGGTACGCAGATTATCCGAGCAGTACTCCTCGGGTTTTGAATTCAGAGCCTTCCCTTCACCTAGACTGATTGCTCCACCAAAGCTAAAGGGCCCAGTCTGCCCTATTATTTTCCCATAGCTGGTCGGTGGAGAATAGACAGACCTACAGATCCATGCCTTTCACGGGGGCATTGGCGCAAAGTGAAATGAAAACCACCTTGTCAAGTATTTGAACTTAGATCACCGATTCATTTCCCACGACGATAATCGTTATGTCATGAGTTTCCTCTCTCTCTCTCTCTCTCTCTCTCTATATATATATATATATATATATATATATATATATATATATATATGTCTGTGTTTTTATATCTTCTTTTTGGCGGACTTATAGCACGTGACAAAGAGTGGTACGTGCAGAATGGGAGAATCAAAATAATATAAATCGTCCCCACCCCACCACACCCCATGACCCGCGTCCATCCTCATTCGTCAAATTAAACCACCCTCTTCTTTTTCTCGATGGCTGCAAATTCTCTGCGTATACGAACGCGTAGAGACGCACAGCTATAAAAAGACTTACATATAGAGACATACCGCTCAAAAAATAAAATAAAATAAAAAATAAAAAATAAAAAAATAAAAATAAGATAAAATAAAAACTTTCTTGTCTTTTCTTTGACTCTAGATATTTAATATTATGGGATATCAAAAGTATTTTCCCATTGATACAACCCTTTTCTCCAGATATATTTTAAGAAACACATCCAAAGTTCTGAGACTATGATGTCACTCTCTAGATTATTATTCACTCCTTTTGAGTTTTCACATCAGCGTTAACTGATGGTCTTTCACTGGAGTCTGAGTGACAGCAAGTCTCCTCAGGTCTCCAGGACTCTTCTGAGTATTCTGGCAGATTGCAGTAGCACAGTATTCTTGATAGTCTCAATCTTTCCTTTGATGTCCAGATTTTCCAATCCCTTTTCCAATCTCTTTGGGACCGTTCCAAGTGCACCAACTACAATTGGTATCACTTTCACTCTCATATTCCACAGCTTTTTCAATTCTCTGGCAAGGTCCAGATATTTGTCTATCTTTTCGTTTTCCTTCATCTTCACCCGGTGATCTGCTGGAACTCAAAATCCACCAGTTGACAAGTTCTTTCTATTATTATTATTATTATTATTATTATTATTATCATTATTATGAGAGTTTTCACACCAGCGTTAGCTGATGGCATATCACAGGAGTTGAATGACAAGTCTCTTCAGGTCTCCAGGACTATTCTGAGTATTCTAGCCGATTGCAGCAATGCATAAGTCTGGTGGTCTCAATCCTCTCATTTCCAGTTTCCAGTCTTTTTTACAAGCTTTTTGGACCGTTCCAAGTGCACTAAGTACTATTGGTATTACTTTGACCCTCATATTCCACAGCTTTTCAATTCTCTAATAAGGTCCAGATATTTGTCTATCTTTTCGTTCCTTCATCTTCCCCGGTGATCTGCGGAACTGCAAGATCTACAGTTGACAAGTTCTTTTTTCTTTTCTTTTTTTTTTTTTTTATCAATACCTAGGTCTGGTCTCCTGGTGATCCATCTTTATCTCAAAGTCCCAGAGAATTTATACGTTTATTCTCATGGAGTTTTTTTACACATGCCGTAGCCGTATTCAATGAGACTGAGAGATAGCAAGTCTCATCAGGTCTCCAGAATTCTTCTGTATTTCTAGCCGATTTTAACAGTGCTGTAGTTTGGATGTTCCATCTTCCTCTATTCCAATTCACCACTGTTGGCGTTTTTAATATATAAGGTGTGTGTTAAATGGCCATTCTACTTATAACTCGGCGACAACCATGTGACAAATTTCTTGTCCAATCACTGGCAGTCTTGCTGCTGATATTGTTACTTAACTGGCTGTTCTGGTCATACCTACACACCATTGCTTTGACCTTCGTGGACGACGGAACATGAAATCACTGGACCGTTAACACTACTAGGATACATACCCAGGACTTATTTACTTACCAAAGGATTCTATATTTCAGGACTATTCACTACCAAAGGCTCTATATTCCAGGACTTAACTTCTTTAATCTTTTCACTGGACAAGTATGGCGGTCAGAAAACAACACAACACAAATTATTTTCCAAAGCTTTTCATTCCTATAAGGTCTAGTATTGTCTATCTTTCATTTTCTTCATCTTCACCCTGTACTGAACTGCAAAATCTCCAGTTGACAAGTTCTCTTTTCTTGTTAATCAATACTAGCTTGTCTTCTACTGGCATAGTATCCGGTTAGCCAATCCAAGAAATTTTCATTCGTTTATCATATACCATTTGTGTTTGTCAAATTAACTTTTTGCAACAAATTCTCATGAGCATCCACCATTCCAACTCAGTCGTGCCTACCTTTATTCCTTTGTAGCATGCCTGCAATCACTCTCTCTTTTGC
>CM042162.1:63137465-63157465 GCA_023376005.1 Doryteuthis pealeii
TTCCAAATGAAATCCTTACGAAAAATCTGTTTTCAAATGCCTTTAAAGTAATAAAAAAAATTTCTCATTCGCATCTGATGAGTGCGGAGAGTTAGACTATCTGCTAAGCTCCTGAAATAGACATATAACTAAATCTCTAATTCTTTTGTTATTCTTTACTTATATATATATATTATATATATAATATATATATATTCAATTACTTTTTTGCCCTCATATACAACATTTCATCTTTTTGTTTCTCCAGACCGTCTTGTTATTACCTGAAAAAGGGTGAATGTTCATCCGAAATATCGGAATAGATTAAACCAGAACAGAGCAACGGTTGATATATAAAAAAAATTCTGATTTTTGTGTGTTTCTCTTGTTTTTGTTCTTTATTCCCAATGCTTCAAAAGACCAAAAAAATAACGTTCACAAGAATAACACATATTAATATATATATATATATATATATATATATATATATATATATATATGGGGGGGAAATAAGAGGAAATTGATCCGACAATATGTGGAGAAAGGTAGACAAACACGGGATGTTGTACAAAATGGATGTTTATTGTGGGTAGTGATGTCGACGTTATAATGTTTCGGTCTGTTTGACCTTCTTCGGGACGTTGGATTGAGTTCTTGCTTCAAAGGTGAACATTTTCATACAGGTGAATTAGGAGGTCGTGAATGGGGAAGGGGTTGTTTTTTGTTTATATTGGGCTTTCATGTAATTCTTTGTAATTAATTTGTTATATTTCAACTCCCAACCTAATTTTGTCAGTCAACCCAGAGAATTAATCACCTAACATATACCCTATCCACCCCTCATATACCAGCCCCCACCCCTCACTTCATTCAAATTTCCTAGCCACGCCCTACTACCCTCCCAAAATAAGGCCCCCGCCCAAATTGATAGATTTGAACCATTATTCCTTGGGAAGTTTTTCAGTAATATCCATGACTTTGGTCATACCTGAAGATGCCGCAGTAATGCGGTTGAAATAAATCATTGTAATGAAGCAAATTTAAAGTTTTTTCCTTCATTTATTGAATATTTTGCTCTGCCCGTCCACTCACTGGCACTAGGCACATTGAGCACTCAATATGGTTTACCGGTTAAACCACACATAGAAAGATCCTAACTACCAGGAAATTGTGATTCTGTCTGATGAGACTGAACTTTTAAGGAGTTTTAGAAATTTCTTAAAATTTTTAAAAGCCTTTTGAGTTTTGGTCGAAATAAATTTATTACAGAATGACGGTTTGTTGAGTTTTTTCCTTTCTTTGAAAGGTAAATATTGCTCTGTATTTAATCTAAATTATTGATTATCATACATTGAGCTCTCTCTATGGATTCATAGAAATCCTTGTATGAATATATGTTTGCTCCTACAAGAGCATGCATTATGGTTATACAGTGAGATTTTGAAGATCCCAAATAGAATCATCCCTTACTACCAGTTTTGGATACCTTATATATATATATATATATATATATATATATATATATATATATATATAGTATAAGATAAGGAAATGAATCCGACGGTATGAGTATAGATAAAAGGATATGAAAACAACACACAATGCAGTTAAAATAAAAAATATCTATATCATATTCATAGCTAATATTGATCAATATTTTCATTTTAACAGCATTGTGTGTTTTCATATCCTTTTGTCTATACTCATATATATATATATATATATATATATATATGTATATAAAAAATGGAATTGGAAATGAATTCGACAATATGAGGAAGAATGAATAAAGAAAAGAAAGAACAGAATGGATAATAAAAGATGAATTTAATCAATATCACTTACACACTTAGAATTTTTTTTTAGAAATGTTCGAAGAGAATTTTTTTTTAATTCTCCGTTTTTCCCACACGAATTTTTTCATTCAAAATAAAATTTCACTCTGATGAAGGTCGAATTTTCTCTGTGTACGGAATATTTTCACATTTTTCTATTATTATTATTTCATTTCATTTGTTTATTTAATGATAATAATAGTTTGAACCGTGTACACAGAGATGAACTGACCGAAACACATGTGTAAGTGATATTGATTAAATTCATCTTTTATTATCCATTCTGTTCTTTCTTTTCTTTATTCATTCTTCCTCATATATATATATATATATATGTGTGTGTGTGTGTGTGTGTGTGTGTGTGTGTGTGTGTTACTCGACGTACGAATGTCTTACAGTTCAGTTAAATATGAAACGATGGATTGCTGATTTGTTCATAGTGATGAAGGTTTCAAATACAGTCAACTGCACCTTTTGGATGAGATGAAAACAGAAGGATGGTACGCCGCTGTGGTACGCAGATTATCCGAGCAGTACTCCTCGGGTTTTGAATTCAGAGCCTTCCCTTCACCTAGACTGATTGCTCCACCAAAGCTAAAGGGCCCAGTCTGCCCTATTATTTTCCCATAGCTGGTCGGTGGAGAATAGACAGACCTACAGATCCATGCCTTTCACGGGGGCATTGGCGCAAAGTGAAATGAAAACCACCTTGTCAAGTATTTGAACTTAGATCACCGAGTTCATTTCCCACGACGATAACCGTTATGTCATGAGTTTCCCTCTCTCTCTCTCTCTCTCTCTCTCTATGTGTGTATGTGTGTGTGTGTGTATGTATGTGTGTGTGTGTGTCTGTGTGTTGTTATATCTTCTTTTTGGCGGACTTATAGCACGTGACAAAGAGTGGTACGTGCAGAATGGGAGAATCGAAAATATAAAACCGTCCCCACCCCCACCACACCCCACGACCCGCGTCCATCCTCATTCGTCAAATTAAACCACCCTCTTCTTTTTCTCGATGGCTGCAAATTCTCTGCGTATACGAACGCGTAGAGACGCACAGCTATAAAAAGACTTGCATATAGAGACATGCCGCTCAAAAAAATAAAAATAAAATAAAATAAAATAAAAAAAATAAAAAATAAAATAAAATAAAATAAAAAAAACTTTCTTGTCTTTTCTTTGACTCTGATATTTAATATTATGGGATATCAAAAGTATTTCCCCATTGATACAACCCTTTTCTCCAGATATTTTAAGAAACATATCCAAAGTCCTGAGACTATGACGTTCACTCCTTTTGAGTTTTCACATCAGCGTTAACTGATGGTCTTTCACTGGAGTCAGAGTGACAGCAAGTCTCCTCAGGTCTCCAGGACTCTTCTGAGTATTCTGGCAGATTGCAGTAGCGCAGTATTCTTGATAGTCTCAATCTTTCCTTTGATGTCCAGATTTTCCAATCCCTTTTCCAATCTCTTTGGGACCGTTCCAAGTGCACCAACTACAATTGGTATCACTTTCACTCTCATATTCCACAGCTTTTTCAATTCTCTGGCAAGGTCCAGATATTTGTCTATCTTTTCGTTTTCCTTCATCTTCACCCGGTGATCTGCTGGAACTTCAAAATCCACCAGTTGACAAGTTCTTTCTTTATTATTATTATTATTATTATTATTATTATTATCATTATTATGAGAGTTTTTCACACCAGCGTTAGCTGATGGCATATCACAGGAGTCTGAATGACAAGTCTCTTCAGGTCTCCAGGACTATTCTGAGTATTCTAGCCGATTGCAGCAATGCATAAGTCTGGGTGGTCTCAATCCTCTCATTTCCAGTTTATCCAGTCTTTTTTACAAGCTTTTTGGGACCGTTCCAAGTGCACTAAGTACTATTGGTATTACTTTGACCCTCATATTCCACAGCTTTTTCAATTCTCTAATAAGGTCCAGATATTTGTCTATCTTTTCGTTTTCCTTCATCTTCCCCCGGTGATCTGCTGGAACTGCAAGATCTACCAGTTGACAAGTTCTCTTTTTTTTCTTTTTTTTTTTTTTTTGTTAATCAATACTAGGTCTGGTCTCCTGGTGATCCATCTTTATCTCAAAGTCCCAGAGAATTTTATACGTTTTATTCTCATGGAGTTTTTTTTACACTGCCGTAGCCGGTGGTTCAATGGAGACTGAGAGACAGCAAGTCTCATCAGGTCTCCAGAATTCTTCTGAGTATTCTAGCCGATTTTAACAGTGCTGTAGTTTGGATTGTCTCGATTCTTCCTCTGATTTCCAATTCACACTGTTGGCGTTTTTAATATATAAGGTGTGTGTTAAATGGCCACTTGTACTTATAGACTCGGCGACAACCATGTGACCAATTTCTTGTCCAATCACAGGCAGTGCTCTGCTGCTGATATTGTTACTTATACTGGCTGTTCTGGTCATACCTACACACATTGCCTTTGAACCTTCGTGGACGACGGAACATAGGATTATATCACTGGACCGTTTGACACTACGTAGGATTACATAACCCAGGACTTATTTACTTACCAAAGGATTCTATAGTTCAGGACTTATTCACTTACCAAAGGCTTCTATAGTTCAGGACTTACTTACTTTAAGTCCTTTTCAACTGGACAAGTATGGCGGCCAGAAACTTAACACACACAAATTATTTTCCAAAGCTTTTCAATTCTCTAATAAGGTCTAGGTATTTGTCTATCTTTTCATTTTCTTTCATCTTCACCCTGTGATCTGCTGGAACTGCAAAATCTACCAGTTGACAAGTTCTCTTTTTCTTGTTAATCAATACTAGCTCTGGTCTTCTAACTGGCATAAGGTGATCCGGCTTAATGCCAAAAATCCCAGAGAAAGTATGTTTTATTCTGGTTTATGCATATACCATTTTGTTGTTTGGTCAAAATTAACTTTTTTGCACAATTCTCAGTGGATCACCATTCCAACTCAGTCGTGCCTACCCTTGTATTCTCGTTGTGTTAGTTTGCTGCATTCGCTTAATACATGATTGAGTGTCTCATCTCTGTCAACATACATCCATTTGTTGTTCTGTTGTGACTTATGAATTTTTGCTTTGGTATAATTTGTTCTGATGGATTGTTTTGTGCAGCAAGTTTTAGTGAGTCGCTTGAGGTTTCCACTTAACCATGTTCAAGTCTTTTTATGAGCAACCTCCCTAATTTGTCGTTTAAAGTATCCATATAATTGTTTCTCTTCCAATTTCTGTTGCTTTTATGTTTGTTCAAATGTCGCTGCTGCTGTTATGACTGTCGTAATTAATCTTTCTTTTTTTTGTGTGTGTATTCTTCGAGCCTATGGATTGGGGCATTTTACTCAATCCTCTATGTTGGCAAGACCTCTTCCACCTTCCTTTCTTGATACATATAATCTATCTCTATCATCTCTCGGGTGTAATGCCTTGTGCAAAAAGTAGAAACAATTATTATAATTATTATTATCACCATTATTATTATTAGTAGTAGTAGTAGTAGTAGTAGTAGTAGTAGTAGTAGTTCGTTTGTTTGTTATGGCTCCTTTAGCATTTCCTCTTTTGGCTATCTTCTGACATGAACCTTCCTGTCTCTATCATCCCTCGGGTGTAATGCCTTGTGCAAAAAGTAGAAAAAATTATTATAATATTATTATCACCATTATTATTATTAGTAGTAGTAGTAGTAGTAGTAGTAGTAGTAGTTTGTTTGTTGTTATGGCTCCTTTAGCATTTCCTCTTTGGCTATCTTCTGACATGAACCTTCCTGTCTCTATCATCCCTCAGAGTAATGCCTTGTGCAAAAAGTAAAAAAATTATTATAATATTATTATCACCATTATTATTATTAGTAGTAGTAGTAGTAGTAGTAGTGGTGGTGGTGGTAGTATTTGTTTGTTTGTTTGTTTGTTATGGCTCCTTTAGCATTTCCTCTTTTTACTATCTTCTGACATCAATTTTCCTGTCTCTATCATCTCTCGGGTGTAATGCCTTGTACAAAAGAAATAGAAATTATTATTATTATTATTAGTAGTTAGTAGTGTTGTTGTTGTTTTTGTTGTTGCTGTATGTTTGTTATGCCTCCTTTATCATCTCCTCTTTTTTGCTATCTTCAGACATAAACTTTTTAAAAATGTTTGAATAGAATCTTTGCACAAAACATATACATCCTTAAGGCAATATCTATATAAAGACCAAATGTTGTTAAGTAATTAATTTGATAGTTCACAAAAATGCCATCTTAATTTATTTTTCTTACCACTATTTCTGAAATCCTCCAATTCAATTTTTTTTAAAATACACTATTACTGTTTTTTGATCTGATTAGGCAATTTCTTCCAAAAATACATTTCTCTTAGCAAAAAATCCAATTGGTTAATAGCCTTTTTTTTTAATTGCCATAATAGTAAATTTCCACTTCGAGGAGAATTATTTTTAAAAAAAGCATCTACCATAATTAGAAATCCCATCAAATCAATTAGAAATCCCATTAAATCAATTAGAAATCCCATTAATTATAATCCCATTAATTATAATCCCATTAAATATTTGCTAAGTTTCAATTAGATCACTTCACATTCTTCTTTCTAATAAAATCATCATGTCGAGCAATTTTCACTGATATCCATGACGATCTCTCGCCAACCTTCCCTATCATTCATCGACTCTGGGAGCTTCTCCGCGCAGCATAGTTGGTCAATGTAGGTCCTGGCTGGGCGGCCCACATTAGCGTGCCCATCTGCTGGCTTCCACAGTAGTACGTCGCTTACGAGCTCGTCCTTGCTTCTCCAGCAGTGTCCTGCATGTCTAACCCGTCTTACTTGTATGGTTTGTGAGATGGGGGGCAGGTGGCCATACAGTTGCTTTTTTGTGGGGTGCTGCTTCCACGACTTATTCAGGACCGCACGCAGCATTCTCGTGCAGCTCCCATCTAGCTTATTCTCAAGACGCTTCGTTAGGGTCCAGGTTGTACAGCCATACAGCAGTACCGATACAACCACAGCCTGGAAGAATCGTCTCTTTAGCTTGTCGGGGAGATCGGATTCCATATGACTGGTAATTTGTTGGTGGCTAACCATGCCTTTCCTATTCGAGTGTTAACATCACTTTCTGTGGATGAGATATTACTACCTAGGTATGTGAATTTCTAATAGTTAATCCTAATTTCTCTAATCTCTCCCTGTAACTGTAATCTTTTACTCTTTTTCATTATTTTTGTTACGTCGTGTCTAGGAAAAGGAAAAAAAGAGAAATACTGATTGGGACTGGGTAAAAAAGCTAACAATAATGTTTAGACTGGTATGAACTGACGTAGGTAGAGAGAGAGAGAGAGAGAGAGAGAGAGAGAGAGAAACAGAGAGAAACAGAGATAGGTTATTTCCTATAAGTCTAAAATGATCAAAGGGGAATCACTCTTGACCGATAAATTATTTATTCATTGATCTACTAGGAAAAAAAGACGGGGTTAGGGTTTAGGGTTAGAGTTTAGGGTTAGTTTAATGGGAAAATAAATAAATAATTTATCAGTCAAGAGTGGTTCCGCTTTGATCCTGTTAGACTTATAGGAAATAACCACCTTTTTTTAGCAATGGGATCCAAGCACTGCAGCATCAATGGAAGACGTGTATGGAAAAGTAAATCTCATTTTGTCACATTCCATTTAAGTATTTTGGTCAGCCTATGAACTTTTCGGCCGTACACATTATCCAATAAAATTTACAATTTACAATTTTATGGGCCATTATTCGGCTTCAAGCAAGAGCGCTTGTCCAGCGGAGATCTTTGTGTTAAGCTGAGCGTAGTTTCGATATACGGGTAAAGAATCCTTTGGTTGTTCCTTGGTGCTCCTCAGTCTGGAAAGTCCTTCATCAATGATTGCAAATGGACGTCTCCCGGTATCAGTGATTAAGTAGTTAACCAGCCACACATTCGGAATGTTGATTGGCTGCAGCTTAAACTATGTGACCTCGCTTAGTCTATAAATTTAAGTGGTGTATTGTAGCACACCTTATATACAAAAAAATTCCAGTTGAGTATTTTGGTCAGTCTATGAATTTTTCAACCGATCCTCGTATATATCAGGACCATGATTTTGGATGCTGGGCAAAAGACCTGTCAGGGTCGATGATTGATAGGGATGGCTGTCGAGCGAGAGTTATGGGAATTGATGCTGACAGCGACACTTGATTATGATGAGTATCGAATGATTTTAAACTATATCTATTTGACTCAAAGAAAGGAGCCTAACAGATACTATCCCTTCAGGTTACAATGGGCCTGGGAGTAATGACAATGACGGATAAATGAAATATATAATCATATGTGACCGCCCTGTCGGCTGGGGCGTTAGAATGCACCGACTGCACCTCTGCAGAGGGGTAAGACTCCCCCAATGGGGCCACCTGTTGACTATGGGTGGCGACCCGTAATGCTTAAGGATAGAACCCAGGTGGATGAGCAGTTTATGACTTGCAAAACTCCACTTTGGCTCTTTCTTGGGCTAGACGGGCGGTCGGAGAGGCCCCCTCCGATCAATCGGCTGGTCACGTCAAGACCTAGCACCTATATGATTTTCCCAACCCTATTTCCCTTATGGCAAGCCCCAACCCCTTTTTATCATATGGATGCTAGAAGGCGGTGGCTGCGGGTCTACATGTCCTGGGAATGATGGTGAGGTTCCAGTTTTGGATGTTTGTGGAATGTGGAGCACCCCTTCATCACCATTGTTCCCTGGTCCACTCTGACCCGGAGTGGTAGTACCTGTTAGGGTCCCATCTATGGGTTAAATAGAAAAATGTATTTATTAAAAAATTGAGTATTCATTAAGAATTGATTTTTTCAAAGCTTTATCGGCATTAAATGACCCACTGAGGTTGATATGCCGTAAAACAAAACAAAACAAACAATCATATGTGATTCTTCCAGGATTTGAACTTGAATCGCTGAGTCGTTAACCGTTACGCAACACGCACCTCATTGACTTACTGATGTAATCATGGGAGAGTGGTTCTCTGTCACGCTCTTTTTTTTTCTCGGTCATCTTTGAATGAAAGTGACAAATATTTTTGTGACAAGATATCTTGCAATGTGACAAATTACAGGAAGACGTGGATTCTCGTAAAGGTTGTAGTATCATTAAAATACACCTGACCTTTTGCCTGTCCAATGTGACCAGCAAGTCCGTTCTGGTGATCTTCCTGTTTTTGTTCTTGGGAGGTCGAAGAATTTCTCGACAGCAGCCATGACGTCATTGCAAGTTTGAAAGGGTAGAGAAATTCTTCAGCACGTGGATTTTTTTTTTTTTTTAATGTTTTGAAATATTGGTCTATCGGTACTTCGAGCCGTGTTTTTTTATCTCATATTAACTATAAGAAATTTGCTCCCTTATTAACTAAAGGTAGTGTCCTATATTATCTATTAATAATAGAGATTCAGTCTCTTTTGTCTGTAAGTAATGAAAACTACGTCACTGCTTACGTCACGGTCATTTGAGGAATTGAGTTTATCAATGAATATTTAATTTATAGTCAGTATCATTACTATTCAAATAAAGATATTAACATTCTATGAAAAATCAATTAATTGTCAAATTTTCACGAAAATTTCGATACTTATTCAACTTTTGGTAATTTATGAGGAAGTGCGTCCCGGTCTCCTGCCTCAAAAATTGCTACCCGGTGACTATCAAAATAACAACTCCAGCTCGTCGTAATTCTTGTTTATGTATCGTAATTTGTTGTAATTCTTGTTTAGATATGAAGATGGATATATAGTTTTGAATAGACTGAGATAGATAGATAGATAGATAGATAGATAGATAAACAAACAAAATAATATAGATAGATATGAACAAATGGAGATAGATAGATATTTTCGACAAGTAAATGTATTTGGGGGGGGGGTCGCATCTTTTTTTGTCGTAATTCTTGTTTATTTAAACTAAAAACAAGACATTAAACAAACATGAATAAAAAAAAAATCTTAGTATTTAAAGTAATATAAATAAATATGAACAAATTGAGAGAGATAGATAGATAGATAGATATGAAGATGGATAGTTTTTAATAGACTGAGCTGGGTCGTTATTTTAATAGTCACCGGGTAGCAATTTTTGAGGCAGGAGACCGGGACGCACTTCCTCATAAATTACCCAAACTTTTAGATGAATTTATGTTTGAAATAGTTTTTTTCCTAAAATATATTTGATGAATCTTTTCTTTTTTTCTTTTTTATTAGTTCCCACCCCTCCAATTTAATTTTATGAAATCCGAACAAAATATATTTTACTCGTAAGATTTTTAAATTTTTCTCTAAAGATAAAAGTCTGAATAATTTCAGCACGTGGAATTTTGTTACGTTTTGAAAAATTAGTTTATCTATACTTAGAGCCGCGATTTTTCTCTTATATTAACTATAAGAAATTTGCTCCCTCATTAACTACTAGCAGCGACTACCCGGCATCGCCTGGGTAGAGGGGGATTTTTTTAAAGTTAGTCCTGTAGATTCATTATTACTGAATCGTGAGTTGAATCATCGTGCGATGTCCCATTCAAATCCCTATGTAAAAAAAAAGATCTTGCATTGATCCAGCTATTCTAAAAAGAAATGTTAATGTCTACTATCTAAAATATTAGATGAAAAAAAATCCATGCTGTCATCATTTGAAATTTTATTTTTTAATAATCTTCCCAAATATAAATCAAATCTTCATTATTTTTGTTCAAAAACCAAGCCCTGGTGATATTTATTGTGTATATGTATTTACTTTGTCGTTAATCGTTTTTTTTTCGAAGTTACCTCTGGACATACACATACACACACTGAAATGTACATACAGAGATTGATTTTTCTTGTTTTGTTTAGCCTTACATTTAAATAGGCATTCCCACCTAATTAATTAATTATTAATTAATTAATTTTCAAAATTAGGTACGACTTCAATTAAGCACATATTCTACAAAAAATATATGTATAGATAACAATTTAGTCTGACTTTTTGCATTAATAAATTGTTTATAGCACAAGAACATGGAAATTGTGTTTTCCTTAGATGGAGCGCCACACCTACTGTTAACTACCAGATTAATTGTTGGAATTTAGTCTGCCATTTTTTAATCTATTAATGGTTACACCTTTTTTAATGTGCATCACCTTTTGCCAAATATCAACTTTCTTTGTAAGATTTGACTGATTGCTTTTAACGGCATATCAACCAGTCTAGGGTTATTTTATAACAAGCGATACCATATATATAATCATGCGCTGTCTATGGAGGCGCTTAGTGTTATGGCTAGAGTTAAAAAAAATTGACTCGTCGATGCGAGTTTAAATCCTGGACGAGGCTATTTGCATTTCACATAGCACTAACACCCCTGGGAAAGGTATACATCCAAATGCTCTCCCTCCAGCTATGGGTAAATAGTGAGGCAGACTGGCCTTTTTAACCTTGGTTAGATAACCAACATAAGAGAAGGAAAACTATGAATTCAAACCTGTTAAATTTCACTTAAGAAATTGACCTTGTGTCAAATCCTGCTCGTGAAGAGTGGTTGTTCAAATATATATATATATATATATATGGGAGTAAATATGGAAATAAATCCGACAATATTAAGAAATTTGAAAAAACAAGTGTTCCAAAAATAAGATGAATTTATTTATCGATGCTTAAACGTTTCGGTTCCTTTAAACCTTCATCAGGATGTATTATGGGGTGAAGAAATTGATGGATGTTTTATAGATGACAGGAGATAAAAAAAAATCTTTATAAAATTATAAAATTCCACAACAAAAAAAATTTATAAAGATTTTTTATCTCCTGTCATCTATAAAACATCCATCAATTTCTTCACCCCATAATACATCCTGATGAAGGTTTAAAGAAACCGAAACGTTTAAGCGTCGATAAATAAATTCATCTTATTTTTGGAACACTTGTTTTTTTTCAAATTTCTTAATATATATATATATATATATATATATATATATATAGTCTAACTCCTACCTTGTAATCTATCCTGTGTGTTTCGTTTCTAAGAAACTATTGAAGTGTATTTACAGTTAGCTTGAAATGCTGAGGGAAGAAAAAGAAAAACACTGGGACGCATGAATATGACTTTACTGTATTCTTTTAGATTTTCGTGCGTCAGGGACGCGGGACTCGTACCTATCAGCATCTCTGTATATATATATATATATATATATATATATATATATATATATATATATATATATATATATATATACCGAGGCGCTGTGAGCGGGGACCGGTATCTAACCCTGAGATTCCTAGGCTAATTCTCTACCAACTGAGATAACCGGCTTATTCATTAGATATTATAAAAATAGGGAAAACACATATTTCTCTCTCGGATATTCCTTCTTGAAATATTTTGGCTAGAGTCATAGGTATTGGACTTGTCGACACGAATTTAAATCTTGGACGAGGCTGTTTGCATTTAACGCTAATACACTTGGGAAAGGTATGCATCCAACTACTCTTCCCTTAGCTATACGTAAATAGTTGGTCAGACTGGGCTTTTTAACTTTGGCTAGGTAACCAATCCAGTATTTTAAGAACCTTAAGATTCCTATGCTAATTCTCTACCAACTGAGATAAAAGGCTTATTCATTAGATATTATAAAAATAGGGAAAACACATATTTCTCTCTCGGATATTCCTTTTTGAAATATTTTGGCTAGAGTCATAGGTATTGGACTTGTCGATACGAGTTTAAATCCTGGACGAGGCTGTCTGCATTTAACGCTAATACACTTGGGAAAGGTATGCATCCAACTACTCTTCCTCCAGCTATACGTAAATAGTTGGTCAGACTGGGCTTTTTAACTTTGGCTAGGTAACCAATCCAGTATTTTAAGAACCTTAAGATTCCTATGCTAATTCTCTACCAACTGAGATAAAAGGCTTATTCATTAGATATTATAAAAATAGGGAAAACACATATTTCTCTCTCGGATATTCCTTCTTGAAATATTTTGGCTAGAGTCATAGGTATTGGACTTGTCGACACGAGTTTAAATCCTGGACGAGGCTGTTTGCATTTAACGCTAATACACTTGGGAAAGGTATGCATCCAACTACTCTTCCTCCAGCTATACGTAAATAGTTGGTCAGACTGGGCTTTTTAACTTTGGCTAGGTAACCAATCCAGTATTTTAAGAACCTTAAGATTCCTATGCTAATTCTCTACCAACTGAGATAAAAGGCTTATTCATTAGATATTATAAAAATAGGGAAAACACGTATTTCTCTCTCGGATATTGAAATATTCTGGGAGAAACTGCAAAAAGATTACAGGATGCTTCATTTTCCATAGGATACAACAGTTCCTTTGCTTGGTTTTTGTTAATGTTTTTTGTTTTTTGTTGTTGTTTTTATTTAGAAGTGGGCGGGGGGTTGCTTTTATTCTATTTTAATAATTTGTTTTGTTTTTGTTTACTGTTGGCCTTTTGTGGGTTTTTTTATATTTTTTATTTATTTATTATTCTGCTTTTTTCTTTTCTTCTTTATTTTTTTTTCTCTCTGCTATGTATTTAAATATTTCCAATAAATTTATGTTCAATAAAATCTTTATTAAAATCCTTGAATTTGGGATGGAAAAATGTACTGGATGTTAGAGATCCATATGGATATTTACGATGTCTATTTTAATCCGCAATAGAATCAAATAAAGTAAAGGAAGACTGTGTAGCGCCAGAATTTGAGAATCAAGGAAGGTTGGTCTACTTTTAAAAAAGATATATAAATATATATATATATATATATGTGTGTGTGTGTGTGTGTGTGTGTGTGCGTAGAAAAATACAAAAACACGAAGTGTTCCAAAAGATGAATTTGTTTTGATAGTAATAACAACGTTTCGGTTTTTGCCCCCTTCATCAGGACATGTGATGAAATATTGTGTAAAGAAGGTGGGGGATGGTGCAGAATATAATAATTTTACACCCATATATATATATATATATATATATATATATATATATATATATATATATATATATATACAAGGTGTGTCATAAAAGTATCGACATTGAAGCTGTATTCACCAAGATAGAAATGAACAATGAATTGAACGTTAATTTTTTCAGAATACAAGGTGTGTCAAAAGGTACAAAAAATCACGATACTTTTTTGACACACCTTGTAAATCGTCATTAATTTTCTTGTCTTTTGGTCTATCTCTCGTTCTTTTCTTGTCCATGCTAAGAATTGTCCAGAGTATCTTACAATAGGAACAGCAAATGTATTTATTCTCTTGATGAGATTTCTGCTGCAGAGCTTAATTCTTAGAAGGTTTCTCGTTCTGAGGTGTCCACTTCCAAAATCCCCAAGTACGAGGATGAGTCAAAAAGTAATGCCATTTTCTTTCGGACAGATACAATTACCAACACAGGAACATGTAGCATACTGCAAAATGAAGCTGGTTCTCTGTGGATCAAATCCTTACTTCTCCACATAGTCACCGTTTCTCTCAATAGCAATGTTCCACCTTCGAATGGGAGTATATATCCCTGCCCTGTAATATTCTATTGACTGTTCTTTGAGCCACTTATTATTATTAGAGATTATGTTTACTATTTCTTTTTGGTTCCAGAGTTTCAACGCTGCAGACAGCACTGAAAATACTGTCACCAAAAATAGGAATATATAGCCGACTACACATAAGTACACCATATCGCAAAAACTTTACTGCATTCCATGTAGTAGATATACGAGGGTGAGTCAAAAGGTAATGCCATTTTGTTTAGGACAGGTACAATTACCAACACAGGAACATGTATCATACAGCAAAATGAAGCTGGTCCTCTATGGATCAAATCCCTACTTTTCCACACCGTTCCCCTCAATAGCAATGTTCCACCTTCGAATGAGAGTATGTATCCCTGCCCTGTAAAATTATGTTGACTGTTCTTTGAGCCACTTATTCACAACAGATTTCACTTCCTCATCACTTGAATAATGTTTGTCTCCCAAACACTCTTTTATGGAGCCGAAGAGATGATAGTCTAAAGGCGCTAAGTCTGTTGAGTATGGAGGAGGCAGTAAAGTTGTCCACCCGAATGAGGCGATTTTCTCCCTTGTATTGATGCTTGCGTGTGACCGAACATTGTCATGCGGAAATACATTGTCGATTGGCAAGTTGGGTCTTACTCATTGGATTCTTGCTCTGGGCCTCGTTAAGGTCTCAATGTAAGCCTTAGTTTATTTGGTTTTTTTAAATAAATAAATTCACATGAAATAAAGAAAATGGCATTACTTTTTGACTAACCCTCGTATTTGTAATTCTCCTAAGTGCTGTTATATTTTCCTGCTTTGGTAGTTGGATTCCGTCTATTCTTTCTCTTTTCATAACTAGCATGGCACATCTTTCGATGCCGAATTCCATGTGTTGGGTCAGTAAAATGGTTATTCCTGTATATAGAGTGAGTGAGGGAGAGGCTCTGTGATTGGATATACCAATCACGTGATAGCCCAGAGTTTTAGGCGCAATATCCAAAAAAGCCCAGGCAGATAGATTCCACCAGCGGTACCACGAGGCAACGACTTGAAGGGCTCCCAGAAAACACCCTAAGATATCTTCTCCAACGCCGCCGATAAGTCCCTTAAACTCAACTTTATATACAGGAAGGACTTTATATTGTTGTTTGTTGTTTTATGTCTAGCCAATAAATTGTTTGAATTAAAGGAAATATTAATTCCTTTCTTCTTGTTGTTAGTCTTAGAATTGAATGCTTTGAGGACCGTTCTTCTTCTTATTATTATTATTATTATTATTATTATTATTATTATTATTATTATTATTATTATTATTATTATTATATAATAATAATAATAATAATAATAATAATAATAATACTTTGTGGTAATAGAGATGAGACTGTTAACCATATACTCTGCGAATGTAGCAAACTAGCACAACGAGAATACAAAACTAGACACGACTGGGTTGGGAAGGTGATCCACTGGAAATTATGCAAAAAAATGAATTTTGACCACACAACAAAATGGTAAATGCATAAACCAGAATCTGTTCTTGAGAACGAAACGCAAAAAATTCTCTGGGACTTTGAAATAAAAACAGATCATCTTATCCCAGCAAGAAGGCCAGACCTAGTGTTGATAAACAAAAAAGAAAGAACTTGTCAACTGGTGGATTTTGCAGTGCCAGCAGATCATAGGGTGAAGTTAAAGGAAAATGAAAAAATGGACAAATATCTGGACCTTGCCAGAGAACTGAAAAAGTTGTGGAATATGAAAGTGAAAGTGATACCAATTGTAGTTGGTGCACTTGGAACAGTTCCAAAAGGATTAGAAAAGGGCTTGGAAAGTTTGGATATCAGAGGAACGATTGAAACCATTCAGAACACTTCACTGCTGCAATCTGCCAGAATACTCAGAAAAGTCCTGGAGAACTGAGGAGACTTGCGGTCACTCAGACCATCAGCTAACACTGATGTGAAAACTCAAAAAGGAGATAATAATAATAATAATAATAATAATAATAATAATAATAATAATAATAATAATAATAACAATATGTTCTTTAAAAGTACGACCGTTATCACCTTCCAACACCCTCTGGTTAAAAATGAGACCGTCCAAATCGTCCAAGATGAAATGCAAAAATATAAATCCCGATTATCTGGTGTGGCTTACCCGCCGAATTCTTATTTCTAATGGGTGTCATCGTCTCAACTAAGTAATGGACCATTCTGTTTTTATTATAAACAAAAAAAGGGAAGAAAAAACATGATACACAGAAAAATATGATAAGAAACAAAGAAAGGGAAAGATAGTGAGAAGGGTGGAAGCGATAATGCTAATCTGATTCAACCAAACAAAATGAAAAGGAGGAAGGAAAGAAAGAAAAAAGAGTGAAAAATAGTTAAATCAAGATTATTATATTTTTACATACTGAACTGTTTGGCAATAGCTCTTAAATAAACATATCAAACGTTGTAAGTAAAGTAAAGTCGTCGGGGTGGCCTAAAGTCGGTATCAGCTCATCAGCGAGGGAGTCTATCCCCTTTTTTTCTAGCGCTAGACCAAGGAGATTGTTTTTGCGTCTGAGGTGGAGCACCACTCCTACCATCAGTTCCTTACTTTACCGCACTGATCCCTGTGCTACTCATACGCTGGGTTGGCGAGGGCCGGTATCGAACTAGGAACCTTGTGGTTTCTAGCCGAACGCTCTACCGACTGATCCACAGGTTCAACTGGTTATTATTATTATTATTATTATTATTATTATTATTATTATTATTACTAGCAAATATATGCACCCTCCGGGTGCAAGTATTTAAGTTTTGATATAATAAAATATCATATTAAATTAGAAAGGCTAATGAAACTGACTAAGAATGCAGATAAAAAGATTTGGAACAGAGGGAGTATAATCGAAAAATAGAACAACTTTGAAACTAACTATTCCATCATTTTCCATTACTCCCCTCTTTCATTGGTAAATTTTCCTAATTTAACTATTTAGTTAAAATAGGAAGTAAAGAATAAAATTACCGTTATTTTTTCTTGTTAAGGGATTTCTTTTAAGATTTATCCCTGAGATTTTAGATAATATTCATTAAGATAAAACCAAACAATTAGAAATCAGTAATACTAAGCACATATTTATTAAAATCAGATTTTTAATATCACTATGCAAATTAACCTTCCCATTCACACTGTAAACTGCTATTTTGTTGTATATATAAATACAATAGCATGTTATTAATGTAGATGTTACCAACAGTATTAATAATGTAAAACAATTTTATTAATAATTGAGGTTTAAATAAAAATAAAATCCTGTAGAAGGTGACGTAAATAACTAAGGGAATTGTTACTTGAATAGTAATATAGTTTCGGTTACAGAAAGAAAAACACACAATCTCCATTATAATAAGATTATTATTATTATCGTTGTTTTTCACCTTTGACTTGTTAATACTGAGTCTGGAATATTCCAGGACTTCTTGACCCTCTTCGGTTTCTTTGACAGCAAAGGGTTAAGCAATAAAATTACAAGAAGAAAAAAAAAGAGAAAATTAAAAAGAAATTAATGATTTTGTTGTTTCTATTCTGAGGTAGTTTGTCTTAATCAGTGAAGACATTGAAAATAAAATGTCGAGAAAAGCTATTATTTCAGCGATTGGTCATTTCAAAAGGTCACGTGATAATCAAAAAAAAAGGGGAAGGGGCGACTCATATAGTTAAATGCTTGGAGTTTATCATAAACATGCACATTCATTCTATGAGGTTTTACTATGCTTTATTAATTCCCATCTCTCTCTCTCTCTCTCTCTCTCTCTCTCTCTCTCTCTCTCTCTCTCTCTCTTCATCTCCTGGTATTAATTAATAGATAATTACATATGATTCCATTAAATACAATGTTTTATATATATATATATATATATATATATATATATATATATATATATATATATATGAGAAGTAAACAAACAAACGATGTGTTTTGATATGGCTTTTTTTAGCCGACTTCTCATACTGTCGTGTAGTAAAAGTCAACATAAGTGGAATATAACCTACGTCTAAACAGACGAAAAATCTGGTAAGTACCGGCTGGTGTAATGGTTAGAGTCCCCGCCTGTCAGCTTGACAGTCAGTGCTCGAATCACACACAAAGCAATCTTCCTGTCTATAGCTCTGCTGATGAGGCATAATAGGCCGAAATGTACATACAGAGATTGATTTTTCTCGATTTGTTTAGCCTTACATTTGAATAGGTATGCCCACCTAATTCATTAATTATAAATTAATTAATTTTCAAAAATTAGGTACGACTTCAATCTCTGTATGTACATTTCGGCTTATCAGGCCTCATCAGCAGAGCTATAGATAGGAAGACCGCCTTGTGCGTCATTCGAAACCCGACTACTATATTTATATATATCCCAGGGAAAACGGCACAATATAGCATGATTTCTGATAGAGCAATACTCTTAAAAATGAATCATCGTGCGTTCAGATCTTCCTTTACTAAAAAAAAAAAGAATTCAGCTACATATAATGCCAATCCTATTACGTTTAATAAATGAATGAAAACACCCCCACCCCCAATATGCATTTTATATAAAGAATAGTTACTTGAAGTTATAATTTTTTACTAAGTATTATTATTAGTTAGTTAAAACCATGTAACTCTGTGCAAACATACTTTAAATATACGCTCCTACATTTGGGGCGCTGGTGATTGTTGTCAGTGATGTAATCCGCAGGGTTCATTGGGAAGTTTCGGGTCTTCCAACATCAGACTTCCCTCGCCCTGCTGACCCTATCAGAGGTGATCAAACTCTGGTACAACCACCAACAATAGCCGCTAAAAGACGTCTGACAATGACAAAAAGAAAAAGAAATTTTCTTGGACGATTATAGAACTCTAACCCATTTAAATACAAAGCACTGCACATCTGATTGGTTGTTAGTAACAGCCAATCAGATGCGCGATACTCATACTTAAATGGTATACGTAGCCAGAAACACTTTTCTCCGTACGGATTTACGAGGTTTAGATTAGGTAAGTCAACCCTTCTTTAATAATGATAGGAGAGGAATGATTTTAATGATTTGTTTTACATTTTTTTCAATTATGACAATTATTAAATCTATTAATGATAGAGATTCGGTCTCTATTTGTCTGCAATCGAAACTACGTCACTGCCAACGTTACAGTCATCTTAGAAATTAATTAAGTTTGTCAATGAGTATTTGATTTATAGTCAGTATCAATAGTACATAAGAATATTAAAATTCTATGATAATTCAATTGTCAAATTTTCACGAAAATTTCGATACTGCTTCACCTTTAGATGAATTCATGCATAAAATAGCTTTTTCCGAAAATATATTAGAGGAAATATTTTTTTTTTTTACTTAGTCGACCCCAACCCTTATGTAATTCTATGAAATCCGAATAAAATATATTTTACTCGCACGCTTTTAATTGTTGCCTAATGATAAGAGTCTGAATAATTAAATCGTGAATTTTTAGAAACATTGTGGAGGTCCCTAATGTTGTAAACCCCGTACAACCTGCTCCATAGTCGGATCATCGGCGACTAAACTGGTACCCCCACTAGGCTCGCCTGGTGAGGAGAGTGGCTAGACATCCAGCAGGACGAAAAACAAAACCTGTGAAAGGGCGG
>CM042162.1:63160793-63170793 GCA_023376005.1 Doryteuthis pealeii
GTTGAACACCTCGAACGTCGTACATGCAGTATATATATATATATATATATTATATATATATATAATATATTATATATATATAACGGACTTATAGTGTTATGTGTGTCTGTGGGGAAAGTTATATATATGTGTGTACATGTGTGCGAATATATATGTTATATATATGTATATATATGTGGGTGTGTGTTTATGTGTATGTGTGTGAAGTTATATAGTGTCTAGATATTACTAGCGAGTATGATTCTCATTGAGTGCCTCCTTTCTTATACACACACACACACCACACACACACACATATATATAATATATATATATAATCATTAATCTTCATACAATGAGTGCTATTTACACAGTAGCATTGCAACCAAAGCCTTCATCAGATGATGACTCTGGGTTCAGGCATAGTTTCGGGGCCGAAGCATCATTACCACTAACCCAGAGCGCCTCAGCAATATCTCACGATACCACCAGACTTTGTTGGTTTGATGGCACAATATAGGACTGCCATATCCACGCTGATGCGGTTAGAGCTTTCTCCTGAATCTTTCTAAAGTATTTCCACTTGTCTGGTGGAGAAAGTCCAAGATTAGACAAAAATGCCGAGGTTGAGTATATATATATATATATATATATAAGTAAATCACCAGGTTAGTTGGTGTTGGTACGATTCTAAGGTTTATCTCTTTTAACAACGCAATGTAAAGTTTATTCTGGTCTAAGTTTTGAGCTCAATGTTCAATATATATATATATATATATATATATATATATATATATATATATATAAATTCCAGATACTACACGGACTAGCTTCAGCGCAAAACACCTAAATACTAAATCTGAAATATTCAGAACATTATATATATATATATATATATATATATATATATATATATAGAGAGAGAGAGAGAGAGAGAGAGAGAGAGAGATAAACACCCATAAACATATATAACAACCAGTCGTTTGCCTACTTTGCTAAGTTTTTTAAAAAAACTTTTTGGGAAAATGTGTATATATATATATATATATATATATATATATATATATATATACTATAGTGTGGGATTGTCACTGTTTCAGCTTTTACTGGAACTGTGTGCCAAAATGCAGTATTATTGTAAGAGTGCTCAAATTGGAAAAGTGCTCAAATAGAAGACACATGTGTTTGTGTGTGTGTACAAGATGTGTCAAAAAAGTATCGAGATTTTTTGTACTTTTTGACACACCGTGTATTCTAAAAAATGATGTTCCGTTCATTCTTCATTTCTATCTTGGTAGCACATCTTAAAAACTTGGTCCTTTTTTGACACACCTAGTATTCTGAAAAATTAATGAATGGAACGTTATTTATTTCAATTTTTTTTTATTTTGTGTCAAAAAGTACAAAAAAATCTCGATACTTTTTTTTTTAACACATCATACGTATATATATATATATATATTATATATATATATATATATATATATACAAGTTTAATGAAAAATGCAGAGATTTAGTTGGTAATAAATCCTCGCCATCCGACTTCGATAGGAAATACATTCATTATCCATCCATTTCTGACACATTGTTCTCGTAGATCTTCATATTTTTCCAACTTACACTGATGTGCCCGGATGAGATTTTCCTCAAAATGGAACTGTTAACTCAACGATGAAAACTTTTTTTTTTTTTAGATTAGCAGACCAGATGACAATATCAGGACATTGGGACATTAACGTTATTCCAGTTGGAAATACGAGTTGATGTTCTAAATCACTTACAACGTGCCAGTCTGTGAAACCACCAAACAATGGTGATATATGTCCATCTTTACGCGAAATTTTCGAAATATTTTTTTCTTTAACGAAATGTGTCAGCCAGACAGCGAGGGAGTCTATCCTCTTTTCATTAGCGCTAGAGCAAGGAAATTCTATTGGTATCTGAGGTGGAGCGCCACACCTACCACCAGCTCCTCACTTTACCGCACATATCCCTGTGCTACTCATACGCTGAGTTGGCGAGAGCAGGTATCGAACCCGGAACCTTGTGGTTACTAGACGGACGCTCTACCGACTGAGATAAACCGGCACACACACACACACACACACACACACACACACACATATATATATATATATGTACATACAGTGATCGACTTTTTCTCGATTTGTTTACGCTTTACATTTAAACCGATATGCACGCCTAATTCATTTAATTATAATTAATTAATTAACAAATTAGGTATGACTTTAATTAAGCACATAATCTCCCCCCCCCAAAAAAAAAATATGTATTGAAATGAAAAATAAAGGAAAGAAAATGTTGAATGGATAAAATAGGATTTATTATATTTTATTTTACTGACATGTGTTTCGGCCAGGAGTTTATCCATGCACACGTGTATTCTATCTATTATCATTTTAAATTTCTAAATAAAATAAAATAACAATAATAGAAAAAACTACAGAAATTTTTAGCATACAAAGAAATAACGGCCTTTAGAAATTTAAAATAATAATAGATAGAATACATGTCTGCATGGTCGAAACACGTGTCAGTAAAATAAAATAAATCCTATTTTATCCATTCAACATTTTCTTTCCTTTATTTTTCATTTCAACATACTGTCGGATTCGTTTTCATTTTCAACTTACACACACACACACACACACATATATATATATATATATAGATATACATATATATATATATATATATAACATTCATTGTATTCAAATTTAATGGATACATTTAATATGTTTTTGTGTTTAATATAAAATCTATTTTCTTTTGACAACTAGAATTCCTATTAAACTATTTATTATTTTTTCATCAGTGATATAAAATTAGAATCATTATTAATGTTTTAAAGATGTTGACAATGGCAGACACACTTTGCAACATTTCCAATTAAACTCAATCAGCCAACTGATAAAAACACACCATAAACGAGAAACAGCTACGTTATTATTTTAATGTTTCATTTAATGTTTTTGGTACGAGTTTTTAGAATTGGTGTCTATTGAGGAAGGCAAATAGAGTACACAACACATTATGACGTCTCTCGCCTTTGTGTAGAATGTTAAAATTAAATCCGAGCCCCAGCCATAAGCCACCAATTAAAGAGTAAATTATAGTTACTTAATAATCTTAGCTTAGTTGCGGCGCAAGGCCAAGAAGTATCGAGCACCCAGTGAGAATCGAACTCATTAGCCATATTCATTATGTAAGAGTTACAAACAAATAGTCTTGACAGCTTTAATGAAATATCAAAGAATTTCTGCCTATATATATATATATATATATATATATATATATATATATAAAGATACGTAGAGAGAATTTTATATATAAACCCCGACCCTCCCCACTCAGCAAATAGCGAAAGGTCAAAATAAATAACAGATGACTGTTTGTTAAGATTTTCTTTCTTTGAAAGTTATATATATATATATATATATATATATATATATATATATATATATATATATATATATATATTAAGGAGAAATTTTGGTATGTACGTGTCGACGTATAAGTTTAAAACGAGAGGTCACTCAGATTCAAAATCTTGCATACACATTGATATCGTTCTAACTAAGAAACACTCCAAATGTGGTTATTGATTTTTTCTGTAATATTAATTAAGCCAAAATCACCCAATTTGCGAAACTGTCCATATACCAACTCCTGCTGATTATAAAATATTGTCCTCTGCCTGACTTTTTATTAGAGCGAATACCAGCAGTGAAATTCGGTTTTAGTGAATAAATTTCGCAATCTTAAGCAGTTCAGCCCGGAATTTATCGCCTATTTGTAGTCCAATCTTAAAAATATCCATATGCTTGAAAAGAAGAGAAGATAATCTTTCTCAATATATAATTTGTATGAGTCTTTATCCATTGAATTATTTTTTATAGCGAGTTAGAAAAAAAATATTTTGCTTCGGACAGCAAAAGTATGTTTTAACGAAAAATCAAACCTTATTCATATCGCAGGTAAGAAAGATGTGGTTTTATCGATTGAATTTAATAATAACTCTACTTTGTTTTAATCAGTATTTCATTTTTTCGTATATACCAAAGAGAGGTAGTTAAATTATATAACTACTTATTTCGTAAATAAGTAAACAAGTAAGTAAAGTAAATAAGTTGTAATAACAATAACAAAATTTTAAAAATAAAAATACGATGTAGTGGAATTTCGTATATAAACAGTGTTTGAAATGCTTTGTTTCTTTCGTGTTTGTTAAACACTGAAAATAAAATAAAAATAATTCTAATGTACGTAACTTGAATAAGAAAATTTGTTATTTAATTTATCATAATTCTAATGATAAATTCCTTTTTTTCTCTTTCTTTTTTATTTTTATTAAAAACCGTCAAAAATGGTCTTTCGAACTTATCTAGGCTGAAATTGAAAAACGGTCAGAAAATTAGGGTGACCCAGAAAAAACAGAACCCACAAATTTTCTAATAAAACTGTTAATTTTAACTAGGGGGGTTTAAGGTTAGGGTTTGGGTTTAGGATTAGTTTAATGGGAAAATAAATAAATAATTTGGGTTCTGTTTTTGGGGGGAGGTCACCCTAATTTTCTGGCCGTTTTTCAAGTTCAGTCCTTATATTTTAATCATTTATTAACATTTTTTAAAAACTTTATCTTTTAATCATTTATTAACATTTTTTAACTTTAGAAGTTATTTTAATTCATTCATATTTGTGTCGTCTCGAATATAACATTTATTTCGACCGTTTATTCATAGACAATTCTCGGCGATTTCTTTAAAAAAAAAAGATAATTATCTCTTATTAGTTACCACCAATTTTCCCTGTGAAATTTACCCCCCCCCCCTATATTTAACACAACGAAACTTGCATAAAAATTAATATTATCTTGAAAAAAAAATTTCCATTCGAAAGAAGAAACATTAAATAAACTCCTGATGTTTTTTGTTTTTTTTAAATTTTCAGCTTACGGAAATAATGAAAATTATGATTGAAAAACAATGTTTTCATTTTTGCACCGTTAAATCAACTGAAATTTAACGTAGCCAAAAACAATTTACGACAAGAGAATTTTAAAAATATACTATGAAAAATCAATTAATGGTCCGATTTTCACGAAAATATATTCGGGGAAATATTTTTTACGAAGTCTACCCCATCCCCTATTTTATTTTATGAAATATTAAAAAAAATGAACCGAAATTGGGTATACTTATCTCTTATTTTCTCCCCACTCACTCTTTGGTGTTCCTATTGGCTTTAGTCCGGTCATGGACCGGGTACTTTAGCTAGTATATATATATATATGTGTGTACTTTTTTGACACGGCGTTTTGTATGAAGAAGGAAGGAAAGAAAGAAAGAGGAATTAATTCAACGGATGTAACCCTGACGAATCAGACGATGAAACTCGAGTAGGTTACTTTTACCCATTATATAAATAAATTTTTGCTCTACATTGTATTGAGCACTTTGTATTTGTTTTTTCTCAGTCTTAATCCCTGGATACTGTGCTCTTCCAACGATCGTACTCGTACCCACCGGTAAGCTACTACTCATACACACACACACATATATATATTATATATATATATATATATATATATATATATATATATATATATATATATATATATATATATATATGTGTGTGTGTGTGTGTCTTTGTCATATGTGGCTGAGAGTATCCTCGTTACTTTTTTTTCGTTATAAAAATTATCTAATCTATTGTTATGATTTATAATGTACGTATTTATAATTGTCTAATTTATTTCGTAGGTATTAACGAAATTATAAATTGAATTATTTCGAAGAATCTTTCGTATTTTCATTTGCATGTATACTTTGATTAACATCTTTATTTCCCGGGGGTGTCTTCACGTGTCGTATTTCATATCCGTCTCGAATCTTTTGACGTAATCACCGCAATTTGATTGGCTGATATCTATGGATTGCAGTCATCTGATTGGTCTTTAATTTCAAAAGGCAAAGTAAGGTATGGGCGCCTACATTCTTGTAACCGACTTTGTCATTTAACCAAAATAAAAATAAAAATATTAATAAATAAGAAAACAAAAAACAAAACAAAACAAAACAAAAAACAAACAAGCCTTTGATATGTCGGATGAGTTTCAAATCCGGCGTCCGTCGTAAGAATCGTCCAACGCTTTAAGGTCTATACATTTTTAGCCAAAGAAATAGACCTATCCGCGCATAAGTAGAAAAATGTGTCCCGGGGGTATCCTGCCATCTTGAATACCTCCAGACATGTTACTCAGCCCTGATGTAACTATCTCCCTCACACACCCATACACATACACACACACGCACACACGTGCACGTACACACACATATATGTATAGAAGGTGTGTTATAAAAGTATCGAGATTGAAGCTGTATTTACCAAGATAGAAATGAACAATGAATGGAACTTTATTTTTTTTTTAGAATATTGGTGTGTCATAAAAGTGCCGAGTTGAAGCTGTATTTACCATGATAGAAATGAACAATGAATGGAACGTTATTTTTTTAGAATACATGGTGTGTCATAAATGTACCGAGTTTGAAGCTATATTTACCAAGATAGAAATGAACAATGAATGAAACGTTAATTTTTTTCAGAATACAAGGTGTGTCATAAAAGTGCCGAGGTTCAAGCTGTTTTTACCAAGATAGAAATGAACAATGAATGGAACGTTATTTTTTTTAGAATACAAGGTGTGTCATAAATGTGCCGAGTTTGAAGCTGTATTTACCAAGATAGAAATGAACAATGAATGGAACGTTATTTTTTTTCAGAATACAAGGTGTGTCATAAAAATGCCGAGATTGAAGCTGTATTTACCAAAAAAGTAATGAACAATGAATGGAACGTTAATTTTTTTCAGAATACAAGGTGTGTCATAAAAGTGCCGAGATTGAAGCTGTATTTACAAAGATAGAAATGAACAATGAATGGAACGTTAATTTTTTAAGAATAGGAGCGGTGTTTTAACTGTTTTTAAATACATACATCTGTATATATATATACGATCACCCGAGAGATCAAATCTGTAAACAGATGATCATTGCGTTATACTGGTGGTGAAAGTTTATTAAAGTCGCTCCTAATCTCTGTGTGTGCGTGTAAATACATAGAATATGAAAAAACAAAGTATTCCGAGGGTGGTTTTAACATATTCAGAAGTATTAGCCAACGTTAAACGTTTCGGTTTTTATAGTAAACCATGATGAGGGTATTGTTGATATGTAATGTTATAATTTCTGAATAATATTCGATATAAGTAAAAAAGTAAAGTCAACGGGGCGGCCTAAAGTCGGTATCAGCCAGTCAGCGAGGGAGTCTATCCCCTTTTCAATAGCGCTAGACCAAGGAGATTATTTTTAGCATCTGAAGTGGAGCGCCACACCTTCCATCAGCTCCTTACTTTACCGCACAGATCCCTGTGCTACTCATACGCTGAGTTGGCGGGGATCGGTATCGAACTAGGAACCTTGTGGTTTCTAGCCGAACGCTCTACCGACTGAGCTAACCCGGCCCCTAAACATCTATTAATAACGGAGATTCGCTTCCGGTTTTTGTCTGTAACAAAAATTACGTCACTGCTTACATCACATTACCCAAAATCGTCATAACATAGGATAAATACACTCAAAATGTGAACACGCAACATTAGACAGTCCTCATTGTTTTTTAAAACAAGTTTTAATAAATACATGACTGGTATTATATATCTATATATAGTTTGTTTTATTTTAATACATATTCAAAGTTTACATTTCAAATTGTTTTATTTTTTTAATCCTTTAATGAATTTGATGATTTTACTTACTTAGGGTACAAACTCGCTGACATTGAATTTTTTACTCCCACCCCTCAGGCAATATGTTTCAAAAATCTATTTTTACATCGCCGGGAGGGCGTTTTTTATTTTGTACTAGTAGAAATAAATAAATAAATCTTGGCATTTTATAGCCGTTAGTAGCGTTTTCGAAATTATACGAGGTATGTCAGAAAAGTTCCAGGACTGGTGTCACAAAAAATTATTTCAAATCCAAACTACAACCTACAAGTTATCCCCTTCAAAATAATCCTCCTGGAGTCTAATGCACTTTCGCATCCTTCTTTGCCACGCTTGCATGCACTCCTGGAAGGATTCTTCCGGGATTCTCCGTAGCTCTGTCGTCACAGAAGTTAATAGCACTACTGGAGTTCGAACTCGCTTACTATGATGTCGCAGCCTAGCACGCTAACCACTACGTTACGTGTCCTGGGTATGACGTAAAACTGCATCTAATGGTGAGGTTCCAATCATGGAGCTCTGGGGAGTGTGGAGTACTTCTTCATCATCATTACTCACAGGTCTTTCTTTATTTCTCATATCACCCGTTTTACGTAGAAAGAAATCGTAATCGTTAAGTTATGTTTAATTGTTGTATACCCCTTATAGCATCGTACATCATACATCGGGTATATAAACGAGATAAGAAACTCGGGTGTGTGTGTGTGTGTGTGTGAGAGAGAGAGAGAGAGAGTGAGAAAGAGTGAGAAAGAGAGAGAGACAGACAGAGAGAGAGAGAGACAGTGAGAAAGAGAGAGAAAGAGAGAGAGAGAGACAGAGAGAGAGAGACAGTGCGAGAGAGAGAGAAAGAGAGAGAGGGAGAGAGGAGAGGGAGAGAGAGACAGTGAGAAAGAGAGAGAGAGAGACAGTGAAAAGACAGAGAGAGAGAGAAAAGAGAGAGAGACAGTGAGAAAAGAGAGAGAGAGACAGTGAAAGACAGAGAGTGAGACAGTGTGAGAGAGAGAAAGACAATGAGAGAGAGAGAAAAGAGAGAGAGACAGAGGGAGAGACAGAGAGAGAGAGAGAGAGAGATAGTGAGAGAGAGACAGTGAGAGAGAGAGAGAGAGAGAAAGAGAGAGAGAGAGAGAGAGAGAGAGAGAGAGAGAGAGAGAGAGAGAGAGAGAGAGAGAGAGAGATTTGAGACTTACTTGTTACTTCATTTCTTCCTGCTATCTTGTGTGGCTGTTTCCTTTTCTTCTTCTCTGGCCGTCATGTTGTCTAGTCTCTTCTAAGGGCTTCTTTTAAGGGCTAGGTTTAGTCATGCAATTAATTAACTCACAAGACTTTTATTTTCTTGATCAAGATTTATTCAACCCATTCTGATTTGCCGCGCGGGGAGTTAACAACCCCAGCAGAGAAATACACATGCTCTCTGCTTCAATCTGAGGTTGAAAACTAAAATCTAAATCTAGTCACGTGTTTCTCGTGACGTGTTCTCTCGGGGTCAGATGGGGGTTACCAACAGTCCTGGTATTTTCCCACTGGCTGATCTTAAAGCCAATGGCCCCTTATTCAGCTACAGGGTCTGTCAACAATTTATGCTACCACATAAATTATGTAACCAAACGAGTCGCAATTCAAATTGTTGTTCTGATTTTGGGTCGTAGTAAAAATATTTGTAAAACAGTGATCTAAAAATATGACCCGTACACATTCTTGCAAAGTAGGAATTTCTTTATCATCTAAAAACAAAACTGTTAGAGACATCTAACGAAATAGACTCCAACAGTTACCTCCCTTAGATCATAGTTTATATTCGAATGTTTGAACACAGCGGTTGTGACGCTCTCAGCTCAGTTTATGTTTTTATCGTCTGCGAGTTCAGAAGCATTTTCTAACTCGGTTCTTAAAATAAATCCTTCTTGTTAAATGTTACAATAACCTTGGTCTGCATTCATTATTTCCATTCAAAATATTTTTATCTGTACATCAAAACATGACACTATTTAATCCATAGCTCGAAAGAAGAGTGGTTTCATACCTTTCCCAAGGGTATTAGTCCGAAAGTGAACTTAATAGAACTCAGTGGGTGCTCCGTGATAAGTGAAGTTTTTGGTATTGGCACCAACATACGATGTTGGCGATTCTCCCCCTAGCGGCAGGGGGAGATAATTAACTATGGAATTTCCAATATTCGCGCATTTTATGTATTCATCGTCTGCGAGTTTAGAAGCA
>CM042162.1:63178293-63203293 GCA_023376005.1 Doryteuthis pealeii
ACTCATGTATATAGCATAGGTAGATAGTGTCTGACTCTGAGTTGGTTGATCACATGGAAGAAACGTCTGCTTTCTGATCTGGAGGAGAAAATTGCGAAAGTGTCGTCCACATATTGTTTGTAGAATTTTGGTTGTTTCTCAGTTATAAATAAACGTTCTTCTTGAAATCCAACGAAAGTATTAGCCAGGGTCGCGCCTAAGGGACTTCCCATAGCAATACCGTCAATTTGCTGGTACATAGTGTTGTTAAAGCTAAATTGGACATCTGTTCTAAAGTTAAACTCACGGACGAACTAGACAACATTAAAACCATATATATATATATATATATATATAATATATATTGAGAGAGAGAGAGAGAGAGAGAGAGAGAGAGAGAGAGAGAGAGAGAGAGAGAGAGAGAGAGAGAGAGAGACTATGATGAATCACACCCAGTGATTTTCATACCCGGATGTCATCAAGAGTCACATGACATTGAATTCACATGACATTGAATCACATGACGAAAAGTAGAGTGTACCAAAAAATCACCCCCTGTATTGGATCTCAATTTCGTAGTAGGATAATTTGTTTTATTTCGTAACGTAAGATGAAACAGACTTGTCAACCTATATTGGCGTGGTGAAGGTATACCTGAGATGACAGACAACACACAAACAAAAAATCATAGAAAATTATAGAAAATGTTTTTGGCCGTATTGTTAAATAAACATAAATCATATTTCTGTGACTCAGAGTTTCACGCAGTGGTATATTCTTCTGGTGAATACAATATGGGAAATAGTAATTAAAAAGCCTAGATTAGATTATCATCAAAAATTCGCAATATGATTTTGTTTGTTTGTTTGTTTTGTTTTACGGCATATCAACCTCAGTGGGTCATTTAATGCCGATAAACTTTTGAAATAAATCAATTCTTAATGGATAATACATTTTTTTCATAAATACATTTTTCTATTTAACCCATAGATGGGAGCCTAACAGGTACTACCACTCCGGGTCAGAGTGGACCAGGGAACAATGGTGATGAAGGGGTGCTCCAAATTCCGCAAACCTCCAAAACTGGAACCTCACCATCAGATAGAGTTTAACGTCATTCCCAGGACATGTAGACCCGCAGCCACCGCCTTATAGCACCCATATGATAAAAAGGGGTTGGGGCTTTCCATAAGGGCAATAGGGTTGGGAAAATAATATAGGTGCTAGGGCTTGACGTGACCAGCCGATTGATCGGAGGGGGCCTCTCCGACCGCCCGTCTAGCCCAAGATAGGGCCAAAGTGGAGTATTGCATGTCATGAACTGCTCATCCACCTGGGCTCTATCCTTAAGCATCACGGGTCGCCACCCACGGCCAACAGGTGGCCCCATTGGGGGAGTCTTACCCCTCTGTAGAGGTGCAGTCGGTGCATTCTAACACCCCAGCCGACAGGGCGGTCGCAATATGAGTGAGAAATAAATCATACATGATTAGTATAAATGTTAAATTCAGGTAAAAAGGACATTAGGTTTATAAGTTCCAAAAATTTACTTTGAATTGTCCAGTTGGTCACATGTCGCAGGGTTGACTTAATACAGTTTTAAGTGGCAATCATCTGGAGGTTGCAGGTTCAATCCTGGCCAAGGGTGAAAATAACATAGAATACTTAATATGGTTAACGGAATAAGAACAATCTATTCCAATGGATCGAAGTTCTGTTGGATTATTTTGGATAAAGGTTCTGTTGGATTATTTACTGGATATATATATATATATATATATATATATATATATATATATAATATACCAAGCGTGTTGGTAAATCCTTGCGGAGAGAAAAAACCCAGCAGAAAGTTTGATTGTAAAAATATACTACCAAACATCAACCAGGGAGAAAAAAATTTTGAAAAAAAAGAAAGGACCAAGATATTCGTACCAACAAAAAATAATCTATTGGTACAGTATTTGGCCAAAAAAGATTTTTAGCCCTGAAGAGCTTTATGCGAAACTAATAGTAGGTTCGTCTGACTCATTAGATTATCTTTATATATATATATATATATATATATATATATATATATATATTTTACCAACCCCTCCGCACGAGCACTATGCGACACAAGGTCAATTTCTTAAGCGGAGTTCAACAGGTTTGAATTCAGAGTTTTCCTTCTCCTAGACCGGTTGCCTAACCAAGATTAAAGAGCCCAGTCTGCCCTACTATTTACCCATACATTTCCCAAGGATATTAGCGCTAAGTGAAATGCAATTACCACGTCCAGGATTTGAACTCGGGGCGACGAGTTCATTTCCCATAACTTTAACCATTACACTACGCGCTTCCTACTATTATTTGGTGGATATAAGCCGTGCTACCATACATCACTTAAATTCATAGACTAAGTGAGGTCACGTGGTTTAAACATCAGCCAATGCGTGGCTGGTTGACTAGTTAATCACTGATACTGAGAGACGCCCATTTGCAATCATTGACGAAGGACTTGCATGGCTGAGGAGCACCAAGGAACAACCAAAGGATTCTTTACCAAGGATTTCCGCTGGACAAGGAGCCTAAAGAATACTAAATTTGCAACAGGTTCAAATTGTAGTTATGAATATTTTATATTGTTGATTCCTTCTCATGAAGTCTTTCAATTTATATTTTTCTGTGTGGCCGAGTCGAATATAAGTTCAATATCAGTCCGACAACCCGTGTAACTGGAACTTTAGAATACACCAACTGGGCCCACCTGTTGGTCTTGGGTGCCGACCCGTGATGATTTAGGATGGCAACCTGGTGGTTAAGCAATCCATGACATGCAAACACTCCACTCTGGCCCTTACTTACCGTCAAGTCTTATCACCTATATAATTTTCCAGACCCCATTGCCTTTATGGTTCAACACTTTTTATCATATATGTGCTAGAAGGCGGCGCCTGAGGGTCTTAATGTCCTGGGTATGACGTTAAACTCTCTCTGATGGCGATGTTCTAATTCTGGAGCTCTGGGGAATGTGGAGTACCACGTCATCACCAATACTCCAAGGTCCAGTCTGATCCGGAATCGTAGTAACTGTTAGGGTCCATCTATGGGTTAGATAGAAAAAATGTGTTAAAAATTGGGCACCCATCAAGAATGAATAAAAAAAACGTCTTCGGCATAAAATGACCCAAGAAGGGTTGACATGCTGTAAAACCTAATTGACCAACCAACCAACCAACCAACCAACCAAGTCGATTTTAATGATGCATGTTTTGATGCAACCTTTTCTTTCTGGAAAATTGAATTTAAAATCAAAATGCAATGGAAAAAAACTTTGCTTAACGGGATATACACGCAGATATTATAAACGCACAAAGTCTGCCTCAAACACAAAGTCTGGTGTCCAACTCATATCAAACACAAAGTCTGGTGTCCAACTCATCTCAAACAGTCTGGTGTCCAACTCATCTCAAACAGAGAGTCTGGTGACCAACTCATCTAAAACACAGAGTCCGGTGACCAACTCATCTCAAACACAAAGCCTGGTGTCCAACTCATCTCAAACACGGAGTCTGGTGTCCAACTCATCTCAAACACAGAATCTGGTGTCTAACTCATCTCAAACACGGAGTCTGGTGTCCAACTCATCTCAAACACAGAGTTTGGTGACCAACTCATCTCAAACACAGAGTCTGGTGTCCAACTCATCTCAAACACGAAGTCTGGTGTCCAACTCATCTCAAACACAGAGTCTGGTGTCCAACTCATCTCAAACACAGAGTCTGTGTCCAACTCATCTCAAACACAGAGTCTGGTGTCCAACTCATCTCAAACACAGAGTCCAACTCATCTCAAACACAGAGTCTGGTGTCCAACTCATCTCAAACACAACGTCTGGCGTTATTCTTCTGCAAGACCTTTTCTTTTGACCCTTTCTCTGTCGTTTTCTCATGATTTTGTACCGTATTTTTGGAGTGAAGTAAGTCCAAACTTACCTGACTCCAAGCGTCTCCGATGCTTAATATATACGGCTATCTGTCGTTCCGTTGCCGTGGCAAAAGAGAACGATTTATTGTGATCCCTTCTTTTAAAGCCAGCCTCACGTGACCATCAGAAGGGCTGTGGTTGGCTAATTGATCCTATCGCATAACTTTCCCTTTCAAATTTCAACAGTATATGGAGTAAAAATAAGTTAAAAATGTGTTAAAAATAAAATTGAGTACCCATCAAGAATGAATAAAACAAAATGTCATTGGCATAAAATATCTCAATAAGGATTGACATATCGTACAATCCAACCAACTAACCAAAATTTCACGTGTTTTCTTTCATTGAGCCGGAAACCCTCAACCTCATGGCGTAGAGAATAGCCATCACGATGCTTGAAGACTCATCCGACTAACGAACTAAAAAACATTTCTCACGGATTGGGTGGTCACATGCTAAAACAACCAATGTAAGTACTACTTCCTGGTCAATCAAGGTTTAAGGGCTTGTCTATCACATAAAACTTCTGTATGAGTTCTTACCTTTTAATCATTACTTTTAAATTCTACTATTCATTATAAAATGAATAGAAAATCTATTACATTATGTAGTACACACACACACACACACACACACACACACACACACACACACACACACATATATATATATATATATATATATATATATATATATATATATATATTATATAATATATAAGGTATCCAAATGATTGGTAGTAAGGGATGATTCGACCTGGAATCCTCAAAATTTCACTGTATAACCATACTGTATGCTCCTGTAGGTGCAAACATATATTCATAC
This sequence comes from Doryteuthis pealeii, assembly GCA_023376005.1. NCBI lineage: Eukaryota > Metazoa > Mollusca > Cephalopoda > Myopsida > Loliginidae > Doryteuthis > Doryteuthis pealeii. The sequence continues at coordinate 63,183,067 of CM042162.1, forward strand.
AATATTTTTTTATAAATCCCTAAAGAGAGCTCAATGTATAATAATCAATAAATTAAATTAAATATAGAGCAATATTTAACTTTCAAAGAAAGAAAAAACTTAACAAACCGTCATATCCATATTATATATATATAGGGTGTTCGGGGTAAATTTGACATATTTATATTTTAATATTTTTCTCCGTAGGTTGGAGGTATTGACGCACACTACGCATCATTTAAAAGCTGGGACCTTTCATTCATATACGTGATGACAGATAGAATGGATGACTGGAACCCACCTGAATCATGGAAGAGAATAACTTGTATCATGATGATCTGTGCTGACCATCAAAATAAGGAGATTAGGGTTGCTGCCCAATAATCCCTGAACACTGTAAAAAAAAATCAGGCATGAACTGGAGAATTGCAATGGAGACTACGAGGCTGTGGCTAGAAGAAAGCAACATAACAGACTATTTGATTGCGTTCGTACAGCAGAATTCCTGGAAAATCTACAGAAAAAAGTGTTGGAGGACCCTAGCATTGGAATTCGGGATTTGTCAGGTGAATTGAATGTTTCAGCCTCTACCATGAAGCTTGCACTCAATGAAGATCTTCGCTACTACTCATACAAGTGTCGCAGAGGTCAACTGCTGTCAGAAAAGACCCGTGAAAATCGTCTTTCCAGGGAAACTAACATCAGCTTGCCCCAGGTTCCGAAGCAGGATTGAGACTGTGATCGACGTTAATGGCGGTTATTTTGAGTAAAACCTGTTGACAGTAGTGTAATTTCCGTGCCTGTTGAGTTTCTTAACAATCCATTAAATTTTGGAGTTACCAAAGCACACTATAGCAATGGTCAGTAAGCGCCCCAGGAAGATCATTGTAGGTGAATTTCCCCGTATATACCTCTATTGCTTTTTTAAAAATCTATCTATCATAGTTTTCCAATTCTGTTCTATCTATCTATCTATCTATCTATCAACACACAATATATCAACACACAATATATCAACACACACACACACACACACACACACACACACACACACACACGTATAATAATAATATTTGATGACCGGCGCAGATCATATATATATATATGTATATATATCTTAGTCTTTCCAATACTGTTCCATCTATCTATCTATCTACATACACTCAACTTTATATATCTATTTATACTTATTCACATCAACCTGTAGGCTTGAAATACCATAAATACAACAACCAACCAACCAAACAACCAACCAACAGCCAGCAACTATCTATATGCTTCTATGAGTTTGACATTTTTAGGTCTCCATACAATATTTTATTGGTCCATCAAATTTGAATAATATTTTTATTTCGTACCTATAACGTTGCACACGACCCCATCCCCGACACCAACTAATCGATTGACAAGGCACAGCGGTCTTTTTTTTCTACTAGTGATGCTTCAAAGACGACCTCAGTATAACTGTTTGAAAGAAGTTTTTTTCTTTTTCCCGCCAATACCCCTTTTCCCGCCATTTTTTCTTTTTTCCCGCCATTTCTTTGACTTGTTCGTTCGAAGACTTAATGGACATTAGGCATAAAAAGTAACTTCATCTTGAAAATAAATGGATAAAAAAAAGATTCTGCGATGCAACGAAGCGAAAAACTCTAAAAAAAATAATCTTGTAAATCTATATTCTTGACAAACCGGTGGTGATATCATTTTTAAATTCTTTATTATTATTATTATTATTATTATTATTATTATTATTATTATTATTATTATTATTATTATTCTCCTTCTATTTGTCAAATGATATTTGTTTGAAAACTGATCATATCCGCCATTCACACTCACTTCCGTGGGCGGTAACCGAAAGCCGTGACTGCAGCAGAAAACTTTAGTGGCCATGGGTCTCAGGTCGGCTAGCCAAGTTGCGTTTTTTTCTCCTCTTTATTTGTTCCGGGAGAGACAAAAAAGCCACCTCCACAAAAACAAACAACAAATAACAAAACAAAAAACAAAAACACACACACACACACACACACACACACACACACACACACACACACACACACACACACACACACCTAAAAAAACAAACAAACAAAACAAACAAACAAAAAGAAACAACAAAAAAAACAAAAAACAAAGTACAGGTTTTTAAAAAAAATGATATCGTTTGAGATGTCCAGTGTGATTCAGAAAAAAGAAATATATTTTCGTAATCTAATAACTTGACCAATTCTCGTTCAAAATATCTTACACTTAAACAACTCAAAATTTTGTAGAAACAACTCAAAATTTTATGTTTTTTATTGTTATTTTTGGTGTGTGTGTGGGTATGGTATTAGGTTTAGCAATGCCATTCATTAAAGGGCGTTTTAAAAAATTCGATAACGTTAAACATGTTCAGGGTGTTTCAGAAAAATTAATATCATTTCGCAATCTAATAACTTGACCAATTCTTATTCAAATGATCTCAAATTTTAACAGCATGTGTAGAAACAATTCAAAATTCTATTTTTTAAATGTTTTATGCTTTTTTTTTGTTCTTTGGTAGAGGGAGTTGTTTTTGTTGGGTATATATAATATAAATGTCATTCACATTTTAAAACAAAAAAATTGATATCATTTGAGATGTACGGGAAGTTTCAAAAAAATTGATATCATTTTCAAATTTAATAACTTGACCAATTCTCATTCAAATGATCTCAAATTTTAACAGCATGTGTATCAACTAAAAATTCTATGTCTCATCTTACTTTGGGGGGCTGGGGGTTTATTAGGTATAAGCAATGTCATTCATTGGAAAAGAGAGGGTGTTTAAAAATTTCGATATCGTTTGGGATGTACAGGGTGTTTCAGAAAAATGAATATCATTTCGTAAACAGCTTTTCTTTTCCAGTAAATGACATCAAACCTCAACTCAAAAATATAAGCAAATAAACTCAAACTATCAATCAATCAATCTGAACCCCTCCCCCATGACTATCAATCAATCTGAACCTCTCCCCCATGACTTTATATATCAATATGAATCTCACCCCCATGACTTTATCACTCAATCTGAACCTCTCCCCCATAATTATCAACTCAATCTGAACCTCTCCCCCATTGAAAAGAAAAAATAAACATTAAACATTAAACAGAATTTTTGAGTTGTTTCTAGGACCATATATATATATATATATATATATATATATATATATATATTACTATTTAATTATATATAATATGTACGAGATTTTGCATTAAATAACCCACAAGGTTGATATGCCATTGAATCTATCTATCTATGTATCTCGCGTGCTTAATATCTCTCTCTACTCTCTCTCTCTCTTTCTATCACCCCCTCTAATCTATCTATCTTTTCCCAGTTTGACAATTTCCCTCTAGTCCTCACTCGATATCTTATCTATATCAGTTTTTCATTTCTGTCTCTGTTTTCTGTTCCATCTATCTATCTATCTATCTCATCCTATCTATCTCCACTAATTCAAATTGATTAAAATCTTCCAATGATCCCTGTCCAGCCAGTCAAATTATCGTTTCCGATTTAAATTTAATCGAAACCAATACATTTTCAATTTTTATTTATAGAGAAGAGAAAAAAAATGACCAATTAGGTTTAGGGAATTGTCCCCCCCCCACTCCCAAGTGTCCATCTCCACCCTCCAAGAGATAGAAAGCATCAAGTTACAAATATCACACACACACACACACACACACACACACACACACACACACACAACCACACACACGGACATGGCACACACCGCACACCACACCCCACACGGACAACATAAACACACAAAGGACTTACTCACACACACGGACAGACAGGCACAAACAACAGTTACACACGTAGACACACACATGCACAAACATACACGTATACACACATACATTTACACATACGGACACACACAAATACAGACATACACGTACACACATAAGTTTTTATTTCTCATAGTCATAAACGAGTTTTTAAATCCACACACGGACATAAATATAACACCACAATGCACACATACGGATACATACAGATACTACACATACACACATGGAAAAACACGAACACACACACACACACACACACACACAACGTTTTTAAATCCACCACACAGTTATACACATACACACACCTACAAATTCAGACAAACACAGGCCTCCAACACACACACACACACACACACACACACACACACACACACACACACACACACACAAGAATTTTAAAATCTTCACAGTCATTAACAGAGTTTTTAAAACCACACCGGACATACATATACACCACCTACATACGTACGGGCACACAGACAGACAGACAACGAGACATACACACCACAACACACACACACACACACACACACACACACGACACGACACGCACACCACACACACACACACCACGCACAGAATTTTTAAATCCACATACGGACATGCGTATATCCCCCACAGACATACGGCACGATCAACCACACACACACACACACAACACACACCCCGCGCGGCACGGCACGGACACGAACACACACACGCCAACACACACCACACAACTACACACCCCAGTTTATAATCCTCACACGGTCATACACATACACACACCTACACATTCGTACGCCACAAAACCCCTACAAAACACACATATACGAAAACACTGACACACACACGCACACACCACACACACACACACACCACACCACACACACACACGCCCCCTTATCTTGGTGCCATCAGGTTGTAGCCCTTTACGTAGCTATTGCCATTGGCATTTTATGCCATGAAACTGGAATATTATCTGAGATTTTGAAGCATTTTTAGTTTATGTTTGGGTCATAAATAGTCCCTAGCGATTAGGTTATTTTCAATTTGACTGCTGGTCGGAGTGGAACGTCTATTTTGGATTCTACCAGCCAATTAATAATTGTCAATGTTTCGTTTTACGATTCGATTTTTTTATTTTTATTTCATCCACCTAAGTTTTTCTTTTTTTTAATTTTTTCTTTTTTTTTTACATCACGGCCATTTGTTGTTGTCCTTCTTCCCACAACTGACATTTACAACGAACTCTCTACGATCTTCGGATTTTTTTCTTTTGGTTTTCTTTGTTCATTTTCCTATTGTTAACTTTCTTTCTTTCTTTTAAGACTAGTCTTTGTTTGTTTTTTGTTTGTTTGTTTTATGTTTTTCATTTCTTCTCTTTCATTTTTCTGTTTTTCTTATTGTTAATTTCCAATTTCTTTTCTTTCTTTCTTTCTTCTGATCTTCTCTTTTNCGCACGAGAGAGATGCAGTCCTATAATGATGCCATCAAACCAACAAAGTCTGGTGTATCGTAGATTATGCTGAGCTCTGCTGGTAATCGATCGCACTGGGTTCTATCTAGTGTACGCAGCACAGAGATGTGTATAGTGATAGCACGCAGATTACGCGATTGTCGCATCATGACGTGAAGGCCATTATCGCGCGCTGCACTGTATGCTACGGTAAAAATAGCACTCATTGTATGCAGATTAATGAATTATATATTATATATATATATGTGTGTGTGTGTGTGTGTGTGTGTGTGTATAAGAAGAGGCCTCAATGAAGATCATACTCGCTAGTATGATCTACGACACTATATAATTCACACATACACATAAACACACCCAATATATTATAACAATATATATATTATATTCGCACACATGTACACACATAATATAACTTCGCCCACAGACACACATAACACTTATAGTCCGTATATATATATATATATATTATATATATTTATATTATATATATATATATATACTGTCATGTACGACGCTTCGAGTGTTCAACAGTTACTATAACACGCCATATAAATAGACGAGAGAGAGGAAGAGAGCGAGAAATAGACAGACAGAGACTAGGAGAGAAGTGGAACACATACATTATATATATATATATATATTAATATATATATATAAATAAAATTTTATATGTGCTGTTGTGGTGTGTGTGTGTGTGTGTTCAATATCGAGCTCACAAATTATTTGCCCAGCAGCCAACCCCCAACCCTGTGGACTTAGCTTAGGCGAAGATTTGTGACAAGCCGGCGAGTATCTAGTGGGGATGCGGAACTTCCGTGTACTGGTGCGCGCAGAGCATTCTTCCTAACCATTGACGCGTCCGACGCAGTAACCGGCCGGCCCCAACATACGAACAAGTGTTGACAGACATTTAGGAAAAGAAAAAGCAACGAAAAGACTGAAAGGATGTGAATGTATAGACGAGAAAAATCACAGCGCATCGAAGATTGGAAAGGAGAAGAAAAGAAAGGAAAAGATTCTTGTGAGATGAGTAATTAAGTGGGTGTACACAAAAGAAAGAAGAAGAAAGAAGAAGAATGAATGAATGGAAGAAAGAAAGAAAGAAAGAAAGAAAGAAAGAAAGAGAGGAAGAAAGAAAGAAAGAAAGAAAGAATATTACAGTTGGTAAAGACAAAGAAAAAGTGAAAAAAAAGTAGGTGTATACAAAAGAAATAAATAAATAAAGAATCAATGAATAAATGAAAGAAAGAAAGAAAGAATGAATGAAAGAAAGAAAGAATATTACAGTAGGTAAAGACAAAGAAAAAGTGAAAAAAGTAGGTGTATACTAAAGAAAGAAAGAAAGTATGAAAGAATGAAAGAAAGAAAATAAAGAAAGAAAGAAAGAAAGAAAGAAAATAAAGAAAGAAAGAAAGAAAGAAAGAAAGAAGGAAAGAAAGAGAAAAGAATTACAGTAGGTAATGACACAGAAAGTGAAAAAAATAGGTGTATACAAAGAAGAAAGAAAGAAAGAAAGAAAGAATATTACAGTAGGTAAAGACAAAAAGGGTGAAAAAAAGGAGGTGTATACAAAAGAAAGAAGAAAGAAAGAAGAAAGAAAGAAGAAAGAGTATTACAGTAAGTAAGGACAAAGAAAAAGTGAAAAAAAGTAGGTGTATATAAAGAAAGAAAGAATGAATGAATAAATGAAAGAAAGAAAGAAGGAATGAATGAATGAATGAAGAAAAAGAAAGAAGAAATTAAGAAAGAAAGATATTACAGTAGGTAAAGACAAAGAAAGGGTGAAAAAAGGAGGTGTATACAAAGAAAAGAAAGAAAGAAAGAAAGAAGAAAGAAAGAAAGAAAGAAAAGAAAGAAAGAGTATTACAGTAGGTAAGGACAAAGAAAAAGTGAAAAAAATGCAGGTGTATACAAAGAAAGAAAGAAAGGAAAAGAAAGAAAGAAGAAAAAGAAGAAAGAAAGAAAGAAGAAAGAAAGAAAGAAGGAAAGAAAAGAAGAAGAAAGAAGAAGAAAGAAGAAGAAAGAAAGAATATTACAGTAGGTAAAGACAAAAGAAAGGGTGAAAAAGGAGGTGTATAAAAAGAAAGAAAGAAAGAAAGAAGAAAGAAAGAAAGAAAGAAAGAAAGAAAAGAGTATTACAGTAGGTAAGGACAAAGAAAAAGTGAAAAAAATGGCAGGTGTATACAAAAAGAAAGAAGAAAGGAAGAAAGAAAGAAAGAAAAGAAAAGAAAAAGAAGAAAGAAAGAAAGAAAGAAGAAAGAAAGAAAGAAAGAATATTACAGTAGGTAAAGACAAAGAAAGGGTGAAAAAAGGAGGTGTATACAAAAGAAAGAAAGAAAGAAAGAGAAAGAGTATTATACAGTAGTAAGGACAAAGAAAAAGTGAAAAAAATGCAGGTGTATACAAAAGAGAAAGGAGAAAGAAAAGAAAGAAAAAGAAAGAAAGAAAGAAAGAAGAAGAAAGAAAGAAAAAGAAAGAAAGAAAGAAGAATATTACAGAGGTAAAGACAAGAAAGGGTGAAAAAAGGAGGTGTATACAAAAGAAAGAAAAAGAAAGAAAGAAAGAAGAAAGAAAGAAAGAGTATACAGTAGGTAAGGACAAAGAAAAAGTGAAAAAAAGTAGCTGTATACAAAAGAAAGAAAGAAAGAAAGAAAGAAAAAAGAAAGAAGAAAGAAAGAAAGAAGAAAGAAGAAAGAAAGAAAGAAAGAAAGAAAGAGTATTAGTGTAGGTAAAGACAAAGAAAAAGTAAAAAAAAGAAAGAAGACACTAAAAAAAAAGAAATAATGCAATTTGAAACGTTTGTAATGCGTAGGTGTCGATTGTTTTGTAGCTGGTGGGATGAACGAAATATCGTCTGGGCGTGGCTTGATGGGTGGACACGAGATTTGAAGAACGAGATTCGCTCGAATAACGATAGCAATAGCTAAAAGTTGGGTTGGAGAAAGAGTTTTATAAGTTCCCAAAAGATAAAAAGAAACACAAAGAAGACTTAGACATGCAAAAAGAAAAGAAATATGTCGGCTAGATATTTTCAGAATTTATCTTCGTCGGCCATAAAGAGAGAACGAAGTTAAGAAGATTGCAGTCCAACCAATTGTCCAAACCTGTCTAATCACCATTCGATAGTATTGCTTTTACCTGGGTTCGAACCTAGACCGCTGGCGCTGGAAAAACAACAGAACAATTTCTGTCACTAAATAGGTAAAAGAAAATATTTATTGTTATCAAGTGATTGTAAATTATATCAACTAGCAAATATATGCACCCTCCGGGTGCAAGTATTTAAGTTTTAATGTAATAAAATATTGTATTAAATTAGAAAGGCTAATGAAACTAAATAAGAATACAGATAAAAAGATTTGAAACAGAGGGAGTATAATAAAAGATTTTAAACAGAGGGAGTATAATAAAAAATGGAACAACTGAAACTTACTCTTCCATCACTCTCGTCTTTCATTGTTATTTTTTCTAATTTAAGTATTTAGTTATAAGAGGAAGTAAAGAATAAAATGACAGTTATTTTATCTTGTTAATGGATTTCATTTAAGATTCATTGAAGAGATTTTTGCTTATATTCATTAAAATAAAACCAAAGAGTTAGAAATCAATGATACTGAGCACATATTTATTAAATTCGATTTTTTAATATTAATATGCAAATTAGCCTTCCCGTTTACACTGTAAACCGCTATTTTGTTGTATATATAAATATAATTGCATGTTGTCAGTATGTAGACATAGTTAACAGTATTAATAATGTAAGACAATTTTATTAATAATTGAGGTTTAGATAAAAATAAAATCATGGAGAATGTGATGTCAATAACTAAGAGAATTGTGACTTGAGTAGGAATATAGTTTCGGTTACAGACAGAAAAACACACAATCTCCATTATAATAAGATAAATTAAGGTCTACTCGTTTTCTTTCTTTTCATTATTATTATTATTATTATTTGCTCCTTTTGAGTTTTCACATCAGTGTTAGCTGATGGTCTTTCACTAGAGTCTGAGTGATAGCAAGTCTCCTCAGGTCTCCAGGACTCTTCTGAGTATTCTGGCAGATTGCAGCAGTGCAGTGTTCTGAATGGTTTCAATCCTTCCTCTGATTTCAAAACTTTCCAAATCCTTTTCTAATCCTTTTGGGACTGTTCCAAGTGCACCAACTACAATTGGTATCACTTTCACTTTCATATTCCATAACTTCTTCAGTTCTCTGGCAAGGTCCAGATATTTGTCCATTTTTTCATTTTCCTTTAGCTTCACCCAGTGATCTGCTGGCACTGCAAAATCCACCAGTTGACAAGTTCTTTCTTTTTTGTTTATCAATACTAGGTCTGGTCTTCTTGCTGGGATAAGGTGATCCGTTTTTATTTCTAAGTCCCAGAGAATTTTATGCGTTTCGTTCTCAAGAACAGATTATGGTTTATGAATATACCATTTTGTTGTGTGGTCAAAATTTAATTTTTTGCATTTTTCACAGTGGATCACCTTCCCAACCCAGTCGTGTCTAGTTTTGTACTCCCGTTGTGCTAGTTTGCTACATTCGTATAGTACATGGTTTACAGTCTCATCTCTATTACCGCAAAGTATACATTTACTATTTTGTTGGGTCTTATCAATTTTCGCTTTGATGTAGTTTGTCCTTATGGCATTATTTTGTGCAGCAATTATTAATGATTCAGTTTCTCTTTGAGGTTTCCTTTTCTTAACCATGTCCAAGTCTTTTCATGTGCAACTTCATCTATTTGTCGTTTGAAGTGTCCATATAATTGTGTTTCTTCCCATTTTTGTTTTCTAGTCTTTGTTGTTTTTCTGTTTGTCCATCTGTCACTTCTACTATTGTTGGTCGCCATAAGTAATCTGTCTTTGCTCTTTCTTGTGTAATCTTCAAGTTGTTGGATTGTGGTTTCTACGCAGTCCTCTATGTTGGCAAGATCTCTTCCCCCTTCCTTTCTTGACATATATAACCTATCTCTATCGTCTCTAGGCTGGAGAGCCTTGTGCATGGTTCATTAACTTTCTCGTCCTTTGGTCAATCCGTCTGAGTTCTTCTTTTGTCCATTTTAAGAATGGTCCTGAGTATCTTATAATGGGGACGGCCCAGGTATTGATTCCTTTGATTAGATTTCTGCTGTTAAGTTTGGTTTATTATTCCTTTTGAGTTTTCACATCAGTGTTAGCTGATGGTCTTTCACTGAGTCTGAGTGACAGCAAGTCTCCTCAGGTCTCCAGGACTCTTCTGAGTATTCTGGCAGATTGCAGCAGTGCAGTGTTCTGAATGGTTTCAATCCTTCCTCTGATATCCAAACTTTCCAAACCCTTTTCTAATCCTTTTGGGACTGTTCCAAGTGCACCAACTACAATTGGTATAACTTTCACTTTCATATTCCATAACTTTTTCAGTTCTCTGGCAAGGTCCAGATATTTGTCAATTTTTTCATTTTCCTTTAACTTCACCCTGTGATCCGCTGGCACTGCAAAATCCACCAGTTGACAAGTTCTTTCTTTTTTGTTAATCAACACTAGGTCTGGTCTTCTTCTTCTTCTTCTTCTATTATTATTATTATTATTATTATTATTATAAGGTTTACATCCAACTATTCTCCCTCCATCTATATTGTAGGGGAGACTTGTCTCTTCAACCTTAGTATAGAAACCAGCCTAGGAGAATGAAAACTGTGAATTAAAACCTTTCAAAAACTATCTTTGTATACAGGGAGGGGTTAGTAAATCTATACTTACGACATCTCACACGCTAAAAATAAAAAAATAATAAAAAGTAAGGCTTGAACTCTCTAGTCTTGATTTGGTAGAGCAAGGAAGGGCAAACTCTGACTTCAAAACGGCGGTTGTTCGGAGAATCTGTGGAACACTGGTACACTATTTGTTTCATAATTCATGCTTATGATTTATGTACGTACCTGTAGTTAGATTAATTGAATAAAGTTCGTTAGATTTAAAATCGGAGGTGGGGAATTTTCCATAGCCGTTCTATCTCTCTCTCTCTCTCTCTCTCTCTCTCTCTCTCTCTCTCTCTCTCTCTCTCTCTCTCTCTCTCTCTCTCGTGTTCATACCCGGCATATTATGCGGGTATATATAACATATTCAATTAAGGAAAATTCAATAACGATAATTTCTTATCTCTAAGAATTTCAAACAAAAATGATCAGATCGAATCTGACCCAACGTGATTCACACAAATGGAAACGTTCAGAAATTGGCGCGAATATCGAGTCACGTGACATTATTACAGATGTCGATATCTAAAGCCAATTTTATTATCAAAACATCAGTTGATCACAAAACAACGTCTGTCGGTAGACTGGCTGAAATGTCGTGACTCTGAAAAGGACACTATTTAGAGTGCATCAGTGAGCAAGAATTACTATACGCTCGTCATCGGAGTTGCCTAAAGTTGGTATCAGCCAGACATAGAGGGACTCTACCCCCTTTTCACTAACGCTAACCAAGGAGATTGTTTTGGCGTCTGAGTCGGACCGCCACACCTACCATCAGCTCTTTACTTTACGCAGATCCCTGTACTACTCATACGCTGATTTGGCGTGGGCCGGTACCGAACCCGGAACCTTGTGGTTCCTAGTTGGACGCTCTACCGACTGAGCTAAACCGGCCTTACTATACAGTAGTTATAGTTAAAGGCCTCTCAACTATTACACCACACCGCCCGGTCGGTGGGGGTTTAGTATACGCCAACTGTATACCCTGAAGAGAGGTGAGATACCCCCAAAAAGGGTAGAGGCAGTTAGAAAAATAATTAACACAACTCCTACCCCAGCTATGCTTAGCGGAATGAGGACAGGATACCCCCGTGGACTAAATAAAGGGTTAGGTTCAAAGTTCCGTGATGGCTCCCGATTACGACAAGAAAGTTCCCGAGTTCGAAAAGAAGGTTCCCGAGTCCGAGAACGTTCCCGAGTCCGAGAAGAAATACCTGAAGAAGGCCGGAGGGTATATCGGCCGAAACGTTGTACAAATAACAATGAAGATGGGAACAATAGTCCGAATAACGCAGATAATACCCCAAAAGAAGTATCCTGATTAGGACCCTAAACTGCATCTGCTGGTGAGGGTTCAACTCGGGTGTGTGTGGAGTACCCCTTCATTGCCATTCCTTCTAGGTCCATTCTACCCGAATTAGTAGTACCTGTTATGGTCCAATAGATTTGCTTGCAAACAAAAACCTTGATGTTGCATAAAAGAAAAAAAGTTTCTTTTATGCAACACAAGGTTTTTGTTTTGAACTCATATGACTTTTGTCTCCGCTCTTAACAACACGGAGTATAAACAAGCTCCTGTTATGATTTTCATAAAATCGAAATATTGTTCAATATCAGCTATGTTATAAAATGTTTTCACTTTAACAGCATTTTGTGGTATTTTCATATCTTTTTATATATACTCAAACCGTCGGATTCATTTTCTTTCTTTTAACTTATATATATATATATATATATATATATATATATATATATATATATATATATATGTGTGTGTGTGTGTGTGTGTGTGTGCAAACCGTTATATATATATATATATATATATATATATATATATATATATATATATATATTAATAAATTTTTGGTACAGGCAAATTGATATAATATGGTAAAGGTTATTACAGCTAGCAATATAGCGATCTACATAATGATAGTGGATGGAAGACTAAAAGGAGGAAAGGAATGGAAAGAAAAAAATGTTTATTGATAAAACAAGGGCCCTTTCATCCGGTGCTTTTCAATCTATTTGACTTTCAATCATTTCCGTGTGTAAAACTTGACAAGCACCGGACTCCTTCTTTGCTACTATTCCCAGGTCCATTTTTACCTGGACTAGTAACACTTGTATCCATCTATGGGTCACATAGAAAAAAATTAGTCTTTAAAAAAATACTAAAAGAACTGAATACCCATCAAGAATGAATAAAATAGAACGTCTTCGGCATAAAATAACCCAGCAAGTTCGACATGCCGTAAAACCCAACCAACCAATTAATCAAATATACGACTTAACTCTGTAAGGTCCAAAGTCAACTTTGAACATACAACATTTGTGGGACAAAACATTTTATATAGATAACAGCACATGGAAACGATACATAAAATACAAGATAGTGTACATAAACATACATACATAAAAGGACTGGAGCGTCCTTACATAGAGATCAGGTACTAGGAGGCCGAAGCCCTACCGAGAAAGGGGTAGACAGTAGTCTAACCCATGTGCTCGTTCCAGAGATGTAGCTAAAAGAGGAAGGAAGTTTGAAATAGCCGCTTATATACCAGACCTCCTGGTGGCCGGAACGTAAACCCAGTGGGAAGATAACTCTTCCAGACAAAGGGAAGATAATCCCCACAATTCTTTCATATTTCCGAATCTAACAAGTCTCGGGTGACTATTTCCAGACCCTATACGAGAGTTTATACGCTTGACTTTTAAACTTCTCTCGGTCGGTCACGTCCAACATAGCCAGGCGCTTGGGTTATTGATGGTGGTGATGGGGAAGACAATGTTATATTGGTTTCGTATACGAAGACTGGTGGGGTGTCGTAGGACATTTTCACGGTGAGCCGAGTTCAAATCCTGGACGAGGCTATTTGCATTTCACGTAGCGCTAATACCCTTGGGAAAAGGTATGCATCCAACTATTCTCTCTCTAGCTATGATAAATAGTAGGGTAGAATGGACTCTTTAGCATTGGCAGGGAAACCAGTATAAGAGAAGGAAAACTTCGAATTCAAAACTTTTTAAACTCCGCTAAAGAAATTGATCTTGTGTCACATCCTATTCGTGTTGAGGGGTTGGAACACACACACACACATATATATATATATATATATATATATATATATATATATATATATATGAAGATAGGAGGGTTGGAGTAAAATCCGACAGTATGAGGTAAGGTAAAAGGAAAAGTGGACAAAAAATAATGACTCAAACAAGTAGAAGTAGGAGAGAAATATTTCGTTCCGCTTTACGCGAGGAACTTCATCAGTCTAATTTATTCAAAACAAGGTACGTACATTTGTATTTATAGAAGAGAAAGCGAGTTTGTGGTGAAATCCTGGCAGGTCTTCTGTGCGATATCCAGTGTCCTCACAGAGTTGATTGATATAGGTCTTTACTGTCCATGTGTAAGTTTCCACAGGAGAACGCCGGAGTTCTTCCTTGCTTCTCCAGAAGTGTCCAGCATGTCTTGTTCGCCTTATTTGGTTGGTTTATGTGTTGTATACCCCTAAACACCGAATGAAAATAGATATTATTGCAACCATTTTGAAACAATTTAGGTATTTGGACTTTTTTTTATTATTACTAGAAAAAACACCATCCGGGAGATGTAAAAATTAATTTTTGAAAGATATTGCATGAGGGGATGGGAGTTAAAAATTCAATGTCAGAGAGTTTGTACCATAAGGAAGTAAAATCGTCAAATTCATTAATGGAGTAAAAAAAAAAACAATTTGAAATATAAACTTAGTTGTGATAATTTTTATATATATATATATATATATATATATATATATAAAGTGTTGTGGTGGGTCCAACGGGGAAAAAATAGATATTTTATAAAAAAGGTTTACGAAAAGGATTTTAATTTTATTAACTTACATATTACATGTCGCATTCATATGTAAGTTAATAAAATTTTTTAAAAAATCCTTTTTGCAAACCTTCTTTTTTATAAATATATATATATATATTATATATATATATATATATATATATATATATCCCCCCACTCTCTGGTTTACCCCCATTCGTTCTTATAAATTTCTTTACATTCTGACTTTTAATTGTCATCGGTGTATATACTTGAAAAAGTACCGGTCGAAAAGGCCTTCGTATCCCCTTTATTTTATATTTTATTTCATAATAAAATATCACCTCCCTATTTACATATGATTCCTCTACTTTTAGTAGTTTATAAGTTTTCATGTACCAAAAATCTATTTATATATATATATGTATGAAATAAATATTTAGAAAAAACAAACACATTCGCTGACAGAATTCTGTTTCGACCCTTTATTGAAGTGGTCTTCCTCAAGAGCGAGTTGTGTATGATAGAGAGAACGGCGAAAGTGGACCGTTATGAGACGAAAGTAGTGCAGATGAAACGTTCAATATTATAGCCGGAATTTTTTAAATTTAAATTTTTTTTTTTTTTTTAATTTAGAAAATGCGTATTCTGTTTTGAAAATGAAATAAAATAAGTTGTAAACACGGTTTGTTTTGAATGGCTTTTTGCCGATAATTTTAGGGAGAATAAGTGCTTAATTGGAGTCGTACCTAATTTTGAAAATTAATTAATTAATAATGAATTAGGCGGGAATACCTATTAAATGTATGGCTAAACAAATCGAGAAAAATCAATCTCTGTATGTACATTTCGGCCTATTAGGCCTCATCAGCAGAGCTATAGATCGGAAGACCGCCCTGTGCGTGATTTGAAACCGGACTGCCAAGCTGACAGGCCGATCCCATAACCTCTACACTAAACGGACTTCTTAGATTTTATGATTTGTTTAGAGTAGGTTAATATTCCACTTCTAGTGACTTTTTATTACACGACGATATGATAAGTTGTAAACACGGTTTGTTTTGAATGGCTTTTTGCCGATAATTTTAGGGAGAATAAGTGCTTAATTGGAGTCGTACCTAATTTTGAAAATTAATTAATTAATAATGAATTAGGTGGGAATACCTGTTAAATGTATGGCTAAACAAAATCAGAAGCATTATAGTCCACAAAGAAAACTCAAAAGAGTTTGATGTAAATGTGTATAAAAATGTAAAAGAAAGTATCAAAAAGTTCAAAAATCCCAGCACTGTAGACCACGATGTTCACCGGATAAGATGTAGAAATCCTGGTATTTTTGTTTTTTCAAAAGACAATATGATTAATAATATTGAACGTTTCATCTGCACCACTTTCGTCTCATAACGGTCCACTTTCACCGTTTTCTCTATCATACACAACTCGCTCTTGAGGAAGACCACTTCAATAAAGGGTCGAAACAGAATTCTGTCAGCGAATTTTAACATCATTGTTTGTTTTTTCTAAATATTTTTCACACTGTCGGATTCACTTCCATTCATTTTTCATATATATATATATAATATATATAATATATATATATATATGTGTGGTGTGTGTGTGTGTGTGGTGTATATATATATATCAAAATAAAACAAACTATATATAATACCGGACATGTATTTATTAAAGCTTGATTAAAAAAACAATGAGGACCGTCTAAAGTTGCATGCTCAAATTTTGAGTGTACTTCTTCTATGTTATGACGATTTGGGATAATGTGATGTAAACAGTGGCGTAGTTTCGGTTACAGAAAAATAGAGACCAAATATTATTATTATTATTATTATTATTATTATTATTATTGTCGTTGTTGTTGTTGTTGTTGTTTTTGGTGTTGTTTTTGTTCATTAAAAGGTCTCAGAAATTGTTCGACCCCTGGAAATGAATAAACAAATAAAATCCAACCCAATAAGCCATTTCCAAATACCAGCAGCGCAGACACGTAAAACGAAGCCATACCTGTTTTCATACTAAAAGATATAAAATTAAACTTTCCCTCAAATGTATTTCTCCAATCATTCGGCATAATAAAGACCGTTTTGAACCGTTGACCCACCCTTTCATCTTATTTTTAACACTTTCGCTCGACCAGCATAACCAGATAACATTTTGGCACCAAATCAGTTTTCTCTGTAAAACAAAACAAAAAAAAATGGAAGAAAGCAGACGTCATTCATTTTTAAACGCGGACTTGATAAGTGGCGGGAAATATTGGACGCGGTTGATTTTAACAAAATGGCGACTGGTAGGTAGTTAGAAAAATGGCCGGCGCCTCGAGCTGATTTCTGATATGCAGGGGAAAAACTACCGGGTTAATCATCTTTAAACCTTTGACTATAAAACACGGGGAGTTATTAAGAAGATGGCGTGTTTCGTGGGGCGGATGTGGGGTCGATGTCTGGATGGTAGCTTGAATTCCAATCAATAATGTATTTGCGCCAATTGGCCTCCGTTAAACACCGTAAAAAATATGCCGGTCAAAATGAAGACCTTAAGTTGGAAGAGTAAACTTAATAAATGGACAAATTAAGTTTTGCAAAGTTATAAAACAAGAAATCTATTTTCCTCGGGCGCTTAGCTGTGGGGTGATGGTCAACGAGCTACCACTGGTCAAATAGCAGACCACTGGCTGCGGCGTAATATCCCTATCCTCGTTGCCTTGTGCTAAACCGGGCTATGTATCGTAACCTACTCGGGATGGAATGGTTGGGTATATACATACCTATATATATATTTATTTACCAACCCCTCCGCACGAGCAGGATGTGACACAAGGTCAATTTAATAAGCGGGTTTAACAGGTTTGAATTCAGAGTTTTCCTTCTCCTAGACTGGTTACCTAGCCATGATCAAGAGCCCAGTCTGCCCTGCTATTTACCCATAGCTGGAAGGAGAATTGGATTCATACCTTTCCCAATATTAGCGCCATGTGAAATGCAAACAGCTTCGCCCAGGAATGAACTCGGGTCGACGAGTCGATTTCCTATGACTTTAACTATTAGACCTCTTCTATACATACCTATACTGTTCGATTTTTACACTCATCAATGTTTCTTTACAAGTTTTGCCTTAATGTAGGCACGTGGTCTAATGGTTAGAGTCATAGGAAATGGACTCGTCAACGCGAGTTCAATTCTTGGATGAAGCCGTTGGCAATTCACATGGCGCTAATACCCTGGGAAAGGTATGAATCCAATTCTCCCTCCAGCTATGGATAAATAGCAGGGCAGACTGGACTCTTTAACCATGGCTAGGTAACCAGTCTAGGAGAAGGAAAACTCTTAATTCAAACCTGTTAAACCCCGCTTAATAAATTGACCTTGTGTCGCATCCTGCTCGTGCGGAGGGTTGGTAAATATATATACTGTACTTACTTATCCAACCCCTTTACACGAGTAGGATGCAACACAATACATGCAGGGTTTAACAGGTTTTAATTCAGAGATATCTTTGTCCTAGACTGGTTGCCATACCAATGCTAAAGAGCCCAGTCTGCCCCAATTATTTACCCATAGCTGGAGGGTGAAAAGTTGGATCTATGCTTTTTTTCCAAGAGTATTAACCATATGGGAAATGCAAACAATCCCCGTCCAGGATTTGAATTCGGATCACCGCGTCCGCTTCCGACGACGATAACCGTTACACTTTGAGCGCTACGCCTAAAACAGAATTTATGGATTTAACCAATCCCTCGGGTAGGATGCGAGACGAGGTCAATTTTTTTAGGTGAAGTACGGCTGTTTTTTTTTTAATCAGACTTTCCTTTCTAGACGATTTCTATGGAACCATGAAATCGTTATTATACCAATTCTGCTCTACTATTTACCCATAGCTGAGGGGATAAAGAGATGAATTCATGCCTTTCCAGGGGGCATTAGTGTGAAAATAAGTAAAGTAAGGAGCTGATGGTAGGTGTGACGGTCCGCCTCAGACGCCGAAAACAATCTCCATGGTCTAGCGTGAGTGAAATGGGGATAGATTCCCTCGCTGTCTGGATGATACCGACTTTAGGCCACACCGACGACTTAGCGTATGAGTAGCACATGGATCTGTGCGGTAAAGTAAGGAGCTGATGGTAGGTGTGGCGCTCCACCTTAGACACAAATAACAATCTCCTTGGTCTGGCGCTAGTGAAAAGGGGATAGACTCCCTCGCTGATTGGCTGATACCGATATTAGGCCGCCCCGACGTCTTTACTTTTTTACTTTATATATATATATATATATCACTCCTCACTTTACCGTACAGATTCCTGTGCTACTTATATATATATATATATATATATATATATATATATATATATATATATTGTGAAACGCAAACAGCTTCGTCCTAGATTTGAACTCTGATCGCAGTGTCCCAAGCCGATAACCGTTGCGCCGCCACACTGTGTCACCGTGTCCATTTCCTACGACGATAACCATTACACCACGGATGTCTCATATGATAGACTTAGGTCATATGTTATGTTAGGAGGTGTTTGTGTGTTATAGTTATCGCCGTAGGAAATGAAAACAGCGAAACGAGTTCAAATCCTGGACAAGGCGGTCTGCATTTCCATAGTGCTAATACCCTTTGGGAAAGGTACGAATAAAACTATTCTCCCTCCGGTTATGGGTAGATATTAGGACAGACTGAGCTTTTCAAACTTGGTATTCAAATCCGTTCATGCAGAGGGGTTGGGTAAATACATATATGTTATCTTCAATATGTTATCACCATGGAGGTGCGTGGTTAAATGGTTAGAGTCGTAGGAAATAGACTCGTTGACCCAAGTTCCATTACTGGACGAAGCTGTTTGCATTTCACATACCTTGTCTTTGAATTTCCTGCCTATATCTCACGCTGCAAATTTGTTCCCCGTAAATTATCTCCACTACATCAAGGGGCCAGTTTAATTTACAATTGAATTTCTTTAGAAATCCCAAAGACTGTTAACTACAATGAGGAAGATGGAGGCAAATGATAGAACATTCATGAATTCACCCAGAAAATTTGGTTTTAAATTGTGTACTTATGTGACAAAAAGGTAAGTCAATTTCACCGAGTATTTCTCTCTCAGTTGTATCTTTAACCAGACTTTTTTTTCTTTCTTCTCCTTTTTCATTTTTATTAATGTATTAAATAATATTAACCCTCCATTCTGAGTTTCTTTTCCATCTCTATTGTTTCGTGTGTCATTTTTCTCTCTGAATAGATTCCATTTTTTAACACAACCAACCACATGTGCCAATTTTCCAACATTTGAGAAATTTGTAACAGACAAAAAATAAATAAATAAATAAAGATAATAAATTTGTAACAGACAAAAAATAAATAAATAAAGATAATAAAG
>CM042162.1:63208293-63255370 GCA_023376005.1 Doryteuthis pealeii
TTCTTTTTAATTTTCTCTTTTTTTGTTGTAATTTTATTGCTTAACCCTTTGCTGTCAAAGAAACGCGAAGAGGGTCAAGAAGTCCGCTGAATATTCCAGACTCAATATTAACGAGTCAAATACGCTGGAGGATAGTGGTGGCGGTGGTGGTGGTATTATTATTTTTATTATTGAGTTTCGCTGATGGTCTTTCACTGGAGTCTGAGTGACAGCAAGTCTCCTCAGGTCTCCAGGGACTCTTCTGAGTATTCTGCAGATTTGGCAGCAGTGAGTGTTCTGAATGGTTTCAATCCTTCCTCTGATTTCAAAACTTTCCAAACCCTTTTCTAATCCTTTTGGGACTGTTCCCAAGTGCAACCAACTACAATTGGTATCACCTTCACTTTCACATTCATAACTTTTTTAGTTCTCTGGCAAGGTCCAGATATTTGTCCATTTTTTCATTTTCCTTTAAGCTTCACCCGTCATCTGCTGGAACTGCAAAATCCCACAGTTGACAAGTTCTTTGTTCTTTTTTGTTTATCAACATTAGGTCTGGTCTCTTACTGGGATAAGGTGATCCGTTTTTATTTCAAAGTCCCAGAGAAATTTTATGCGTTTCGTCTCGAACGGCAGATTCTGGTTTATGCAAAAACATTTTTTGCATGGTCAAAATTAAATTTTTGGCATAATTCGCAGGGAATCACTTCCACACAGTCGCGTCTATTTTTGTATTCTCGTTGTGCTAGTTTTGCTACATTTGGCAGAGTATATGGTTTACAGTCTCATCTCTATTCCCGCCAATCTATATTTACTAAAATCAGTTGGGTCCTATCGATTTTCGCTTTGATGAAGTTTGTCCTTATGGCATTATTTTGTGGCAGCAATTATAAGTGATTCTGTTCTCTTTTGAGGCTTCCTTTTCTTAACCATGTCCAAGTCTTTCATATGCATTATTATTATTATTTATTATTATTATACATTATTTATTATTTTATTAATTATTATTATTAAATAATCATTATCATTATTAATCATTGTATTATTATATGATCATTACCAATTATTATTATTATTATTTTATTATTAAATAATCATCATTATCATTATTATTATTTGATATTATTATATGATCATTATTATTATTATTATTATTATTTCAATCACCATTCTCAGTCGGTAAAGCGTTCGGCCTAGAAACAACAAGGTTCATGTTCGATACCACCCCTCATCAACTCAGCGTATGAATAGCACAAGGATCTGTGCAGTAAAGTAAGAGGGGCTGATGGTAGGTGTGGTGCTCCACCTCATACGCAAACACAATGTCCTTGGACTAGCGGTAGTGAAAAGGGGTGAGACTCCCTCGCTGATTGGCTGATACCGACTTTGGGCACCCCGACGACTTTACTTACTATTATTACTTATGTTTCTTAGTTTTTCATTAGCTAGATTAGCTGATGGATCTCTCCTGGAGTCTGAGTGACAACAAGTCTCGCTCAGGTCTCCGGACTCTTCGAGTATTCTGGTAGATTGCAAACAGTGGCAGTAGTCTGGATTGTATCAATTCTTTCCCTCTGATTTCCAGATTTTCACAGTCTTTTTGGACCGTTCCAAGTGCACCAAATATCATATAGTTATTATTATTATTACTGCCTTTTGAGTTTTCACGCATCAGTGTTACGCTGATGGTCTTTCACTGGAGTCTGAGTTGACAGGCAAGTGCTTCCTGCAGGGTCTCGCAGGACTTCCTGAGTATTGCCTGGCAGATTGGGGCAGGGCAGTGCAGTGTTCTGAATGGTTCAATCCTTCTCTGATATCCAAACTTTCCACAAACCACTTTTTCTAATGCTCTTTGGGTACTGTTCCAGTGTCACAACTACATTGGTAATAACTTTCACTTTCATATCATAACAAACTTTTTTCCAGTTCTCTCTGGCAAGGTCGATGATTTGTCATTTTTTTCCATTTTCCTCTTAATTCACCCTGTGATTCCGCTGGCATGCAAAAATCGCACAGTTTGACAAGTTCTTTCTTTTTTTTAAATCAACACTAGGTCTGGTCTTTTCTTGCTGGATATAGGTGATCCGTTTTTAATTTCAAAGTTCCAGAGATTTGTGTGCGTTTCGTTCTCAAGAACAGATTCTGTTTAATGCATATACCATTTTGGTTGTGTGGTCAAATTTAATTTCTTGCATAATTCCCAGTGGATCACGCTTCCCAACCCAGTCGTGTCTAGTTTTGTATTCTCGTTGTGCTAGTTGCTACATTAGCGAGTAATATGGTTAACAGGTCTGCATCTCTATTACCAGCAAAGTCCTATCATTTACTATTCTTGGTTGGTCTTATCAATTTTCGCTTTGATGTAGTTTGTCCTTAATGGCATTATTGTTTGGTGCAGGCAATTATAAGTGATTCTGTTTCTCTTTGAGGTTCCTTCCCTCTCATTCAAGTTTTATGCAACCCCCCGCCTTTAGCCGGTGGTTCACTGGGGCTGAGTGACAGCAAGTCTCTCAGTCCTCCAGGACTCTTCTGAGTATTCTAGCTGATCTTAAGCAATGCTTCGGTTCTTGTCCTCGAATTTCCAATAATACCCCACAGACTTTTCTTAAACCCTTTGCGACCCATTTCAAGCGCCCAAATTATAATTGGCATGAACTTTTATCTTCATGTTCCACCAGTTTTGATTTGTTTATTTAGCCTCATGGCCAGGTTCTAAGTTATTTGTCTTATCTTTTTGTTTTATTTCACCTTCACTCCTGTGATCCGCCGGAGACTAGGTAATCCAACGTCATCTCAAAATCCTAAAAGGAATTGTATCTGCTGTCTCATGTCTCTAGGAGAGATTCGCGTGCTTGTGCATATTACCACTTGGATGAGTAGCATTGGGAAAATTGAATGGTATTTCTTAGCATAATATCTCTGAATAATATATAATTAATAACATGGCATGGATTATTATTATCATTATATTATATGCATTAAACATCTATAATATATATTATTATTATGTATATTGATATCAATTAATCATTAATATTATATTATCTATATATATTATCATTGTACAGTATGGTACCATTGGATTCCATTATATAGATATTATATTGTCAAGAATATATTATCATTTTCATCATCTATCAATGAATTCGCGATTATTATTCATTATTATAATTGTATATCATTATCACATCAATCTCATTGATTATATCGTCATTCTACTTATATCCTACTCATCATGACACATATATATTATGTTATGATAGCATTCATTAAATGATCATTATTACTTACGATTATATCTATTGTTATGTGATATCATACATCTCTGATCATTATGATTATATATATTGTTATGGACTTAATCTAGTTCGCAGATGCACAGAATGAAGTGAAACATTTTAATTATTAATAAAGAATTATCACTACATCACATGAAACTCATTGGCTATATTATATGATATCACATTAACAGATGAACTCATGAAATACATTAGCTTCCATAATAGTATAATGGCCGATTCATTGAGAGTCAGCAAAGTTTTGACAAAGAATTCTGCATGGTTATTCATTAATAATTATTTAAGTTAAGTATGAGCAGTTTCGATCTAGATCTATGATATACTTACTCAATTAAGAATCCTGGATAGATCATTCATTATGCTCATTGATATTATGTATTTATTATTGTTATTGATACATTACATCATCATGATCATTATTATTATTATTATTATTGTTATTGATATCATTAGGCATCATCATGATCATTATTATTCTTATTATTATGTTATTGATATCATTAATCATCATGATCATTATATTATTATTATTATAATGTATGCATTACATCATCATGATCATTATTATTACTTGATATCATTAGCTCATCATGATCATTATTTTATTTTATTGATATCATTACATCATCATGATCATTTTATTACTGATATCATTAGCATCATCATGATCGATATTATTATTATTATGATATCATACATCATCATGATCATTATTATTATTATATATTATTATTTATTATTATGTATTGATATCGATTACATCATCATGATCATGATCATTATCATTACTATTATATTATTATTATTAAGCTACAACCATTCCATTTATAATAATACTGATGAGATACAGGAGTGGATATTCGTATATTATTATTATATAGGGTGATGAAGTAATGCGAGAAGATAATAATAATAATAATATGATAAAATAAATAATATAATAATATAATAATAATAATAAATTAGAATGAGAAAGAATAATCAAATATCCACAATAATAATTACAAAAGCAACAACACCATCTTATTTTCAACCCATACATTTGCAAATTGTTTGTCGTAATGGCGGTCGACAATAATCTGTGGAAATAAAAATAAAAATGGCCGTTCATCTATTCCAAGTCGTCGTCGTCGTCGTCGTCGTCACTGGTCCCCCTGCCACTCCCCCCCCCCAAATCCACTGACACTCCGTTAGAAAAAGAAATCCCTCGTTGCCTGCATTTTATTTTGTTTATTGCAAATTTTGAAAGAGTCCAGTCCAGTTTTCAATATGACTTCCGTTGATCTCCGAACATTAAGGTTTCTTAATTCACCCGAAGAAGAAGAAAAGAAATTTCTGCTGGACCGCGAATTAGGGAGTCTCGTGATTTTATATATATATATATATTATATATATATATATATATATATAATATATATATTTTATATATATATAATATATAGTTAAAACTTGTTGTAAAATGAATGAATGGAATGAAATAAAAATGATGAAATGAGGGGGATAAATGAAAAATCCTCTCCAAGGGATCCTTTCTCAAAAGTATTAAAACACTTTTTAAGAGTGGGGTCCCTGATAGAAAAGTTTTTTCTCATCTATTATTAGACTCCTTTGAAGCATCAGGTTAATATAATTATTCTATAAGTTATTAGAGAAGATAAAATGCGTCTGTTACCTTTGTAATATCTGTTGAGAATGGGTTTGAATTTTTATAATTATATATCTTAATCTTGTCTGGTTAACTTCCGGTGAATATTGCTACATTGTAACTATCTTGAATTCAAAAATAAAAACGGTAAAATAGAAGAATTTATATATAATATATATTATATATATATATATATTATATATAAGGTGTGTCAATAAAGTATCGAGATTTGTTGTACTTTTTAACACACTTTGCATTCTGAAAAAATTAACGTTCCATTCATTGTTCATTTCTATTCTTGGTAAATATGCTTTAATCTCGACACTTTTATGACACACCTTATTATATATATATTATATTATATTATATATATATATATATATATATATATATATATATAAAAAAAAAGTTTATTTTGGCAGCATATTTTTCTTTTATACAAGTTTTGTTGAACTGTACAGACAATTCCTGTCGGACAAGTTTTTCGTTGATCGTTCCAATTTTCGGGCTATCTTTCTGTGTCAGGGTATAACTGGTATAAACAGTCCCGCAAAACAAAATAAACTTTGAAATGGTCAACATATTCTCAAATGTTTATAATTTTCCGCCTATCCTCCGTCCACTTTACCCCTCCCCTTCTCACAACTTGTGCCCCCTCCCACATAAATCACTAATGCAACGCTCGCTCGAACCACTACTATTCATACAATCTCCTACTACCAATGGTTATTACCTCCCACTTCTAATTCCTTGCTACTACTCGTTCTCGTTAAAACGAGACACGAAATCATACCATTGTTTCCTACCTGAGGATGGCAAATTGTATTGCGAAAGCGCTCGTTTTGAAACCTTTGGTGGGACTGTTATACCAGTTATACCCTGACACTAGAAAGATGGGCGCAGAAAATTGGAACGGAATCAACGAAAAATTGTCCAACAGGAATATATATATATTATATATTATATATAATAATATATATATATATATACTAGCAGAAGTAAATGGCCCATGACCGGAGGCAAATGTGTTTTAAGAACACCAGTGAATGAGAGAGAAAAGAGAAGAGAGGAGTAAGAGAGGAAATAATTTAGTAAATTCTCATCAATTTAAAAAAAGAAATCACTAAGAATGCATATATTTACGATGTTTTGTTTATTTTATGAAATGCCTTGTTTTGTTTTTTTACACTCAAAATATTAGAGGCGTCCCATCGTGATGTAAGGATAAGCAACTTAGTTTCACAGAACCATTAGCGAGTTCGATTCTAACTGGATACCCTCACACTTCGAACTTTTGTCATATCCTAACTGGTGACCGATCGGTAAATAAGGAATGCATCAAATTGCGGTGTAACAGTCAGCAGTAGCTCAGCGATCCATTACTACTGCATGACGAGTTTAATTGGTTTGGTTGTTTTATTTAATATTGTTTTATGTAATATTGTTGTAGCATTGATAAGTATTAAACAAAAACAAAGTAATTAAAATTTCTGGTAAAAGATATGATCTACATTATGTTGTAACAGAATCAATTTTACGCGGTCACTGAATCCTTTATTCAAATGATAAATGATATTCCATATGTAAGTAAAAATTTCTTATGCCAACAACACTGGATTTGGTTTGTTTTGTTTTACGGCATACTAACCTCAGTGGGTCATTTATTGCCGATAAAGTTTTTGAAATAATCAATTCTTAATGGATAATACAATTTTTTTATAATACATTTTCTATTAACCCATAGTGGGACCCTATCAGGTTACTACCACTCCGGGTCAGAGTGGACCAGGGAGCAATGGTGTGAAGGGTGCTCACATTCCCCAAACCTCCAAAAATGGAACCTTACCATCAGATAGAGTTTAATGTGCATTCCCAGGACATGGCAGACCGCGCAGCACGACTTCTAGCACCCATATGATAAAAAGGGGTTGGGCTTGCCATAAGGGCAATAGGGTTGGGAAAATTATATAGGGCTTAGGCTTGTTGTGACCAGCCGATTGATCAGAGGGGTGCCTCTCCGACCGCCTGTATACCCAAGATAGGGCCAAAGTGGAGTATTGCAAGTCATGAACTGCTCATCCACCTGGGCTCTATCCTTAAGCATCACGGGTCGCCACCACGACCACGAGTTTAATTCACGCTGTATGCCCGTGTCTTTAATCTTGTGTTACATACTACCTATGGTGAACGTGTTGGGTAAATAATGATGGTTGTCCCATCGTGGTGTAAAATTTGTTTTGCCTTACTTGTCACATCCTACACATGATGAACAGGTGTTGAAGAGGCATCCTATCGAGATGTAATAGTGAGCAAGATATGTTGAATATCAGGAAGATTTCCTGGCTCCTGGTTATTCCCTCCTTGGTCGGGATGAGAACTTTTCAGCCTTCCTGTGTAATGCGATAGTAAAGATAGCATACTCAGTCAAAATTCGAACCGTTCGCCAAGTTCCCATTATTATTAGTTTAATTACTTAGCTCAGTCGGTTGGAGAGCGTTCGGCTAGAAACCACAAGGCTCCTAGTTCGATACGGCCCTCGCAACTCAGGCGTATGAGTTGCACAGGGAATCTGTGCGGTAAGTAAGGAGCTGATGGTAGGTGTGGCGCTCCAAGGGCATTAGCCATATACCATGGTCGGATCTAATAGGGGCAAAGGGGGCAATTGCCTCAGACCCCTCCCTACCAAAGGGACACAAAGACTTCCCCTATAAAACCTTTGATAATTATAAAATTAGTTTTATTAGTGAAAATATTATGGTGTGATAACACCGATAGACTTTGGAAAGTTTTTTCTACTTAGAATAACTGGTACACTTATTGAGAGTTTATATAGTCTAGTATCCACTAAATAATGGTAGGATAATAAACGATAACACCGATAGACTTTGGAAAGTTTTATTCTACTTAGAATAACTGGTACAGTTATTAAGAGTTTATTATAGTCTAGTATTTACAAGAGAGTTCTCCAAAGGGGAGGTATTATAAAATGGGGGAGGTAACTCTCAATTACTTATTACAAATGGTGATTCACTGCAAGTGGAAAGAATTATATCACTTCATCGTATAATAAAAACTAAAAATGAAGTAAAGGTCTTCTTACAGTCAATACAATTGAAAAAATCAAATGAAATATTTCACAGATCAGAGTACCTAAGCTGGTCCACTCTGACCTGGAGTGGTAGTACCTGTTAGGGTCCCATCTATGGTTTAAATAGAAAAACATGAGTTGATAAACAAAATTGTATTATCCATTAAGAATTGTTTATTTTCAAAACTTTATCGGCATTAAATGACCGCGCTGAGGTTGATATGGCGTAAAAAAAATCAAACCAAACAATATGTTTTGATATTTTGAAAGTAAAACATTCTGTCCTGACGATGCTTTCTGTTTGCATGCTTATTTTTTGTTATTTCTACTATCATTTTTAAAAAATATAGAATATTGTTGTAAACGAACTTTGGTCGAAACACTTCTTTTTTTCTTCTTTTTTTTTTGTCTTTTTTTTTTAAATTTGGAGGTTATCTCTTTCTGGCTGGGCTAAACACTTCAAAATACACAATGTACCTGCCAGGATTCGAAACCGCTACATTGGTTTATTTACTATTGATTACAGCCGTTTAGCATTCTTGTATTTCGGGTCTGATTATTTTTTTCTTTCAATTTGTACCTGCCCCCGCGTTCCCTGCCCCAGAGAAATAAAACCAGAGGCGGCGATATTGGAAATTATCCCTTCTTACCTAGGTCTTAATACATTGAAACACAGAAAATACCAGCCAGAATTCGAAACCGTTTTGNGGAAAGAAAGGGAGGATAAGCTTGACTATATATTTTGTTTTACTTCTGATTTCGCAGATTTTCCAGTTTCTGTATTTGGCATTGGACTGTTACATCATGTGTCATTCAAATCTACTCTTTTTAAAAACCGCATTATTATTATTATTATTTACTCCTTTTGAGTTTTCACATCAGTGTTAGCTGATGGTCTTTCACTGGAGTCTGAGTGACAGCAAGTCTCCTCAGTCTCCAGGACTTCTGAGTATTCTGGCAGATTGCAGCAGTGCAGTGTTCTGAATGGTTTCAATCCTTCTCTGATATCCAAACTTTCCAAACCCTTTTCTAATGCTTTTGGGACTGTTCCAAGTGCACCAACTACAATTGGTATAACTTTCACTTTCATATTCCATAACTTTTTCAGTTCTCTGGCAAGGTCCAGATATTTGTCAATTTTTTCATTTTCCTTTAACTTCACCCTGTGATCCGCTGGCACTGCAAAATCCACCAGTTGACAAGTTCTTTCTTTTTTTTGTTAATCAACACTAGGTCTGGTTTCTTGCTGGGATAAGGTGATCCGTTTTAATTTCAAAGTCCCAGAGAATTTTGTGCGTTTCGTTCTCAAGAACAGATTCTGGTTTATGCAATATACCATTTGTTGTGTGGGGTAAATTTAATTTCTTGCATAATTCCCAGTGGATCACCTTCCCAAGTCGTGTCTAGTTTTGTATTCTCGTTGTGCTAGTTTGCTACATTCGCAGAGTATATGGTTAACAGTCTCATCTCTATTACCGCAAAGTCTACATTTACTATTTTGTTGGGTCTTATCAATTTTCGCTTTTGATGTAGTTTGTCCTTATGGCATTATTTTGTGCAGCAATTATAAGTGATTCTGTTTCTCTTTTGAGGTTTCCCTTCCCTTCATTCAAGTTTTTCACCCCCCGCCTTAGCCGGTGGTTCACTGGGGGCTGAGTGACAGCAAGTCTCCTCAGGTCTCCAGGACTCTTCTGAGTATTCTAGCTGATCTTAACAATGCTCGGTTCTTCCTCGAATTTCCAATACCCACAGACTCTTTTCCAAACCCTTTGCGACCATTTCAAGCGCCCAATTATAATTGGCATGACTTTTATCTTCATGTTCCACAGTTTGTTTGTTTATTTAGCCCTCTGGCCAGGTTCAAGTATTTGTCTATCTTTTTGTTTTATTTCACCTTCACTCTGTGATCCGCCGGAACTAGGTAATCCAACTGTATCTCAAAATCCAAAAGGATTGTATGCGTCTCATTCTCTAGGAGAGATTCCGGCTTGTGCATATACCATTTGGTAGCATAGGGAAAATTGAATTTCTTGCACAATTCTCTATTATTATCATTACATCATCATGATTATTATTATTATTATTATTATTATCATTACATCATCATGATTATTATTATTATTATTATTATTATTGATATCATTACATCACCATGATCATTATTATTATTATCATTATTATTGTTATTGATATCATTACATCATCATGATCATTATTATTATTATTATTGATATCATTACATCATCATGATCATTATTATTATTATTATTATTATTGATATCATTACATCATCATCATCATTATTATTATTATTATTATTGTTATTGATATCATTACATCATCATGATCATTATTATTATTATTATTATTGTTATTGATAGCATTACATCATCATGATCATTATTATTATTATTATTGTTATTGATATCATTACATCATCATGATCATTATTATTATTATTATTATTGTTATTGATATCATTACATCATCATGATCATTATTATTATTATTATTATAATTGATATCATTACATCATCATGATCATTATTATTACTGATATCATTACATCATCATGATCATTATTATTATTATTATTGATATCATTACATCATCATGATCATTATTATTACTGATATCATTACATCATCATGATCATTATTATTATTATTATTGATATCATTACATATCATGATCATTATTATTATTATTATTATTATTATTATTATTATTGTTATTGATATCATTACATCATCATGATCATGATCATTATCATTACTATTATTATTATTATTATTAACTACAACCATTCCATTTATAATAATACTGATGAGATACAGGAGTGGATATTCGTAATATTATTAGTTATAATAGGGTGATGAAGTATGCGAGAAGATAATAATAATAATAATAATGATAAATAATAATAATAATAATAATAATATAATAATAATAAATTAGAATGAGAAAGAATAATCAAATATCCAATAATAATTACAAAAGCAACAACACCATCTTAATTTCAACCCATACATTTGCAAATTGTTTGTCGTAATGGCGGTCGACAATAATCTGTGGAAAATAAAAATAAAAATGGCCGTTCATCTATTCCAAGTCGTCGTCGTCGTCGTCACACGTCCCCTGCCACTTCCCCCCCAATCCACTGGATCATCTCCGTTAAGAAAAAGAAATCCCTCGTTGCCCTGCATTTATTTTTGTTATTGCAAATTTTGAAAGAGTCCAGTCCAGTTTTCATATGACTTCCGTTGATCTCCGACATTTAAGGTTTCTTATTCACCCGAAGAAGAAGAAAAGAAATTTCTGCTGGACCCGAATTAGGGAGTCTCGTGATTTTATATATATATATATATATATATATATATATATATATATAATTATATATATATTTTATATATATATATATATAGTTAAAACTTGTTGGTAAAATGAATGAATGGATGAAATAAAAATGAATGAAATGAGGGGGATAAATGAAAAATCCTCTCCAAGGGATCCTTTCTCAAAAGTATTAAAACACTTTTTAAGAGTGGGGTCCCTGATAGAAAGTTTTTCTCATCTATTATTAGACTCCTTTGAAGCATCAGGTTAATATAATTATTCTATAAGTTATTAGAGAAGATAAAATGCGTCTGTTACCTTTGTAATATCTGTTGAGAATGGGTTTGAATTTTTATATGTATATATATCTAATCTTGTCTGGT
Source organism: Doryteuthis pealeii (assembly GCA_023376005.1). Classification (NCBI taxonomy): domain Eukaryota; kingdom Metazoa; phylum Mollusca; class Cephalopoda; order Myopsida; family Loliginidae; genus Doryteuthis; species Doryteuthis pealeii. Next base: position 63,220,024 of record CM042162.1, read on the forward strand.
TAACTTCCGGTGAATATTGCTACATTGTAACTATCTTGAATTCAAAATAAAAACGGTAAAATAGAAGAATTTATATATATATATATATATATATATATATATATATATATATATAAGGTGTGTCAATAAAGTATCGAGATTTGTTTGTACTTTTTAACACACTTTGCATTCTGAAAAAATTAACGTTCCATTCATTGTTCATTTCTATCTTGGTAAATATAGCTTTAATCTCGACACTTTTATGACACACCTATATATATATATATATATATATATATATATATATATATATATATATATATATAATATTAAAATAAGTTTATTTGGCAGCATTTTTTCTTTTATACAAGTTTTGTTGAACTGTACAGACAATTCCTGTCGGACAAGTTTTTCGTTGATCCGTTCCAATTTTCGGGCTATCTTTCTGGTGTCAGGGTATAACTGGTATAACAGTCCCCCAAAACAAAATAAACTTTGAAATAGGTCAACATATTCTCAAATGTTTATAATTTTCCGCCTATCCTCCGTCCACTTTACCCCTCCCCTTCTCACAACTTGTGCCCCCTCCCACATAAAATCACTACTGCAACGCTCGCTCGAACCACTACTATTCATACAATCTCCTACTACCAATGGTTATTACCTCCCACTTCTAATTCCTTGCTACTACTCGTTCTCGTTAAAAACGAGACACGAAATCATACCATTGTTTCCTACCTGAGGATGGCAAATTGTATTGCCGAAAGCGCTCGTTTTGAAACCTTTGGGGGACTGTTATACCAGTTATACCCTGACACTAGAAAGATGGCCAGAAAATTGGAACGGATCAACGAAAAAATTGTCCAACAGGAATATATATATATATATAATATATATATATATATATATATATACTAGCAGAAGTAAATGGCCCATGACCGGAGCAAAATGGTTTTAAGAACACCAGTGAATGAGAGAGAAAAGAAGAAGAGAGGAGTAAGAGAGGAAAATAATTTAGTAAATTCTCATCAATTTAAAAAAAGAAATCACTAAGAATGCATATATTACGATGTTTGTTTATTTTATGAAATGCCTTGTTTTGTTTTTTTACACTCAAAATATTAGAGGCGTCCCATCGTGATGTAAGGATAAGCAACTTAGTTTCACAGAACCATTAGCGAGTTCGATTCTAACTGGATACCCTCACACTTCGAACTTTTGTCATATCCTAACTGGTGAACGATTCGGGTAAATAAGGAATGCATCAAATTGCGGTGTAACAGTCAGCAAGTTAGTCTCACGGATCCATTACTACTGCATGACGAGTTTAATTGGTTTGGTTTGTTTTATTTAATATTGTTTTATGTAATATTGTTGTGAACATTGATAAGTATTAAACAAAACAAAGTAATTAAAATTTCTGGTAAAAGATATGATCTACATAATGTTGTAACAGAATCACAATTTACCGGTCTCACTGAATCCTTTATTCAAATGATAAATGATATTCCATATGTAAGTAAAAATTTCTTATGCCAACAACACTGGATTTGGTTTGTTTTGTTTTACGGCATATCAACCTCAGTGGGTCATTTAATGCCGATAAAGTTTTGAAATAAATCAATTCTTAATGGATAATACAATTTTTTTATAAATACATTTTTCTATTTAACCCATAGATGGGACCCTATCAGGTACTACCACTCCGGGTCAGAGTGGACCAGGGAGCAATGGTGATGAAGGGGTGCTCCACATTCCCCAAACCTCCAAAACTGGAACCTTACCATCAGATAGAGTTTAATGTCATTCCCAGGACATGCAGACCCGCAGCCACCGCCTTCTAGCACCCATATGATAAAAAGGGGTTGGGGCTTGCCATAAGGGCAATAGGGTTGGGAAAATTATATAGGTGCTAGGGCTTGTTGTGACCAGCCGATTGATCAGAGGGGGCCTCTCCGACCGCCTGTATAGCCCAAGATAGGGCCAAAGTGGAGTATTGCAAGTCATGAACTGCTCATCCACCTGGGCTCTATCCTTAAGCATCACGGGTCGCCACCCACGGCCACGAGTTTAATTCACGCTGTATGCCCCGTGTCTTTAATCTTGTGTTACATACTACCTATGGTGAACGTGTTGGGTAAATAATGATGGTTGTCCCATCGTGGTGTAAAAATTTGTTTGCCCTTACTTGTCACATCCTACACATGATGAACAGGTTTGAAAAGAGCATCCTATCGAGATGTAATAGTGAGCAAGATATGTTGAATATCAGGAAGATTTCCTGGCTCCTGGTTATTCCCTCCTTGGTCGGGATGAGAACTTTTCAGCCTTCCTGTGTAATGCGATAGTAAAGATAAGCATACTCAGTCAAAATTCGAACCCGGTTCGCCAGTTCCCCATTATTATTAGTTTATTACTTAGCTCAGTCGGTAGAGCGTTCGGCTAGAAACCACAAGGCTCCTAGTTCGATACCGGCCCTCGCCAACTCAGCGTATGAGTTGCACAGGGATCTGTGCGGTAAAGTAAGGAGCTGATGGTAGGTGTGGCGCTCCAAGGGCATTAGCCATATACATGGTCGGATCTATAAGGGGGGCAAAGGGGGCAATTGCCTCAGACCCCCTCCCTACCAAAGGGACACAAAGACTTCCCCTATAAAACCTTTGATAATTATAAAATTAGTTTTATTAGTGAAAATATTATGGTGTGATAACACCGATAGACTTTGGAAAGTTTTATTCTACTTAGAATAACTGGTACACTTATTGAGAGTTTATATAGTCTAGTATCCACTAAATAATGGTAGGATAATAAACGATAACACCGATAGACTTTGGAAAGTTTTATTCTACTTAGAATAACTGGTACAGTTATTAAGAGTTTATATAGTCTAGTATTTACAAGAGAGTTCTCCAAAGGGGAGGTAATCATAAAATGGGGGAGGTAACTCTCAATTACTTATTACAAATGGTGATTCACTGCAAGCTGGAAAGAATTATATCACTTCATCGTATAATAAAAACTAAAAAATGAAGTAAAGGTTCTTCTTACAGTCAATACAATTGAAAAAAATCAAATGAAATATTTCACAGATCAGAGTACCTAAGCTGGTCCACTCTGACCTGGAGTGGTAGTACCTGTTAGGGTCCCATCTATGGTTTAAATAGAAAAACATGAGTTGATAAACAAAATTGTATTATCCATTAAGAATTGGTTTATTTCAAAACTTTATCGGCATTAAATGACCCGCTGAGGTTGATATGGCGTAAAACAAAATCAAACCAAACAATATGTTTTGATATTTTGAAAGTAAAAACATTCTGTCCTGACGATGCTTTCTGTTTGCATGCTTATTTTTTTGTTATTTCTACTATCATTTTAAAAAAATAGAATATTGTGTGTAAACGAACTTTGGTCGAAACACTTCTTTTTTTCTTCTTTTTTTTTTGTCTTTTTAATTTTTAAATTTGGAGGTTATCTCTTCTTGGCTGGGCTAAACACTTCAAAATACACAATGTACCTGCCAGGATTCGAAACCGCTACATTGGTTTTATTTTACTATTGATTACAGCCGTTTAGCATTCTTGTATTTCGGGATCTGATTATTTTTTTCTTTCAATTTGTACACTGCCCCCCGTTCCCTGCCCCAGAGAAAATAAAACCAGAGGGCGCGATATTTGGAAATTATCCCTTCTTAGCTAGGCTTAATACATTGAAACACAGAAAATACCAGCCAGAATTCGAAACCGCTACACTAGTTTTATTTTCAAGTGGTTACAACCGTTTAGCCACCCCGTATTTCCGGATCTGATTATTTCCCTTCCTATTTCTACACTTCCCCCTGCCCTATCCCCTGTCCACAAGAAAATAAAGTCAGAGGCCACGATATGGCGAATAATTGGATCTCAAAATGGCCGACCAATCTGGAAAGGTAACAAAATCGAAGAAACCCCTCCAAAAAGATTCGACCCGACAACTAAAAGAAGTTCGTTTATCAAATTCAAGAGCGGGTCGATCGAGTCAAGTAGGAAAATTATATTCCTCTCTGTTTAAATGTTGATAAAACATAAAAAGAAAATATTCCTAAAAAAAGAAAAGATGGAAAATTACGCGAATAATTTTCCGTGTTATACGAACAGTAAATGAAGGAAATAACATACAAATTAACAAACATTGTTTTCAAATTGTTTTTCTAAATACAATCACTGCAAAAATACAGTTTAGCTTTGGGCTTAATGGCATATCACTGATATTATAAAGTAAAGTCGGTATCAACCAGACAGCGAAGGAGTATATCCCCTTTTCACTAGCGCTAGACGAATGAGATTATTCTAGAATCTGAGGCGAAGCGCCACACCTGCCATTAGTTATTATCATACTGTGGTATAGCCACATGTTCTGCTCGTATCTATTATTATACTAAAGTTGTGTGAATCAATGATTGTTTGCTAAAGTTTTTTTCTTTTCTTTTTTTTTTCTTTTTTTCCTTCTGTTTAGTTTAATGACACAAAATTCATACTAAAATATTCCTTAGTTTTAGGATTGATTTATGTTTGAAAAAAATCCATTTTAATTGGTTCGGATTAGTCGTAATTTACAATTAAGTAAAAAAAAAAACTGATGCGTCTCTTACTTTACATTCTGCCTGTCACTTTCTCCCCTCTCTGTGTATATTTTGATTACTTCCTCGTTACATGTGTTAGTTTCTCTGTGTTTGTAAGGAGAGAAAGAGATTGGAGAGTTAGTGTGATAGGGTCATTTAACTTCCAACTTTATTTGTTTTTGATCGACTGGGGTGCAAACGCGGCACCCAATTTGAACACAGCTTTCTCATTGACAAATGTTCATGCAAAATGGTGAATACACTGCCTTCTGATATCTTCAACTCCTCAGCTATCTCATACAACTTCAATTTACGATCGGCCAAAACGAGTTTGTGGGTTTTTTGTTTGTTTGTTTGTTTGTTTGTTTGTTTGTTTGCTTGTTTTTACAGGACAACTATCGAATTTGAGCGTTCAACATCATTTGTGTCTGTACGACCGTGTTTAAAGTTAGCATATCACCTCTTAACTGTTGTTTCCGACAGAACAGAGTCCGAATATCACTTATCAAGCCATTGCTTTGCTTGAACAGTATTTTTCCCATCAGAAAGCTATAGTATATCAACACACGAAATTCAGATTTTTCCATTATTTTGAAAAGTTGCAACAGTAGCTTCAGTTAAATAACTGTAATTTATAAACTAATAATCCGATTGGGCTCAAATTTTGACACGTGCCATTTGAAAGTTAGTACTTTATAAAAATGTTTTTATTAGTAGCGCCATCTATATGTCAGGCCTGGGACTTATTGAGTGATGTGTTATACACAATATTACAGTCTATGTGCCCTCTAGTTTTCTTCAGGTGTTTCTTGCTGAACTTGGGAGCTTTCACGGAACTTTGAACTGAACCCTTTATTTAATCTATTGGGGTAGATTATTGGACACATGGCGCAACAGATATAAGGATTGAGTTAATACAGTTCTAAGTCACAATCATCTAATTTAACTATAATTATAAAATTCATTAATGAAACATTTGATATTTGCAATTAAAAAGAGATGTCATTTGTCTGAAATTTTTGAGATGAGGCTTGATAATTGATGGAGCAGAGTCTGAATATCACTTATCAAGCCATTGCTTTGCTTGAACAGGATTTTTCTCATCAGAAAGCTATGGTATATCAACACACAAAATTCAGATTTTTCCATTATTTTGAAAAGTTGCAACAGTAGCTTCACTTAAATAACTGTAATTTATAAACTAATAATCCGATTGGGCTCAAATTTTGACACGTGCCATTTGAAGATTTGTACTTTATAAAAATTGGATTTTTTTTTATTAGTGGTGCCATCTATATCTCAAGCCCGGGACTTATTGAGTGATGTGTTATCTATAATACTCCGTATATGTAAAAAATATATATATACGCGAATCTTTATATGTACGTTTGAGTTCTCGATTTTGGTTGAATCCTATCAAGAAAACACTTGATATCAGTCACACACACACATACACACACACACACACATATATATATATATATATATGTGTGTGTGTGTGTGTGTGTGTGTGTGTGTGTGTGTATGTGTGTGTGTGTGTGTGGATGATATCAAGTGTTTTCTTGATAGGATTCAACCAAAATCGAGAACTCAAACGTACGGTTATATGAATATATATATCTTATATACGTACGGTTATATGAATATATATATATATCTTATATACATATATATACATATAAATTGTTTTTTCTTTTGGCCAAATACTATACCAATAGATTATTTTTTTGTTGGTACGACTATCTTGGTCTTTTCTTTTTTTCAAAATTTTTTTCTCCCTGGCTGATGTTTGGTAGTATATTTTTACAATCAAACTATTTGCTGGGTTTTTTCTCTCCGCAAGGATTTACCAACACGCTTGGTATATTAAATTATATATATATATATATATTATATATATATTATATATTATATATATATATATATATATAACTTTGCCTCGACTACATATTATGAGAATCATTAGATCTAAAGAAAGAAAAAGTCTTCAAACTATAAAAATAAAATAAAAAAGGACAAGGAACAAGCGATACCCAGCAGAAACTATTGTAGATGTGGACTATGCAGATGATCTGGCGCTTCTTGCAAATACACCTGTACAAGCCGTATCACTGAAGCATAACCTAGAGAAGGCAGCCAAGGGCATTGGCCTCCATGTGTACTCAGATAAAACAGAATTCATGTGCAAGATGAAGACACCTCCACACTTTGACGGTAAGTCCCTGAAATTATTAAACTAGTTCACCTACCTAGATATTGATATCCTATCTACAGAAAGCCAAGCCAATTAACGCATAGGAAAGCATGAACTGCTATAGACAGATTATCAACCATATGGAAATCTGATCTTTCTGATAAGATAAAGCAAGAATTCTTCTAAGCTGTAATAAACACTTACTATTCATGTTTGTAGTCAATACCTAGGTAGTAATATCTCATCTACAGAAAGCAATGTCAACATAGGAAAGGCACGGACTGCTATCAATCATATGGAAATCTAATCTCACTTATAAGATAAAGTGAGAATAGCCGTAACCGTATCAGTGTTACTGTACGGCTGCACCACTTGGACCCTAACGAAGCGATTGAAGAAAAAGCTAGATCTCTGAATGTTTGAGATGAGGCTTGATGATTACTATTATCTGCATTATTCAATATGAGTCTAGGTAAAAAAAAAAAAAAAAAAAAAAAAAAAAAAACATGCATAAGTGAATAGGTAGATATTCTAGGCAAAACAAGACATTAGGTTTATATATATTTACCAACCCCTCCGCACGAGCAGGATGCGACACAAGGTCGATTTCTTAAGCGGAGGTTATCAGGTTTGAATTCAGAGTTTTCCTTCTCCTAGACCGGTTGCCTAACCAAGGTTGAAGAGCCCAGTCTGCCCTACTATTTACCCATAGCTGGAGGGAGAGTAGAATTCATACCTTTCCCAAGGGTATTAGCGCTAAGTGAAATGCAATTACCACGTCCAGGATTTGAACTCGAGGCGACGAGTCCATTTCCTATGACTTTAACCATTATACCACGCGCTTCCTACATTAGGTTTATAAGTTCCCAAAATTCACACTGGATTGTCCAATTAGACACATAGTGGATAAAGGAGTTAGGTTAAGACAGTTCTAAGTGACAGTTATCTCTAGATTGCAGGTTCAATTCTGATCAGGGGCAGCAGTAACATAGAATAATAATTAACACAGCTTAACGCCTCTACCCCAGCTATGATTAGCGGAATGAGAACAAGATACCCCAGTGAACTGAATAAAGGGTTGGGTTCAAAGTTCCGTGATGTTCCCGAGTCCGACAAGAAATACCTGAAGAAGGCCGGAGGGCATATCGGCTGAAACATTGTACAGATAACAATGAAGATGAGGACTATAGTCCGAATAACGCAGATAATAGTAAAAAGCTAGATGTGGGCTAGACATGGATGCTGAGACTTTGATGAGTTGTGGTGCACCTGAGCACTGTACACAATAAATTTCATTATTATCATTATTATTAAAACTAACAAAAAATTGCGTGTTTGACGGAGGAATAGAACGAATTAATGATATTTCAATTGATTTGATATACGAAGAAATTGAGTTACACGCGGAATGAATTAAACTCGTAAATCAGGTGATGAGAAGAACAGATACCGAAACATTTTCAGGACTCCCCAGAAAAATGTATATATAAAACCCCATGAATTTCTGTTTACTATTTTTTATATACAGTTAGGGGTCTGATGAAACTCATAGCTATACACAGATACCAGTGAGTAGATATAGATCTATAACCGCAAAAGTGGTCGATTTTAAAGCCTTTTTCTTAACCAATATACTAGGTATACTCAATTTGTCAAAAAATCCGTGTTTGTACAAAACAAATTCAACCCTCTCCTCCAGTTTTAAAAATAATTACCAAAAATCTGGGAATTATACGATTTTAATGAAACTTTCAGTGTTGATTTATCAATGAATGAATATTATAATGCATCAGTTATTTTATTTCAAAACTTTCTGATTTTTTTTCAGGTCACTTAACTTTGACCCCCCTTATTTTGGGGGCGCAAAATATCGGTGGGGTTATATAAATTCGATAATAATTACAATATAAATAAAAAAAAAGACCGAAGGTGTGAATAGAAGAAAAAAAATTAAGGATGATACTCTGGTGGAAAATAAGTACCGAAAATCGGAAAATAAAATGAAAATAAAAACGAAAAAAATAAATTTTGGAGATTTTTTTTTTTTTTTTTTACTCTTTTCGATAGTTATTTAATTGGCTATTATCTTATAAAACGAAAATTATACATATTGAAGAAAGAATTGACCGAAAATAATCGTTTTAAATGTATTAAAAATAAATTACATGTGTAATATTATTTTGCTTTATTTTTTACTGATATTCATTATGTTATTACTTTTCGACTTAGATACAAATTTGACCTTAAATAATCAATTTAATTAATTTTAATTCGTTTTTAAAATGAAAAGCAGACGACAATTTGTGTATGCCTACAATGTACATTAAGGGCCGGGTTAGCTCAGTCGGTAGAGCGTTCGGCTAGAAACCACAAGGTTCCTAGTTTGATACCGGTCCTCGCCAACTCAGCGTATGAGTAGCACCGGGATCTGTGCGGTAAAGTAAGGAGCTGATGGTAGGTGTGGCGCTCCACCTCAGACGCCAAAACAATCTCCTTGGTCTAGCGCCAGTGAAAAGGGGATAAACCCCTCGCTGATTGGCTGATACAGACTTACTTACAATATACATATCAGATAGTATTTTTCAAAATTAGTAATACAGGGGAGACAACTCACGGTTGTCTGAAATATTCGAAGCCAATATGGATGCAGATTCTGCGTATTTTGAAAACAGAAAATTAATGTTATCCGTGGTATTCCCGGTATAATTTATTAAAATAAACATGGTCAAATATTCGATCCAACTGCATCTCCCCTTTCTTTAAACGTTCAGGAAAAATTAAAGTTAAAAATTACCACTTATTTTAATTTTTTTCCCTTCAGAACAGAGCATAAACTTACACATCGGCATAGTTGTCTATTGTCGCTATCAGCTGGACAGTGGGGGAGTCTATCCCCTTTTTGCTTGCACTAGGCCAGGGAGATGTTTTTGCGTCTGAAGTGGGGTGTTTTTTGTTTTGTTTTTTTTTACATAATTTTTTTTTAAATATTTTTTTTTACATAGTTTGAAAGTTGATTATAAGTTTATTTATACGTATTAAAAATTTCTATTTTGATAAATAATTTGAGTTGTGAGCAAACATTTTGGTGAAATCAATGTTTAGAAATTCTTTTGTTAGTGTATTCCAATCGTTGATGCAGGATCCTGTGATAGATTTAAGACCATAGGTTTTTTAGTGTCGGCGAATGTTTTAAAGAGTTCACCTGCAGTTGATCCCCTAGTAGAGACAGAGTAGAATTATTTTTTAGAGAGAAAAAGAAAAAGCTTACAAAATCCACGAAGGCAAAATTTCATCTAGGAAAGTTACACAGCGTAGACAAAAAACATAAGAAAAATAACAACACAAGGACATGCGCTGTGAAACAGTTGTTGCTGTCTCCAGAGTGAACTTTGTATTTGGGGGCAGTAGAAAACGCCTTCATCTCTGCAGAGGGATAAAAACCGCCCCACCAAATAGGCCCACCTGTTGGCCATGGGTTGCGACCCGTGATGCTTAAAGACAGAATCCTGGTAGATGAACAGTCCATGACATGCAACAGTACACTTTGGCCCTTAATTAGGCAAGAAGGGTGGTCGGAGAGGCTCCCTCCGATCAATCGGCTGGTCACATCAAGCTCTAGTATTAAGAATTCTGGGATATGGGGTTATCATCCCTTGTCTGCGAGCCTCTGTTTCAAACCAGCCAATCATGAGCCAGCATACTTTGGCGCCAAACCCAAAGTGCAGACTCATGCTCTCTTCTGTACCAGCAACGAAAGGGAACGGACCGAACAAAAGGTCGCTCCTACTATTCTTCAACAGAACCGGAGTCAGACGCAAACAGAAGTCCGTCTATATCCGAACTATATCAGAAGGCCGTAGCAAGGGGCTCCGTTAATACCCCATATCCCAGGATAAACAGCTAAGTTACAAATATATTTATTTGTGCAAACGAAACTAAAGTTTGCAAGTTCTATATCTAATACAGTCTTTTATTCACATCTTGTCGTTCGTTTTACTTCTTTAACTCTTAACTTGTCTGCCACACTCGCGGTTAACTCCAGTACAAACCCAGGACTACTGCCGCTAGTGTTACTATTTCTTTATACTAGGACCTATATGATTGTCCCGACCCTATTGCCCTTATGGCAACCCTCAACCCTTTTTATCATGTATGTACTAGAAGGCGGTGGCTGATGTCCCGCGTATGACACCAAACTGCATCTAGTGGTGTAATTCCACTTGTGGAGCTCTGGGGTGTGTGGAGTACTCCTTCATTGCGATTACTCCCAGGTCCACATTGACCTGGAGTAAAAGATATTCGGGACTATTAAAATTCCCCGGTGAAAAGCAAGTAATTTCGGATGAAAGAAGACGATAATAATAGTTGAAAATAAAGAAACATATATTCAAAGGGTAAAAAAAGGGTTGCAAATTTGTGGCATTTGCTGGCCAGACTTATCTTGCTGAGGTGGAATGTAGGGTAGCGCCGGAATATCTTTCCACTCGCTGGTTGACAAGTAAAAGTGAACGCTAGAATACTATTCTACTCGCTGGTGATAGGGAGTACTTGAAAACACGACTCGCTTGGTTGAATGCTCATACGATAAGTGAGTTTTGTCAAAGAGTTTAATTTTGGCGCCAATATCCTATATTGTCGATTGGGCCCTCTAGCGGCAGGGGGAGATAATTCAACTATAATTTTTTTCCGACAGGAGTGGTAGTACCTGTTCGGGTCCCATTTATGAGTCAAATAGGAAAAATGAGTTTTTAAAAATTATTGAATACCCATCAAGCATTAATGAAACAAAATGTCTTCGGCATAAAAACGACCCATAAAATCGAACCAGGAACCTTGTGATTCATAGGCGGGCGCTCTACCGACTGTGCTAAACCGATCATTTAAACATATCTTTTTGAATTTTTTTTTTTTTTGTCTTAACGGGATATTCTGGACAAGAACTCTTTAAATTATCTATTCATTTATTTATCTACCTATGGGAGGAATATGAGGAGGTTAATTCGACAATATGTGGAGAAAGGTAGACAAACACGGGATGTTATGGAAACTGGATGTTTATTGTCGACGATGTAACGTTTCGGTCTATTAGACCTTCTTCAGGACTTGAATATAGTTCTTGCTTCAATGATGGACATTCTCAAAATGGTGAAAACAGTAGGTTGTCAGTAGGGGCAGGGGTGGTTGGGGGCGGTTAGTGGATTTTATTCTCTCTAGATGGGGAGTGTTCAAATGGTAATGCAGGTGTTAGTCCAGAATGTTGGATTGTAAGGATTGGTCAAGATGAATATGTGTGTGTGTGTGTGTGTTTTAATTGTTTTTTTTATATATGTGTGTTGGGGAACTGGATTTGTCATTAGTTGTATATGTATGAGTTGTTTATTTATTTTTGTTATCTTTATTTTTTGGTCTGTTAATATTTATCTGTATGTCTATCTATCCGTCTGTCTATCTATCTATATATTTAGCTTGAATGTTTTCATGTCTATCAATCCATCTGTCTTGTCTATCTTTGATATGTTATTCTCTATCTGTGTGTCTGTTCATTTATTTTTTTTATCTTTCTGTCCATCTATCTATCTATCTATCTATTTTTTTCTTCAGTTAGTATCTATCTTTCTGTGTATCTGTCTATATATTTAACTTGAATGTGTGGCTGGTATGTTTGTGTGATTTTTTTTGATTTTTTTTTGTGAGATTTGTTTAAATTTGTAATTGAGTATGTGATTAATGTTATATATTATTATTATTATTATTATTATTATTATTATTAATAGTATTAATATCTATATTTTTGTGGGGGAGGGGGTGCTCGCGTGCGCTGTATCGAGGCCGATGTAAAATTTAAAGAGGCAGTGGCTGTTATTCTTTTCCATCAGTCTTCGTTGTTGGCTTTACAGCTCAGGGGAGGTAACTCTAATTTTTTCACTCAATTTACTTTCTCTTTGAGAAGTTATTTACTAAGCTTAGCTTAGTCACTGCCTCCGTAAAGTTTATTTAGTTTAACGCTGACTACGAGGTTGACGGCTGTGTTGGTCGAACTACTGTTTGTGACGTCATTTTTCAATGACTCGGCCTGAATTTTTAAAGACCTTGACGTAGTTGTGGCACAAGGCCACAAGTATGGCGCACAAACGAACTCACAAACAATGGTCTGCTAATCCAGCTTGTTAACCATCACACCACGTGAGGTGCCATACTTCTTCTTCAGCATAAAAGATCCATTTCTATTTTAGCTCACGGAATTGATTACGTAGGACTCAAAATCACATGATTAAACGTCATACCCAGGACATTAAGACCCTCAGCCACCTCCTTCTAGCACATATATGATAAAAAGGGCTGGAGCTTGCTATAAGGGCAATAGGGTTGGTACAATCATATATATATTTACCAAACCCTCCACACGAGCAGGATGTGACACAAGGTCAATTTCTTAAGCGGAGTTTATCAGGTTTGAATTCAGAGTTTTCCTTCTCCTAGACCAGTTGCCTAACCAAGGTTAAAGAGCCCAATCTGCCCTACTATTTACCCATAGCTGGAGGGAGAGTAGGATTCATACCTTTCCCAAGGGTATTAGCGCTAAGTGAAATGCAATTACCACACCCAGGATTTGAATTTGGGGCGACGAGTCCATTTCCCATGACTTTAACCATTACACCACGCGCTTCCTACTTGGTACAATCATATCGGTGCTAGGGCTTGATGTGTCCAGTTGATTGATCAGAGGGTGCCTCTCCAACCACCAGTCTAGCCTGCATGTGTATTAATAAATTGATATGAATAATTTTCATTAACTTCAGGTGTATTAATGAATTGGTAGAAATAATTTTAATTAACTTTGTGCGAATTAATAAACTGGAAGAAATAATCTACATAAACCATAGGTGGGACCCTAACAGGTAATACCACCACGGGTCAGAGTGGACTTGGAAATTCCATAGTTAATTATCTCCCCCTGCCGATAGGGGGCGAATCACCAACGTCGTATGTTGGCGCCAAAACCAAAAACTTCACTTATCACGGATCACGCACTGAGGGTAGTCGCGTAAATAGCGGTCCCTAAACTTCACTCATCACTTAGCCCAAAAAACAGGGCTTACTTATCTACGGACCGTTGACCTGGACGGAGGCATTTTTTCACAGCACACTTTCGAAGGGAATGTGTCCGCACACTACAAGGCGGTCACAATAGCACACTATAAAAGGCTGAAAACCAAATAGTCTACTTGAAAAGGGCCTATTCACTGTCATTTAAAGAACTGTTACCCCGGGCGAGAAGCTTCTAAAATAGCATCCCCCATCACTTATCACAGAACCGGTTACCAGGAAGAAAGAGAAACGCCCGAAGAAGCGTACTATCAACATTTCCTATCAACGAACAGAATAACCCTATTATTACCACTACTCCAAGAACATTACTTAACTCAGATAAGTCTCGTAGCAAATACCAATAAAATTTGCAACAAGTTCTTGTATTATTTGTCAATACATGTATTAAATTTCCATTGTGTTTGTCTTCTTTGTCCGACAATTTGCCTACAACTACGGAGAAATAAGAGCTCTTTCGAAACCCGTAAATACTCTTAAGTGGACTTGGGAGTAATAGCAATGAAAGATTACTCCAGAATTGAAACCTTACCAAAAGTTGCAGTTTAGCATCATACCCAGGACCCGTGTGCTTATAGATGATATTCAGTTATATGCAGAAGCAGCTACAGCAACAAAATAGTTCAAATTCTGGATGAGGCATTTCTGCATTTCACTTTTTTGCTAATGCCCTTGGAAAAGACAGGAATCAATCCCTTCTTCCCTTCTCACTTTCCTCTAGATATCGGTAAATAGTAGGGCAGACTAGTTGGTTGGTTGGATGTCGACACTTGTTAGGTTATTCTATGCTAAATACATTCTGTTTTATTTATTCTTGATTTTTTTCTTCTTTTAAATTCGATTTTTAAAAATACATTTAACTCGTTTTTTCTATTTAACCCATAGATAAGATTCTAACAGGTACTACCGCTCCGGGTCAGAGTGGGCCTGGGAGTAATGGCAATGAAAGTGTACTCCACACTCCCCAGAATTGGAACCTCGCCATTAGATGCAGTTCAAAGTCATGGACACTAAGACCCTCAGCAATCACCTTCTAACACGTATATGATTTTTTTTTAAAGTTAGGGGGTTACCATAAGGGCAATAAGGTCGGGATAATCATATAGGTGCTAGGGCTTGATATGGCTAGCCAATTGATCAGATAGAGCCTCCCAGACCGTCAGTCTAGCCTAAGTAAGGGCCAAAATGGAGTGCTGTATGTCATGGACTGCTCAGCCACTAGGATTCTGTCTTTAAGCAACACAGATCCCCACCCACAAACAAAATGTGACCCCGTTGGGAGGATTTTAACCCTATGCAGAAGTGTAGTCAGTGTCTTCTACATCCCTGGTCGACAGGGCGGAGGGCAGACAAGGATCTTCAACCTCTGTACGGCAACTGGTTTGGCCTCGTGTCAAATTAGTCGAAACATAGCAAATGATAATGAGATGGTTAACGAGTTTGTCTTGCAGACCAATTAGCAGTAGTACTCCTTTTACTGTCCTTGTGCCAGGTTAAGTTAAGTGAATGATTCAGACCGGTCATCTCCGTGAGTTTCCAAACTGTCAAGGAAACTCTCAACATCTTCTACGGAAAACATTAAAGACCCTAAAAAGGTCTTTTAAAACATTAAACCCCAAAACACACTTAGTACACCAGAAACGTTCACCCTGTCGACTCAGACAGAATAATGCATTGACTGCACCTCTGCATAGGGGTAAAATTCCCTCAGTGCGGCCACCTGTTGGCCGTGGGTAGCGACCCGTGATGCTTAAGGATGGATTCCTGGTGGCTGAACAATCCATGACACGCAAGACTCCACTTTAGCCCTTATTTAGGCGAGACGGGCAATTGGAGAGATCCCCTTCGATCAATCAGCTGGTCATGTCAAGCACTAACACCTATATGACTGTCCCAGCCCTGTTGTCCTTATAGAAAACCTCCAACTCTTTTTATCCTATATGTGCTAGAAGGCGGTGACTGAAGTTCATAGTGTCCTGAGTATGACTTTTAACTGCATCTAATGGTAAAGTTCCAATCTTGGAGCTTTGGGGAATGTGGAGTATCCCTTCATCGCCATTACTCCCAGGTCCATTCTGACTCAGAGTAGTAGTACTTTTTAGGGTCCCATCTATGGATTAAATAGAAAAAATGAGTTCAATAAAATTGTGTTTAAAAAGATGGAGTTTAAATAAATGATTTTAAATTCCCATCAAGAGTGAATAAAACAAAAAGTCCTTGACATAAAATAACACAAGGGTTGACATGCCGTAAAAAACAACCAACCAACCAACCATTTAGCAGTTGTAGCTAGTCCTTGTGCCAAGTTAAGTAAATAATTCACATCGGTCTTCTCTGTGAGTTTCCAAACAGTCTTTCATGGGGCGAAGGGTAATTCCCAGAATCTTGTAAGGAAAATATTGAAAACTGTAAAAAGTGTCTTTTAAATCATTAAACCCAAAAACGCGCTTACTTACACCAGAAACCTAACTGCTAAAACTTAAAAGGCATTTACTAAGCAGAGCCTAATCTGGCACAAGGCCAGAAGTAGGGAGCATTCAATGAGAATAGACCCAGCTCAGTCTATTCAAAACTATCCATCTTCATATCTATCTCAATTTGGTCATATTTATCTATATTACTTTAAATACTAAGATTTTTATTATTATTCATGTTTGTTTAATGTCTTGTTTTTAGTTTAAATAAACAAGAATTACGACAAAAAAAAGATGCGACCCCCCCCCCCATACATTTACTTGTCGAAAATATCTATCTATCTATCTATCTCCATTTGTTCGTATTTATCTATATTATTTTGTTTGTTTATCTATCTATCTCAGTCTATTCCAAACTATATATCCATCATCATATCTAAACAAGAATTACGACAAATTATGATGAATAAACAAGAATTACGACGAGCTGGGGTCGTTATTTTGATAGTCACCGGGTAGCAATTTTTGAGGCAGGAGACCGGGACGCACTTCCTCATAAATTACCGAATTTACTAATAATAGTCTGCTAGCTTAGTTAGCTAACGATTGCAACATGCGACGTGCTTATACAAATTTTCAGAATTGAATGAATTGCCGATCTAATGCAAGGGAGATAACTCAAAAACAGAAAATACCACAGAGCTATGATCAGTGAGTTTGTCTTACAAATCATTGTCAAGTGTATTCTATCTTCACTGGGTGCTCCACACTAGTGGCCTTATACCATTCTAAGCTAAACTTAGTAAATACCTCTTAAAAATTATTCTATTTATTTCTACCTCAGTCCCATAATATTTGTTACATTTCTTTCTTATCTTATTATAATGGAGATTGTGGGTTTGTCTGTCTGTAACCGAAACTATATTACTATACAAGTCACAATTCCTTTAGTTATTTACATCATATTCTCCATGATTTTATTTTTATTTAAACCTCAATTATTAATAAAATTGTTTTACATTATTAATACTATTGACCATATCTACATGATATTTTCCACGTACCCCACTTGTACGGGTCAGGCACAAGGCCCTATTTATGTGGGACCACCCACAAGTCGAGACTCATGGGGTGGCAGGTGAAAAATTGCGTCGATCCTGTCGGCATTCCCCCTCAAGGGGGGCGCCTCAGGCACTGGGCAATAAACCCAGCCCTGCCCCTTTAAATCAAGGGGGCAGGTGTTGCCTGGGGGGATGGCCCCCTGGGATCGACGCCGTTAATTATATCAATGGTCCAGAGGCCGAAGCCACTGTAGACCATATCTACATGCTAATAACATGCAACTTTATATATACAACAAAATAACAGTTTACAGTATGAATGGGAGGCTAATTTGCATATTGATATTAAAAATTTGATTTTAATAAATATGTACTTAGTATTATTGATTTCTAATTGTTTGGTTTTATCTTAATGAATATGAGCAAAAATCTCAGGGATAAATCTTAAAAGAAATCTATTAACAAGAAGAAATAACTGTAATTCTATTCTTTATTTCCTATTTTAACTAAATAGTTAAATTAAAAAAATTTAGCAATGAAAGACAGGAGTGAAGGAAGTGTAAGTTTCAGTTGTTCTATTTTTCGATTTTATCCCCCTCTGTTTCAAATCTTTTTATCTGCATTCTTGTTTAGTTTCATTAGCCTTTCTAATTTAATACAATATTTTATTACATCGAAACTTAAGTACTTGCACCTGGCGGAGGGTGCATATATTTGCTAGTGCATATAAATTTCATACACTAAATATAACAAATATTATGGAACACTAACAGTGATAGTAGTATTTTATAAATATTGTATGGTACCATATATACTCGCAGATACGTAACAATTTTTTAACCAAAAATTCCCCCCGCCCTGTCGGTGGGGCGTTAGAATACACTGACTGCACCTCTGCAGAGGGGTAAGACTCCTCCAATGCGGACACCTGTTGCCCGTGGGTGGCGACCCGTGATGCTTAAGGATAGAGCCCAGGTGGATGAGCAGTTCATGACATGCAATACTCCACTTTGGCCCTATCTTGGGCTAGACGGGCGGTCGGAGAGGCCCCCTCCGATCAATCGGCTGGTCATGTCAAGCCCTAGTACTTATATGATTTTCCCAACTCTATTGCCCTTATGGCAAGCCCCAACCCCTTTTTATCATATGGGTGCTAGAAGGCGGTGGCTGCGGGTCTACATGTCCTGGGAATGACATTAAACTCTATCTGATGGTGAGGTTCCAGTTTTGGAGGTTTAGGGAATATGGAGCACCCCTTCATCACCATTGCTCCCTGGTTCACTCTGACCCGGAGTGGTAGTACCTGTTAGGGTCCCATCTATGGGTTAAATAGAAAAACATGAGTTTATAAACAAAATTGTGTTATGCATTAAGAATGAATTTATTTCACAACTTTGTCAGCATTAAATGACCCACCGAGGTTGATATGCCATAAAAAAAAACCAAAACAAACAAACAAAAATTCCCCCAAAGTCAGTGGTGCGACCTATCGATCTATGAATTAATACTCATGTTCTCTAAAAGTACAACCGTTATCATCTTGCAACACCCTCTGGTTAAAAATGAGACCGTCCGAATTGTCCAAGATGAAATGTAAAAATGTAAATCCTGATTATCTGGTGATGCTTATCCGCCGAATTCTTAATTCTTATGGGTGTCATCACCTCAGCTAATGGAGCGTTGCATTTTTATTATAAAGAAAAGGAAGCAAAAGGACATGCTACACAGAAAAAATATAATAAGAAAGAAAGAGACTAGAGGAAAGATAGAAAGAGGGGTGAATGCATGAAAGCAATAA
Source organism: Doryteuthis pealeii (assembly GCA_023376005.1). Classification (NCBI taxonomy): domain Eukaryota; kingdom Metazoa; phylum Mollusca; class Cephalopoda; order Myopsida; family Loliginidae; genus Doryteuthis; species Doryteuthis pealeii. The sequence continues at coordinate 63,239,177 of CM042162.1, forward strand.
CACAAATCCGTTTCAATCGAACATAATGAAAAGATGAAAAGAAGGAAAGAAAAAAAAAGGAGTGACAGAGAATTGAATAAAGATTATTATACTTTTTACATATTGAACTATTTAGCAATAGCTCTTAAGTAAACATATCAAATGTTGCAATAATTAAATTATCATACTGACCTGATGCTGCTGTTAGGATTTTTTTTTTACCCAGGCTCATTTACGATTATAGTACTAAGAAACACAACCCTTATTTCTATATGTTTGCATTATGGCAAAGTGTTCTACATGTGATATTTGTAAGTAAAATCTTGAAACAAAGTGTTACATAGAAAATGTATCTAGATGTTTGTTGTAGAGAACACTTATGTTGTATACTTCTTTTATTGTATTACTTACCTCTGTATGAATCTGTTATTCTGGTCTTGGATCTGGGCTGTTGGTCTACCTGGGTCTCCTCGGTCTTAGATCTGGACTGTTGGGCTACTTGGGTCTTCTTGGTCTTGGATCAGAGCTGTTGGCATCTTCTGGTCTTGGATCTGGGCTGTTGGTCTACCTGGGTCTCCTCGGTCTTGGATCTGGACTATTGGGCTACTTGGGTCTTCTGGTCTTGGATCTGGGCTGTTGGGCTACCTGGGTCTTCTGGATTTGGATCTGGGCTGTTAGGCTACTTGGGTCTTTTGGTCTTTCATCTCTGTTCTTGTTTGGTCTAGAATTACTTGTTTCTTGGGATTTCTTCTAGTCTGTGCTCATTGCTAGTTTTTATTAATGAACACAAGACTTTATCTTCTTTTTTTAGATGTCTTTTATTTTTCATCCCCAACACAAACACACGTGGAGAAATGGCCTCGAATGTAATTGCCATTTCAGTTGATGGATTTTTCTAGGTGCTGTGACATTTTTTCTATGCCCATGTCATACCAGCTCACCGCCATGACATTGAGGAAGTGCTGAACCCTGTCATCATTGCAAGATTTTCCTACACCAGTTTCTGATGTTTTTTTTAAATCAATGTACAATTTGCCCAACAATTTCAATCAGTTCAAAGCCTTTTGTGTTTTCAAAAAACAAAATAATTGCACAAACTTCACATTTGGTGGTAGCATCAATCAGGAGCTTCATCAGAAATGACTGCCAAAACAGGCACATGCACAACAAACACAATAAGGTTTGGATAATAAGTTCGGAATACCTGTAAGGCTGGAGATTACAGTAGCCGAAAACAAAAATATATATATTTACCAACCCCTCTGCATGAGCAGGATGTGACACAAGATCAATTTCTTAAGTGGAGTTTAACAGGTTTCAATTCAGAGTTTTCCTTCTACTAGACTAGCTACCTAGCCAAAGTTAAAAGAGTCCAAGACCCTACCTTTTAGCCATAGATGGAGGGAGAGTAGTTGGATGCATATTTTTCTCAAAGGTATTGAGAAATCCCATTCATTCTCTCTCATCCTTTCTTTCTCCGCCTCTTTCTCTCTTCCTCACCCCTCTCCCATTGTGAACAGATGTGTGTGTGTGTATATATAAGATACACGTTAATATATATGCAGGCATACATATAATTATTTACCAACACCTTTGTGCACGAGCAGCATGTGACACAAGGTCAATTTTTTAAGCAGAGTTTTAACAGGTTTAAATTCAGGGTTTTCCTTTTCATAGATTGGTTACCTAGCCAAGGTTAAAGAGCCCAGTCTGCCTTGCTATTTACCCATAGCTGGAGGGAGAGTAGTCGGATGCATACCTTTGTTATATACCCTCTTCTTTCTGCTGTGTTATTTTCCTACCGAATATTCTGTGTTGGGTTACTCTCATTTGGGTAACCTAATTCATTATGAGAAATATATGGCATGGGTTCCTTTTCAATCCTATTCTTCTTATGAGAGACACCCGTGGTTGTGCCCTCATATTTAATCTTCTACTTAGTTTACGAGTAGCAGTTTTCATAGCTGGTATTTCTTCTATCTTCCATTTCCTGTGTATATTCTACTTACTGTATCTATTCTATCTTCTCTTAACTTCTTGTTCCAGTCTCTTGTTGATTGGTCTGGTTAGGTTCTCTGCTTATGCCAAGGTTGTCATTAGTTCTTAGAGACAAACACAAGGTATATAGATTTTAGTGATTACATTTTTATCAACTTCATGACTATATTTACATTTCTTCCTTCAATATGGACTTATCTTAAGATGTCTCAACCATGCAGGAACCAAGCTAAGTCCATCTTTACATTAAGACATTTAACAGCTAAGTCTAAACTTCGGACCATATGTCCGTAAAAATCCAGTTGTTTGTTAGGGGTTAGAAAACTCTAAAAATCGTATGTAAACAATTAACCGGATTTTGACGGTGTAAATGGAAAAGATGTCCCCACAAATCGAAATCGCAAAAGGTCATAAGGTCCTAAACTTCTTTCCCACAGCTGCATCATAGCAGTAGGAAGTGGGGGATCAGATTGATGTCACTGAATATCAATCAACATAACGGTCCCCACTACACCTGAATTTAAATTTGTTTCTACACTAACCATCCAAAAAACTGTTATATACCCATTTATCTTGGGTATATATTGGGGAGAGAGAGTAGAGAGGATGAGGAGATTGGTTCTTGCTTGTTCTGATTATTCTTACTTCGTCGTTGGCCATCTTCCTTTGGGCTGATTCTTCTTCCGAGCTGGGTCATCTGTGCTCATTTCTTGTTTGTAATAAATAAGCAAGACTTTGTTGTGCTTTTAAGATGTCTATTCTTTATTAAAAACCAACAGCCCAAAAGAGTTTCTAACCACATGGTGAGAAGTCAGCATCTTAGGAGCAAAAAAAACCTTACGTCTGCTCCTTCTGACTAACAGCAAAAATCTGATTGACTTAATTTCTCTTCTCACGCCTTTCTATTGACGGAATTTAGGGGGTGTCAAGTAAAGATCATTATCTGTCAATAATATAACCCTCTCCGATTTTGAATCTTCAACAAACTTCAATACAAAATCTAACTATACTTACAAACATAATTCGTAGGCTACCCATGAATTATGCAACAAAGCAATGGTACCCCATCAATATATAATAGCGGTTATTTCCTATAAGTGTAACATAAACAAAGGGGAACCACTCTTGAATGATAAATTCTTTATTTATTTATTGATCTACTAGAAAAAAAGATGGGTTTAGGGTTAGTTAAATAGGAAAATAAATAATTTCAGTCAAGAGTGGTTCCCCTTTGTTTAAGTTAGACTTATAGGAAATAATCTATAATAGCTTTGCCAAGGGTATTAGTGCAATGTAAAATGCAAACAGTCCGTCCTAAACATGAATATAGCAACCGAGATGAGTATAGATTTCGAAAAGTTTAACAAGTAATAAAAAACAATCAACAAGAAAAACAAAATACTTCTTGAAACCTGTAGAGGAGAATTGTGTAATATATTGCCTGATCAACAAATTGACAGCCGGAAGACCAGGTGCAAATGACTGATGTGTAGACAGAGGAAATGCGTGGGTGTCAGCATGGGCCTGAAAACATAAACAGGATATTGCCTTGAACAGACTGAACCTGACCTTGGACAGCTGGAAGACAGATGTAGTGGCAATGCGTAGGCACAGAAAATGTGTGGGTGTAGCCCATAACCAATAAAAACAAGCTGCGAGGCTGAGGAGGTGTGTCTACAGGAAAACCACATGGTTGTCACGATCAAAGTGGTGTGGCCATGATGGAGTTGGAGAGTTATATAAACTCCTAGAACTTTGGGTTGAGCAGATCTTGCACCATCAGAACTCCCAAAAACTCCTGTGTATGTACATTCTCTACCAACAATTCTCAGTCTAAACACATTGAAGAATAAAATATAACATTTATATATATATGTGTGTGTGTGTGTGTGTGTGTGTGTGTTCCGTCTTCTTTGTTGGGTCCAGTGACAGTATATAACAAATGGACTGTCCCATTAAATAATGGGAGCTTCTACAGGAAGCGTTAGACTATACAACTTACCTCCTCCAATAGTATATCAGAACCTGGCTTTTTAGAGATCAGAGACCTCATATTTATACTACATACTGAAAAGTAACTTAGTTATAGTAGCAGTATTAACACTAATAAAAAAAAAATTTAAAAAGTCATCAGTTTGGCCTAAAGTCAGTATCAGCTAGAAAGCGAGGGAGTCTATCTCCTTTTCACTAGCACTACACCAAGGTGGTTGTTTTTAGCGTCTGAGATGGACACAACACCTACTATCAGCTCCTCACTTTACCGCACAGATCCCTGTGCTACTCATACGCTGAGTTGGCGAGGACCGGTATTGAACCAGGAACCTTTTGGTTTCCAAGCAGACGCTCTAGTGACTGCACTAAATGGGCCCTACTATAACTACTTACAAAACCAAATAGACTAATAATTGGCGGGGGGGGGGGGGCGTGAGTGTAACTCTGACATGTAAATTAGCATGGAAAAGTTTTATAAGGAAAATAAGAATTATGTGTTAGATTAGAATGGAAGAGTTTAAGGATGAATCATCATGAGGCCACATAGCATTGTTTCTATTGGATGAGAAGTGAGACATGGAAAAATGGGAGAGAGGAGAAGTGAGAGGTGAGAATGTAAGATGAGTCTGATACAATGCATTGAAAGAGCCAGACCTGCTCTTGGCAGTTGTATTTTGGTTTGGTTTGTTTTGTTTTACGGCATATCAACCTCAGTGGGTCATTTAATGCCGATAAAGTTTTGAAATAAATCAATTCTTAATGGATAATACAATTTTTTTTATAAATACATTTTTCTATTTAACCCATAGATGGGACCCTAACAGGTACTACCACTCCGGGTCAGAGTGGACCAGGGAACAATGGTGATGAAGGGTGCTCCACATTCCCCAAACCTCCAGAACTGGAACCCCACCATCAGATAGAGTTTAACGTCATTCCCAGGATATGTAGGCCGCAGCCACCGCCTTCTAGCCATATGATAAAAAGGGATTGGGGCTTGCCATAAGGGCAATAGGGTTGGGAAAATCATATAGGTGCTAGGGCTTGACGTCAGCCGATTGATTGGAGGGGGCCTCTCTGACCGCCCGTCTAGCCCAAGATAGGGACAAAGTGGAGTATTGCATGTCACTTGGCAGTTGTAGCTTGGGGAAAATAAAAATCTCATGAGAAAAAGAAGTGACCTGGTGTTATTACGGCACAAGGCAAGATGTCCCACCCAGCACCTCAAGTTGGTTTTCCAGACTCCAAACATCCAGGAATTGTCAGTCAACTCCAGAATCAACCCAGCAACCAAGATTCAAGCGTTTCCAATGCAGTACCAGTCCAGAGATAAGTATACAATTAATATTTATATATCAACACACCATCATGCCATTCGGAAATGAGTGCCACAATGAAACATTGACACATCATCAAAGTGGGAGAGAGGAGGAGTGACAATTCAGAGTGTGGATTGAGTCTGGTAGAACACACTGAGAGAGCAAAACAAGAGCTTTTGCTCTTGTCAGTCGAGACTCTGGGGTAAATTAAAAACCTCATGAGAAAAAGAAGTGGCAGTGTGTTATTACTAAAAACTCTAAATGACACAAGGCAAGATGTCCCCTAGCACCCAAAGTTGGTTTCCAGACTCGCAAACATCCAGGAATTGTCAGCTAACTGAACAGCAATTCAGTAACCAGGATTCAAGCCTTTCCAAATATAGTACCAGTCCAGAGATAAGTATACAATTAATATTTATATATCAACACATCATCATGCCATTTGAAGTAAGAGCCATAACGTAACAAACGTTGACATGTCATCTCTCCATTCCGATAATGAGGGCAATAATGTTACAATACACTATAATAAAAGTAAAGTCGTCAGGGCAGCCTAAAGTCGTTATCAGCCAGTCAGCGAGGGAGTCTATCCCCTTTTCAATAGCGCTAGACCAAGGAGATTGTTTTGGCGTCTGAGGTGGAGCGCCACACCTACCATCAGCTCCTTACTTTACCGCACAGTTCCCTGTGCTACTTATACGCTGAGTTGGCGAGCACCGATATCGAACTAGGAACCTTGTGGTTTCTCGCCAAACACTCTACCGACTGAACTATCCCGGGCCCTAAACTATAATAAAAAGACAAAACAATTAATACTAATTAACACAGCTTAACACTTGTACCCAGTCATGGTTAGTGGAATGAGAACAGTATACCCCCATGGATTGAATAAAGGGTTGGGTTCAGATTTCTGTGAAGGCTCCTGATTATAACAAGAAGGTTCCAGGCCTCTCCAATGCAGTACCAGTCCAGAGAGAAGTATACAATTAATATTTCTATATTCAACACATCATCACGCCATTTGAAGTAAGAGCCATAACGTAACAAACGTTGACACGTCATCTCTCCATTCCAATAATGAGGGCAATAATGTTACAATACACTATAATAAAAAGACAAAACAATTAATACTAATTAACACAGCTTAACACTTAAGTCATGGTTAGCGCATGGATTGAATAAAGGGTTGAGTTCAGATTTCTGTGATGGCTCCTGATTACGACAAGAAGGTTCCAGAGTTAAAAAAGAAGGTTCCCGAGTTCAAAGGGAAGGTTCACAAGTTCGAGAAGATTCCCAAGTCCGACAAAAAATACCTGAAGAAGGCTTAACACTTGTACCCAGTTACGGTTAGCGGAATGAGAACAATATGCCCCGTGGATTGAATAAAATATTGTGTTCAGAGTTCTGTGAAGGTTCCTGATTACAACAAGAAGATTTTAGAGTTTGAAGGGAAGGGAAGGTTCTTGAGTTCAAGAAGCTTCCCAAGTTCGTCAAGAAATACCTGAAGAAGGCTGGAGGGAACATCGACCAAAACATTGTAAAAATAACAATAAAGATGAGGACAAGTGTCCGATTAATTCAAATAATACAAAACAATTAAAACAAAAGATTTATTTATTTAAAGCCAAGATAGAAGGAAATAGCTTTACAATCACCTAATAATAACAATTCATTGCAAAGTTTTTTACTCTTGTATATAATAATAATAATAATAATGTCCTTAAAACATAAAATATTATTTCATTATCAATATATAACAGGAATCATTATCTGTTTTTTTAATAAACTATATATCACCCCTTTTTCTTTTTTTAACAGATTTCTATAGATAAAAATCAATTTATTAAATTTATTTTAGTCGGTAACCAAACAAAATTTTATTTCTTTGTTTCGTTATACACAAGTTGCACTGATATGCCCAAATAGTCCAGTTAAGTTACGGATAACCCAAAACCAAAACTTTTTATTTAGACCTTATTTTTCCGATGCAGGTATCATAGGGTTGGTTGTTTTGTTTTGTTTAACGACACATCAACCCTTTTTGGGTCATTTAATGCCGAATTAAGTCATATTGATAAACAAAGGACACAGGTTGCTTACAGTACCTGCTATTGCTTAAGTGGTCACCCAATTAAGTATTGAACAGGCTCGATCGCTGCTTAACTTTGGTGATCTAGTGGTAATTGGTGCTTTCAGCATGACTTGACTAATACTATCGTTGGGAATCATTATATAAGAAAAAAAAAAAAAGTGTGATCATAAAGTGGGGGTTCCATTTTCTATTCTAAAATGTTATAAACTGATCCCTCTTTATTTGGCCATTCTCTTTTTCTAATTGAAGGTGAAATCAATAGTGAGAAACATTCTTGTTGGTTGTTTGTTTTGTTTTATGGCATATCAACCCATTTCGGGTCATTTAATGCTGAATCAAGTCATTTTTGATAAACAAAGGTCTTGGGTTGCTTACAGAACCTGCTTAAGTGAACACCCAGTTAAGTATTGAACAGGCTCATTGCTGCTTAACTTCAGTGATCTAGTGGGAACTGGTGTTTACAGCATGACTTGACTGTAATAGAAAGAAAGAAAAAGAGTAAAAGAAAGCAGGAGAGAAAGAAAGGAAGGAAGCAAAGAGTGAAAGAAAGAAAGAAAGAAAGAAAAAGGAAAGAAAGAAAGAAAAGAAAAAGGAAAGAAAGAAAGAAAAAAGAAAGAAAAAGGAAAGAAAGAAAAAGGAAAGAAAGAAAAAAGGAAGAAAGAAAAAGGAAAGAAAGAAAAAGGAAAGAAAGAAAAAGGAAAGAAAGAAAAAGGAAAGAAAGAAAGAAAAAGGAAAGAAAGAAAGAAAAAAAGAAAGAAAGAATATTTTGGTTGTTTTGTTTAATGGCATATCAACCCTTTTCAGGTTATTTAATGCCAAATCAAGTAATTTTTGATAGGACCCAGGTTGTTACAATACATGTTATTGCTTAAATGGTCACCCACCAAAGTATTGAACATCGTTGCTTAACTTCAGTGCTCTAGTGGGAACTGGTGCTTTCAGCATGAATTGACCGTAATAGGTATCATAGAGGAAGGAAAAATTGTTTTCGTAAACGGGCTAAAGCCTGGCCCATTTACTAAAAGTTTTCTTGTTCCCCTATGATACATGCATCAGAAAATAAGGTCTTTACCGCGCCTTAAACCTGGACTAGAAAGGGTGTTAAATATTTTTGCAACTTATTTCCTTAATTGATAATTATTTTCCGTTAAAACCATTTTCATTTATACTCACTTTCATTAATTGTCGATAGAGCTGTCTATCTGAAAAAAGTTCTTTTCAAACCGATGGGGAAGGGAGGGTGTGCCGTGTGAGTGTGCCGTTTTTTTGTTGGTTTTTTTCCCCCCCTCGTGGCATACAGAAAAGAGTGAAGTAGGGAGTGGCAACAAGAAAAAGATTTTTTTTTTTTTTTTAAAATAGACGAATAAAAAGAAACGAAAAGAGTTAAGAGGAAGGAGGAGGAAGAAGAAAAAAAAAGCGGTAGGAGTGAAGGAGATCACATTTGTTGAGTTGAATTTCCATTCCAAGTCGATTGGTCATCATCATCATCTTGGGTGTTGGTGAATTTGTGGATATTTCCCTCTTGACGACTGATCGGAGAACGGCGTTTGTAGGCACTGGAAAAGAAAGAGAGAAAAAAACAAAAAACAATCAGGATTTTTAAAATGTGTTTATTTATTATGTCTCCTTGGGCATCTCCCTTTTTGACTGTCTTCTCTTAGGTGCCAGCATATATATATATATATATATATATATGTGTGTGGGAGATTATGTGCTTAATTAAAGTCATACCTAATTTTTGTTAATTAATTATAATTAAATGAATTAGGCGTGCATATCGGTTTAAATGTAAAGCGTAAACAAATCGAGAAAAAGTCGATCTCTGTATGTACATTTCAGCCTATTATGCCTCATCAGCAGAGCTATAGACAGGGCAGTGCTTTGTGCGTGATTCGAACCCTACCTGTCAGGCTGACAGGCAGACATTCTAACCACTACACTAGCTGGCTTCCCCAGAATATAGGCTGAAATGTACATACAGAGATCAACTTTTTCTCGATTTGTTTACACTTTACATTTAAACCGATATGCACGCCTAATTAATTAACAAAATTAGGTATGACTTTAATTAAGCACATAATCTCCCTCAAATTGTCGGCCTTCGCCATTTCAAACACATTGTTTGACTACTTCATATATATGTACTAGCAAAAGTACCCCATCCATGACAGGACTAAAATCTTTTTAAGAACACCAGGGAGTGAGTGGGTAAGAGAGATAAGAGGAAAATAATCTATAGAATAAAAAAAAAATGTAATCCTTAACTTTAGAGTGTTTTGAAACATAATTCTATTTTTCTAAAACTGTTTTGTACATATGACAAAAACTTAAATTCAGTTTGTATTTGCTTGTTTTTCTTAATTGCTTGTTGCATTGTGATAAAAAATATTGGCCTGTCCAATTATCACTTGTTCTGATCAATGGCACATGGCCTGACTGAGAAGAACTTTCATTCGATAATCTGAACATTAGCTACATAAATGAGAGTAACCTCCCCTTGTTTCTTTCACTTTGAGGAAGCCTTATGTTTTAATTTGCCATTTTCATTTCACCATAAATCGACACTGAAAATACAAATTTGTTCGAATCAATACAACTAAATGTTTTAACACGAAAATATCATAAAATGTGTTCTTAATTGTGCTTGCGCATTATTTGAAATGAACTTAATTGTTATTAAGGCTTCCTCAAAGTGAAAGAAACATGGGGAGGTTACTCTCATTTATGTAGCTAATGTTCAGATTACCCTTTCATTCTTATGAAGATGCCCAAAAATGGATTGACTTATGGTTAGTCTCAAAAGACATTTTTCTGACATGGAATTTAAATGCTGTCAGAAAAATGGGGAAAAGTAGTGGCTAGTGACATGTTTTTTGCTAATTTTTAAAAAATAAAACATTACTTTTCATGAAAAATCAACGAGAACTTATTCAAGGTCCTAATACAATAATCGAAAATCTGCAACAAAAGATGGTTAAAAAAAAAAAAATTTTTAATAAAAAAAAAAAAAAAAAAAAAAAGAAAATAAAAAATGAAAATTTAAGAATTTTAAAAATCCTATTTATTGTCAGAGATGCTGATAGGTACATGTCCTGTGTCCCTGACTAATAAAAATCTAAAATCTGTAAAACCATATCCATGCATCTCAGTGTTTTTCTTTATTCTTCCCTCCCCATTTCAAGCTAACTGTAAATACATTTCAATAGTTTCTTAGAAATGAATTACACAGGATAGGTTACATGGTAGGAGTTAGACGGCTTTAGTTGTTTCCCTAAATCATAAGGAAAAAAACTTTCAATTTATTAAGAAAGTTTGGTTGGGACCCATCAAATTTCTCAGGGACTCATTTAAAGCAAATATGTGTACGTCTCAGGATGCACTAAATCAAAAAGCTATCAGCATCACTGTATTGTTATGAAATACTCACGTTGTTGGTCTGTTGGAAGTGGATGGTCCAGGTCCATCTGCTTCCTCTCGTGGTCTTTTCTTACTCTCACCACCATTGTCAGACGAGCCTCCTGATGGCCGTCCGAATAACAAACCGTAGACAAAATTCCACAACATGAACAACGGGGCAAAGATCATGTTCAAAATACTCGAAGAGGAATCTGCAGTGCGTGCAATGACATGCTTTTGCTGAAAGGAAAAATATTTTGTTTTTATTTTCAATTTTTTTTTTTGTCAACAATCAATTTTTTTAAAATTCCAAAAATGACATGAAGGCTTTAAGAAAATGACCATTTGCATATAAGGATAAGCTTTCCCACATCACGTTTCCATTTTGGTAACGTGACAGGATGAACCCCAAAGTCTCCCTCTTTTACAAACACAGCATTGAAAGTGATAAACGTAGTCATTTCGCTTCCCACAGCAGCTACGCACATTGTGCCAGTCTTTGTTCCCAGACCACCTGAAAAATAGTAAGTGTTTCCACCCCTTTGTTGTTAACCTTTCTTCATGTTCCATGGAACACATTGTGACTCTTTTGGGTGTCTGTTTTTGTTCCCAGATTCCTGAAAAATATTAATTGGTTTCCACCCCTTTGTTATTAACATTTCTTCATGTTATCTTTTGTGGTTTGGGATGGGAACTTTGTATGTTGTGTAATTAAATGTTATATTGTATTAATTGACTTGTCTTTTTCCCTACCGAACATTCTGTGTCAGGTTACTCTCTTTTGTACAACATATTGCATTAATAATTCTTATAATTTGATTGTTGAACTCCCTGGATTTTGAGTAAGGGGTCATTAACTTATAGCCTCAAAAATTCTGTGGTTAATGCCATTCAACTTACTGGTAAGACGAGGAGAACTGCACTAGGAACCAGTTCCAACGACAACAATGTTGATGACATGTCTTCAGAAGTGAAAGTCCTCTTTGGAAACACTGTGTACAATTGTACATTGCTGCAACCCAAATGCTGAAAAAAAAAAAAAAAAAAAAATTTTTTAATTTAAAAAATTATAGTTGGCAAAAGTAAAAAAAAAAAAAAAAAAACCTAATGTTTTAACTATGTTTACGTTGTAACTTAAGTATCAGAACTAATATAGAAATAATAGGAAGGAACACAAGTATCAAGTATAGGTAAAAAAGGTTTACTAAGCAAAGATACAAAGTAAACAGAGTAATTAGCAATTTCTAAGTTGAATTAACAAGTCCCATGAGATCTTGTCATTTCTCTTTTCTGAGGTTTCATCAGACATTATTTATAGGAAAACAGACAATTCCATTCTCATTATTATAGGAAAAACAGACAATTCCATTCTCATTATTTAGGTACTTATAGTAATGACACTTTACATTTTCCAGTCAATGGAAAAAGGGGATTTTTAATATTATATATATATAATAGAAAAGTTGCAGAAACACACACAACCTATCAAATATCGGACATATTCTGCCAAAATAATAATCAATGCCTGAAGAAGACAACAGATCAGAAACACGTGTCGCATATGTAAGATAAAAATTTTTTTTCTGAGAACATAATACATTTTGCGGACCTTCTTTTTTATAAAATATTGAATTTTCTCCCGTTGGAACCAGAACAACATTTTATATATATATGAGGACATTCAATAAATAAGGAGAATTCGAAAAAATTCTGAAAAAAAAAAATAAATAAATAAATAAAAAGATAATTCTTTTGCTTTTTTTAAAAATAAACTTCCAGATTTATTGAATGACACTCGTATATAGATAGATTATCTATATAAAGGCTCATTCAATAAATCAGGGGATTTTTTTTTTTAATGCAAAAGAAACTTAAAGAATTAAAAAATTCCCAATGTAAATATCTTCTTAAATAAGTTATCTCCCTTGATTGATAAACAGAAGAACAATTGTCACTGTACATTAGTGTTAACATACTATTAACAAAATAAAATAGATAAAGGGATGAAAAAGAAAAAATAAAATAGATAAACAGAGGAAGAGAAAGGAGAAGTAGAGGAAGAGAAAGGAGAAAGTAGAGGAGAGAAAGGAGAAGTAGAGGAAGAGAAAGGAGAAGTAGAGGAAGAGAAAAAAGAAAGAAGAAAGAGCAGATTGAAAAGAAAGAAACAAACAAACAAACCAGAAGAAAAAAAGAAAAAGAAGTAGATAAGGAAGTAAAAGAAAGAAAGAAATGGAAGAATCAGAAGAAAAAGAAATAAAGAAATAAAGAACAAGAAAAAAAAAGAAAGAAAGAAAGAAGAAAAAAAAGAAAGAAAGAAGCAGAAGGAAAAAATTATGAACTGATAAACAGAAGAACAATTGTCATCTTTATTTATTAAATTTCTAGTTTAATACGAGGGGCGTTCAATAAGTAATGCCCCTGATCCACTTCCAGTTGTTTGATCTAGCTGAAATTTTGCATGTGCAATTATTTATATCTCTTTAGATTAAGCGGTAAATTACAGCTCTTAACTAATTGTGGTTTCTGATTTACAGGTGTTTGAACTGAGTCAAGTGTGAAATGGAGCCTGTTGCGTATCGCCAGATCAGAAGCACAGGTGGGCGGCTATGAATTATTCCCTCATCCCCCTACTCTCCTGACCTTGTACCCTCTGACTTTCACCTTTTCCCAGCCATGAAGTTGTTTTTGAAAGAAAAGCGTTTCCTAGATGATGCAGCCTTGATTTCTGAAGTCACGTCGTGGTTGGAGGACCAGCCTGGGGTATTCTACAAAAACGGTATCCAGAGCTGCATCAAACGATGGGAGAAATGCGTAACTCTGGGTGGTTCATGTGTAGAAAAAGACTAATAACTGTGCCAAGTTTCGTTGCTCTACTGCTATGAGAAGTGGGTTAGGGGCATTACTTATTGAACGCCCCTCGTAATTTTAAAAGTAAACAAGAAAATACATGGCAACATAAAATTTGTTGATATTTTACAATGCTTTCAAGTGCCATCATTTACTGACAGCACAGAGAAACTTAAATACAAACTTTCTACACATACTGTCAGATTCATATCCATTTTACTTTTCATACTGTCTACAGAAAAAACAAAATTGGAATTGTTTAAAATATATCACCGGAGGCTAAAATTTCGAAAATAATAAGGATCCCGACACTACGAATTTGTCAACATTACAGATTACTGAAACTTTCCATCTTCATCAATTTTACTGTTGGACTTATTATATTTTTAAAACTTTCCTTTTGGAGCTGGAACATATTCTTGAACATTTTGATATTTGTATACACTTTTTACTTCAAACTCTTTTGAGCTTTTTTAATGATAAAAATGCTTCTAATTTTTAAAAATAAAATTTATTTTATTTTTAACATAGAATACGCATTTTAAAAATTTTTTTGAAAATTCCGGGCCTGATTGAGAGCATTTTGTGCCTCGTGATTAATGATCTATTTATTTTGTCTTTCCTATTATACATAGTTGCTTTGATAAAGACTGCTTTATATGGTCGAAACAGATTTCTGTCAGCAAAACTATTAACATCTTTTTTTTCTACAAACTTTCTACACATACTGTCGGATTCATATCCATTTTACTTTTCATCATATATATATATGTAAAAGGAATGACTTACCGGTCTCAATATTTGGTTGGTATAAGTGTGACTTGGATAAGTCAGCATTATAACAAATATAAAGTGCTCAATACATAAGTAGAGCAAATTTATTATTATAGTGTGTACAAAAATAATAACTTTTCAAAATAACGCAACAGCGTTCATTAACTGCGAAAACTGTTTTCAACGGTCATAATTACAAAATGAACTCCCGCAGTTAGCTGTAATTAATCAATATCTTAATTCAGTGGATTTAAGCCTGAAGATCCTTATAGTGAAACTCGAGTAGGTTATTTCTTTTTTTTTTTGCATTTAGTTTTCTTTTCTTTTCGTAATGTTTTCAAGTCAGTGCACTTTTCGATTTAAAAAATAATATACTATACTTAATATAGTATATTATTATTATCAAATTGTTATCAAATTTATAGTATAGTATACTATAATAATTTGATATTTGATCGGCTACGCTTTGAATTAATAATGTTATTTCTTTACCATGTTTTTTTTTCTCCTCTACCCGGGCTTTGCCGGGTAGCCGCTGCTAGCATATATATAAAGTATCTGTATGTCAAGAGGAAACTTTGAAAATACAACAATTAACAACAAAGTAAATATATATATACACATTAAATATCACCAAGGCTTGGTTTTTGATCAAAAATAATGAAGATTTGACTTATATTTGGGAAAAAAATTTCTGAAGTCCCACCTGGTCTTTTTTTACGTGGGGATTTTTATGGGGCATCCAACGAGGATCCAACTCGCGATTATTAGTAATAATGGATCATATTATCTAATTTTTTTTTTTATCACCCCTTCAGCCCGGTGATACTGGGTAGCCAAATTCTAGTATATAGAAGAAAGTTAGATAAAAGATAAAGCATCTAAAAAAATTTAAAATTAAAAAACATTTAAAAAAAATAATAAATAAATAAAAGTATTTTTATATTTACCTTATTATATAATCACTTGCAGCTGATAATGGTTCACTGATTTGAACTGAATGCGTAACTGAAAAGAGCCATCAGGAAGACGGAACTGTAGTCCGTGACATTTCCCTACACAAAAAAAATAAATATAAAAAAAATAATAAAAAAAGCCTAAACCTTTGTCAGGGTTCCACTTTCATTAGGAAATCATTTTCCAGGACATTTTAAAAATTTTCCAGGACAGTACTTGGTTCGCGGCATTTTCCATAATTTAGCATTACATTACAGACACATTTAGCCAGTTTTATATACATTAGTATAAAATAATCATTTTATATAATTTATAATAATATCATCATCATCATCATGATGTCGCGCTATTAGCACGGATATCCATGACAATCTCTTCGCCAACCTTTCCTATCATTCCTTTTTCCCAGGGAGGTCCTCTGCGCAACAACCTGCATCTTTGCTTTTTTAGTTGGTCAATGTAGGTCCTTGCTGGGCGGCCCACACTAGCAATGTCCGTGTTGTTGGCATTCCACAGGAGAACGTCACTTATGAGCTCATCCTTGCTTCTTCCAGCAGTGCCCGCATGTCTTGTCCGTCTCATCGAATGGTTTGTGAGTGGGGGCAGGTGGCCCATATAGCTGTTTCGTCGTGGGGTGTGCCTTCCACGATTTATTCAGGACTGCACGCAGCATTCTTGTGCAGCTCCCAACCAAGCTTAATTCTCAAAAGGCGCCTCGTTAGGGTCCATGTGGTGCATCGCGTACAGCAACACTGATACAAACCACCACTGGAAGAATTGTCGCTTTATGCTTGTCAGTGAGATTGGATTTCCATATTACTGATATTGGGTTTGTGGCCG
>CM042162.1:63255470-63307970 GCA_023376005.1 Doryteuthis pealeii
GAGAGAGAGATTCATATCCATTTACTTTTCATACTGTCTAAGAAAAAAAAAATTGGAATTGTTTAAAATATATCACCGGAGGCTAAAATTTCGAAAATAATAAGGATCCCGACACTACGAATTTGTCAACATTACAGATTACTGAAACTTTCCATCTTCATCAATTTTACTGTTGGACTTATTATATTTTTAAACTTCCTTTTGGAGCTGGAACATATTCTTGAACATTTTGATATTTGTATACACTTTTTACTTCAAACTCTTTGAGCTTTTTTAATGATAATGCTTCTAATTTTAAATAAATTTATTTTATTTTAACATAGATACGCATTTTAAAATTTTTGAAAATTCCGGGCCTGATTGAGAGCATTTTGTGCCTCGTGATTAATGATCTATTTATTTGTCTTCCTATTATACATAGTTGCTTTGATAAAGACTGCCTTTATATGGTCGAACAGATTTCTGTCACAAAACTATTAACATCTTTTTTTTCTACAAACTTTCTAACACATACTGTCGGATTCATATCCATTTTACTTTTCATATATATATATATGTAAAAGGAATGACTTACCGGTCTCATATTTTGGTTGGTAAGTGTGACTTGGATAAGTCAGCATTAATAACAAATAAAAGTGCTCAATACATAAGTAGCAAATTTATTATTATAGTGTGTACAAAATAATAACTTTTCAAAAAACGCAACAGCGTTCATTAACTGCGAAACTGTTTTCAACGGTCATAATTACAAAATGAACTCCCGCAGTTAGCTGTAATTAATCAATATCTTAATTCAGTGGTTTAAGCCTGAAGATCCTTATAGTGAAACTCGAGTAGGTTATTTTCTTTTTTTTTTGCATTTAGTTTTCTTTCTTTTCGTAATGTTTTCAAGTCAGTGCACTTTTCGATTTAAAAATAATATACTATACTTAATATAGTATATTATTATTATCAAATTGTTATCAAATTTATAGTATAGTATACTATAATAATTTGATATTTGATCGGGCTACGCTTGAATTAATAATGTTATTTCTTACCATGTTTTTTTTTCTCCTCTACCCGGGCTTTGCCGGGTAGCCGCTGCTAGCATATATATAAAGTATCTGTATGTCAAGAGGAAACTTTGAAATACAACAATTAACAACAAAGTAAATATATTATTACACATTAAATATCACCAAGGCTTGGTTTTTGATCAAAATAATGAAGATTTGACTTATATTTGGGAAAAAAAATTTCTGAAGTCCCACCTGGTCTTTTTTACGTGGGGATTTTTATGGGGCATCCAACGAGGATCCAACTCGCGATTATTAGTAATAATGGATCATATTATCTAATTTTTTTTTTATCACCCCTTCAGCCCAGGTGATACTGGGTAGCCAATTCTAGTATATAGAGAAAGTTAGATAAAAGATAAAAGCATCTAAAAAATTTAAAATTAAAAACATTTAAAAATAAATAAATAAATAAAAGTATTTTTATATTTACCTTTATTATATATCACTTGCAGCTGATAATGGTTCACTTGATTTGAACTGATGCGTAACTGAAGAGCCATCAGGAAGACGGAACTGTAGTCGTGACATTTCCTACACAAAAAAAAAAAATAAATATAAAAAAAATAATAAAAAAAGCCTAAACCTTTGTCAGGGTTCCCACTTTCATTAGGAAATCATTTTCCAGGACATTTTAAAAATTTTCCAGGACAGTACTTGTTCGCGGCATTTTCATAATTTAGCATTACATTTAACAGACACATTTAGCCAGTTTTATATACATTAGTATAAAATATCATTTTATATAATTTATAATAATATCATCATCATCATCATGATGTCGCGCTATTAGCACGGATATCCATGACAATCTCTCGCCAACCTTTCCTATCATTCATTTTCCCAGGGAGGTCCTCTGCGCAACAACCTGCATCTTTGCTTAGTTGGTCAATGTAGGTCCTTGCTGGGCGGCCCACACTAGCATGTCCGTGTGTTGGCTTCCACAGGAGAACGTCACTTATGAGCTCATCCTTGCTTCTCCAGCAGTGCCCGGCATGTCTTGTCCGTCTCACTCGAATGGTTTGTGAGATGGGGGCAGGTGGCCATATAGCTGTTTTCGTCGTGGGGTGCTGTTCCACGATTTATTCAGGACTGCACGCAGCATTCTTGTGCAGCTCCCATCCAGCTTATTCTCAAGGCGCCTCGTTAGGGTCCATGTGGTGCATCCGTACAGCAACACTGATACAACCACCACCTGGAAGAATTGTCGCTTTAGCTTGTCAGTGAGATTGGATTTCCATATTACTGATAATTTGTTTGTGGCCGACCACGCTTTTCCTATTCGTGTATTTACATCGCTTTCTGTGGACAGGATATTACCCTAGGTATGTGAATTGTTTCTACTGGCTTAAGGGGCTTACCGTTGAGTGTGGTTATGTCTCCTTTCCTTTTGAAACATATGTACTCTGTTTTATCGGAGTTTACATGAAGGCCAATATTATTTGCTGCCTTCTCTAGGCTATGCAAGTAGTGACTCGGCCTGTGGTGGTGTATCTGCAAGGAGTGCAAGGTCATCAGCATAGTCCGCATCTGTGATTTTCTGTGCGGGATATCGCCTGCTTCTTGCCTTTTTTAGTGTGAAGCCTTCTTCTTTTATGGTATCTAATGATGTTCGGAGTACATAGTCTAAGCATATGATAAATATATATGGTGCTAGTGTGTCTCCTTGTAGGACTCCAGTTCCAATGTCGAAGAAATCTGTGTCGCCATCGGGTGAGCGTACCATTGCTTGTGTATCTTTGTAGAGCATCATTATAGCAGCAACAGTTTCTTCTGGTAGCCCGTATGCTAGTAGTATTTGTTCAGGGGCCGGTTTAGCTCAGTCGGTAGAGTGTTCGGCTAGAAACCACAAGGTTCCTAGTTCGATATCGGCCCCCGCCAAACTCAGTGTATGAGTAGCACGGAGATCTGTGCGGTAAAGTAAGGAGCTGATGGTAGGTGTGCGCTCCACCTCAGATGCTAAAATAATCTCCTTGGTCTAGCGCTAGTGAAAAGGGGATAGACTCCCTCGCTGTTTGGCTGATACCGACGACTTTACTTTTTTTATAATTTATAATTAATTATAATTAATAATGATATAAATAAATAAAATAAATTTAATTAATAATTTAATAATAAGTGTATTATTATATAATAATTACATTCGTAATAATTAATCTCGTAATAATTTAATACAAAAGGCATTAAACCAATTGAAATAGATTGTCATTTAATGTAAGTATATAGTGAGCTTTGCACAGATGTTGAAAACGTTTGTGAGTGGTGGAGGGGCTTTGCAATAATGACAAGGTTTAATACTTCAACAACATGGCACTGAACTGGTATGACATGGGCATACAAAACGGTAATCTGAACATTAGCTACATAAATGAGAGTAACCTCCCCTTGTTTCTTTCACTTTGAGGAAGCCTTATGTTTTGGTCGGCCATTTTCATTTCACCGTAAATCTACACTGAAAATACAAATTATTTTTTAATCAATACAGCTGAATGTTTTAACATGAAAATATTATAAAATGTGTTCTTAATTGTGCATGTGCATTATTTGAAATTAACTTAATTGTTATTAAGAACACATTTTATGATATTTTTGTGTCAAAATATGCAGTTGTATTTATTATGGTGAAATGAAAATGGCCGACCAAAATAGACGGCTTCCTCAAAGTGAACGAAATAAGGGGAGGTTACTCTCATTTATTTAGCTAATGTTCAGATTGGCTAGAAAACTGCCACAGTGCGTACAAAAATAGATATATATTCAAACTTTAAAATGATGTAAACAAACGTTTCTGTAATTTCTAAATATTTTTGAGACCTTACTCTTGAGATTACCTTTGTAAAATGGAGGCAATGTTGTTAGGGAAGAGGAACTTACCTTCTGGCTGCTTCTCTTTCTGCAGTGGACATTTCTTGTTCCTTCTGTTTACGTTCTCTGGTCTCTTGTGCAAGTCTCTCTCTCTCGGATTTTTCTCTTTCATATTTTGCTTTACGTTCCAATCTGTACAAGGAAAGAAAAGAAAGAAAAAAAGATTTAAAAAAAAAAAAAAAGGTTTTGAAAAAAAAAAAAAAATTTAAAGAGAACAGGATACTTCCGTGGAATGAATAAAGGGTTAGGTTCAAAGTTCCATGATGACTCCCTAGTACGAAAAGAAGGTTCCTGACTATGGCAAGAAAGTTCCCAGAGTTTGAAAAGAAGGTCCCCAGAATTCGAAAAGAAGTTCCCCGAGTCCGGAAGAAGGCCAGAGGGCATATCGTCCGAAACGTTGTACAGATAACAATGAAGATGAGGTCAATAGTCAGAATAACGCAGAAAATACTAATCATCAAGCCTCATCTCAAACATTCAGAGAGAAAAAAAAGATTTTGAAAAAGAAAAAAAAAGATTTTGAAAAAAGAAATTTAAAAAAAAAAAAAAAAAAAAAGATTCAAAAAAGTTTTTTAAATAAAGCTTTAAAAAAAAAAAAAATTAAAAAAAAAAAGGAAAAAAAAAGATTAAAAAAAAAAATCTCCCCTTCTATCTACCCATAACAGGAGGGAGAATAGATGGATGCATTCTTTTCCAAAGGGTGCTATGTGAAAATACAAACAGCCTCGTCCAGGATTTGAACTCGTCTCGTGTCTTTTTCCTATGACAGTAACCATTACAGTACATGCCTCCACATGATTATAATTGATGATATATATCTTATTATTAAAACCAAAAATAATCCAATATTTAAGGGTGACTTTCAGATGGTAGCTTATCGAAACTTTCAAAGGGTTGCACATATAAAGGCTTGCCTAGAGTACCAAATCATCTTGCGCCTTTCCTTGGAGATGATGCAGAATTTTAATGTAAATCTATCTATACATATATAAACGGAAGTTGGTGTGTATGTATGTATATCCGGATGAAACTACAAAATAAATATATATATACACATTAAATATCATTGGTTCTTGCTTTTTGTTCAAAAATTATGAAGATTTGATTTATATTTGAAGATATTTAAATATGAAAATATACAGAGAAACAGCATTGAAATTCTACTTAAAAATATCCAGCATTTTTTAAATATAAAAAATAAACAAATCAATACACCAGGGTTCACCCCTCTACCTAGGTGTTGCTGGTTGATTGATGGATTAATTTTAACGGCATATCAACCCATTATTTTATGCTATGCGGAAAGATTGGTCAAATTCATTGTTATGTCCTTTTTTAAAGGATTTTTATTGATTTTGACATTAGGTTGTTTGCAGTTGCTAAGTGGATTGGGAATCAGTTTAAGGGATAAGTTTATAGAGTAAAGTTTATAGGTAAAGTTTAAGTTTGTTATAAGCGATGGTTTAGTAGAAAGTTTTTGTAAACAATTTTTACAACCAATTTTTTTCTATTCAACCCATAGATGGGACCCTAACAAGTACTACCATTCCAGGTGTTGGTGGGTAGCCGCTTCTAATTAAATGTAAAGGCAAAGTAAACCCCCCCCCGCCCCGAAAGAAATTACTCACTTATCCCGTTCAATTTCATCCTTGACACGCTGCCTTGCTTTTCGATCCTCTTCTTTTTGTTTCTTGATTTCCTCTTGGATGTCTTTAAAAGTTTTCTCTTCTTGATGACGTCTAAATTTCTGAAGATCTTTGCCAAGCCGCCTTCTCTCAACCTCCTTGGTTTTAACATCCTGCAAAAAACAGAGAAAGTAAATGGAAAGAAGAATTTAAAAAATTTTAAAACATTTAAAAAAAATTTTTTTTAATTTTTGAAAATAGCAAAAAAAATTTTTTTAAACATTTTAAAAAAGAATTTAAAAAACATTAAAAAAATTTTTAAAACATTTTTTTAAAATCTTTGTTCTCTATGGCAGTGATGCTGATAGCTTTTTAATTTAGTGCATCCTGGCACGCATGGATTTGATTTGAACGAGTCCTCAGGAAATTTGATGGGTCCCAACTTCATTCATTAAACATCTAAAGCCATCTAACCCCTACCTTGTACCCCATACAGTGTATATATATATATATTTACCAACTCCTCCGCACAAGCAGGATGCGACACAAGGTCAATTTCTTAAGTGGAGTTTAACAGGTTTGAATTCAGAGTTTTCCTTCTCCTAGACTGGTTACCTAGCCATGGTTAACTAGTCCAGCCTACCCTGCTATTTACCCATAGCTGGAGGGAGAATTGAATTCATACCAAGGGTATTAGCGCCATGTGAAATGCTAACAGCTTCGTCTAGGAATTGAACTCGGGTTGCCGAGTCCATTTGCTACGAATCTAACCATTAGGCCACACGCCTCCTGTGTAATTCGTTTCCAAGAAAATATTGAAATGTATTTAAAGTTAGATGAAAATGGTGGGGGAAGAAAGAAAACATTGGGACGCATGGATACCATTTTCCTGCGTCCTTTTAAATTTTTGTGACGCAGGACACATACCTATCAGCATCTCTGTCATAGATTATAATCTACTTATTTCTACTTTAAGGGCTGGGTTAGCTCAGTCGGTAGAGCATTCGGCTAGAAACCACAAGGTTCCTAGTTCGATACCGGCCCTCGCCAACTCAGCATATGAGTAGCACAGAGACCTGTGCGGTAAAGTGAGGAGCTGATTGGAGGTGTGGCGCTCCACCTCAGACTCAAAAAAAAAAAGTCTCCTTGGTCTAGTGAAAAGGGGATAGACTCCCTCGCTGACAATTCAAATTACAAGGCCACAATTGTAACTGAAAATCTTCCAAAATTGAAATGTGCTTAAACTCTCCAAGGTTATTTCCTATAAGTCTAACATCATCAAAGGGAACCACTCTTGACTGATAAATTATTTATTTATTGATCTACTAGGAAAGAAGAAGATGGGGTTAGGGTTTAGGGTTAGTTTAATGGGAAAATGAATAAATAATTTATCAGTCAAGAGTGATTCCCCTTTGATGATGTTAGACTTATAGGAGATAACCCTCTCCAAGGTATTTACTAAAATTAGCTTAGTTTAGGTCACAAGGTCATAAATGGGAGACACCGAATGGGTAGTAAGGATCTATTCTTCTAGCCTGCTATTTATTACTCAACAATGGGGTTACCAAGTATTTTGGTCCAGTTAATAAAAAGATGATACAAACCTCTTCTTCCTTTTCAGTCCGTGTTATTCTGCTCTGTTCCATTTTTTCTGTTGCTCTGAAAATATTCAAAATAAGTATTATTATTATGGTGTAGTTAGTTTGCATACTGGTTTTAACAAAACCAGGTTTAATAAATAATTACTCTGTGTTATTGATCTCTAATATTATTGTTTTATTTCCCAACATATTAAAATCAATCCTTAATGATTTTATGTAGAAACTAATGAAAATATAATTAAAATAAGTATAATCTTTTTATATGTGTTCTTATTTAATTTCCTTAGTCTTTCTAATTTAATATATTTCATTACATTAAAAAGCTAAATACTTACGCCTGGAGGCTGCATATTCTTACTATTTTAAATAATAACTTTGGAAATTTTGAAATGTCTTAGGCTCAAAAATTTAATATTATTTGTATTATTCATTGTTATTTGTACAACATTTCAGCCGATGTGCCCTCCGGCCTTCTTCAGGTATTTATAGTCAGACTCGGGAACCTTCTCAAACTTGGGAACCATAGTTGGGGTACAGGTGTTAAGCTGTGTTAATTATTATTCTATGTTACTACTTCCCCTGACCTTCTTCTTTTTCAAAGGTTTATCTTTAAACATGAGTCTAAAAATAGGTAATCTAGACATTAGCTACATAAATGAGAGTAGTTTCACTTTGAGGAAGCCTGATGCTTTGGTCGGCCATTTTCATTTCACTGTAAATCTACACTGAAAATATAAATGTTCGAATCAATACAACTGCATGTTTTAATATGAAAATATCATAAAATGTGTTCTTAATAACAATTAAGTTCATTTCAAATAATGTGCAAGCACAATTAAGAACACATTTTATACTTTCATGTTAAAACATGCAGTTGTATTGATTTAGCGTAGTTATGTTGATTTTTAGCTCTCCAAATTTGAAGGGGGGAGGGTCCTGAAAAATGGCAACTATTTGTAATCTATTTTTGTCTGTAAAATGAGTTCTAGAGCTTCCCTACTCCTAAAAATTGGATTATAAATTTTTAAAATAAATACGTCCGGACAAAACCTTAAAATCATTTTGTTAGCTTTCTAAGAAAGGAAATGTTTGACTCCATTTAAGCTACAGGTTGCTACTTATGAAATTTAACATAGAAATGCATTTCAAATTTTCTCGGCTCTCTCTCTCTCCTCTCCAGAGGAACTAACATTATATAACAAGGAGGGAGTCAAGAGATACATAGAGGCAACGAAAGAAATAGATACAGAGTAAAGTAAGAGATTGGTCGGTTTTTGACTTATTGCAAATTACAACTAATTAGAACCAATTAAAACTGAATTTTTTTCCAAACAGAATTCAATCCTAAAAGTAAGGAATAATTTAGTATAATTTTTGTGTCATTAAACTAAACAGTAAAAAAGCCTTTAGGAAGCAAAAGTTGATTAACTCAGCTTTAGTATAATAATAGATATTTCAAATTTAAAATAAAATAAAACAGTAAAAACTCACAACAGAGTTTCACATTGCAGATTGTCAGGTGAGCTTGTATCGACACGTCTGAGCTCCATTGAAGTCAATTGAATAAACATCTGTTCTCAAAGGACTATGTAAGTCATGTGACTATTATGTGGCTAACTTACTAAGTCACATGACATCACAAAGTAAATACTTACCTCCATTGGTGACATTTAGCTAAAAATTCCAGTCTTTTATTCAGTACATCAAAATCAGTAGTGAAATGTCGGGCATATAAAACTCAAAACAAACTTTTTTTGGTTTCGTTTGATTGTTTTTTTATGGCATATCAACCTCAGTGGGTTATTTAATGCCAACAAAGTTTTGAAATAAATTCATTCTTATGGATAATCAATTTTGTTTATAAACACGTTTTTTTATTTAACCCATAGATGGGACCCTAACAGGTACTACCACTCTGGGTCAGAGTGAACCAAGGAGCAATGGTGATGAAGGGGTGCTCCACATTCCCCAGACCTCACCATCAGATAGAGTTTAACGTCATTCCTAGGACATGTAGACCCTCAGCCACCGCCTTCTAGCACCCATACGATAAGGGGGCTTGCTATAAGGGCAATAGTGTTGGGGCAATCATATAGGTGCTGGGGCTTGACGTGACCAGCCGATCGATTGGAGGGGCCTCTCTGACCACCTGTTTAGCCCAAGTAAGGACCAAAGTGAAATATTGCAACCACCCGGGTTCTATCCTTAAGCATCATGGGTCACCACCCACAGCCAACAGGTGGCCCCATTGGGGGAGTCTTATCCCTCTGCAGAGGTGCAGTCAGTGCATTCTAACGCCCCAACTGACAGGGCAGTCAAAAACAAACTTGAGGGATTTTACACAGTTATATTTTATTTCATGGTTGAAATATTCTGATACTGCCCTGCATTTTTCTGCATAGAGCACTGGAGGTTACTGTTTTAAAATTTTAAAATTATAATTTAATATTATTTGTATTATTCGGACTATTGTCCTCATCTTCATTGTTATTTGTACAACGTTTCAGCCGATATGCCCTCCGGCCTTCTTCAGGTATTTCCAGTCAGACTCAGGAACCTTCTCGAACTTGGGAACCATAGCTGGAGTACAGGTGTTAATTATTATTCTATGTTACTGCTGTCCCTGACCTGGATTGAACCTGCAGTCTAGAGATAACTGTTACTTAGGACTGCTTAATCTAACTCCTTTATCCAATTGGACAATCCAGTGTGATTTTTGGGGAACTTATAAACCTAATGTCTTGTTTTGCCTAGAATATCTACCTATTTACTTAAGAAAATTTGAAAAAACAAGTGTTCCGAAAATAGGATGAATTTATTTATCGATGTTTAAACATTTCGGTTTCTTTAAACCTTCATCTTGGGGTGAAGAAATTGATGGATGTTTTTATAGATGACAGGAGATGAAAATTTGTTTTTGTTGTGTAACTGTATTTGTTCAGCGTTATATTTTTGAAAGACAAGTCACGATCCACGCACGCAAAGATGTCATGACGCGTGACGCAACTCAAAGAAATGCATTCAACAAAAGACAAGTATTAATGGAAAGATTTTATGAGAACAAAAGGGAACAAAGTGGGAATGATAACTAAATAATTAAATGAAGCCTGGTATTTTGTAGTTATTTAAAACTATTTTAGCTAGAATTTATTTATGTATGATTTTTTACCTAGACTCATATTGGGTGTTCTTTTGGGTTTAAAAATTTTTTTTTTAATTTAAGTTATTTAAACATCTGACCTGGATTGAACTTGCAGTCTAGAGATAACTGTTACTTATGACTGCCTTAATCTAACTCCTTTATCCACTAGGCTATGTGTCCAATTGGACAATCCAGTGTGAATTTTGGGAACTTATAAACCTAATGTCTTATTTTGCCTAGAATATCTACCTATTTACTTATGTATGATTTTTTACCTAGACTCATATTGGGTGTTCTTTTAAGTTAAAAAAAAAAAAATTTTAATTTAAGTTATTTAAACATCAAATTATAATGTATAATGGCTTTGTAAAATTGTTATTATCATAAGGATGATGATGATGATGATGATGATGATGATGATGTTGAAAGCCGCAGCAATAATTTATTTCATTACATTAAAACTTGAATACTTATGCCCAGAGGGCAAATATTCTTGCTAGTTTTTATTTTTTCAAAAATGAACAGATAAATAAAAGATTTTTACCTTTCAATTTTGACATCTAAATCCACCTCGGTTTTATTTTCTGAAGACTGGGGAGCTTCACTTGGAGCAGCAGCCGCTGCAGCTGCAGCAGCGGCTACAGGAGTTGGATCATCTGCTTCAGAAGTTGAAGGAGCAGACTGCACATCCATTGCCGATGTGCTTACAATGGGTGGCTCAGGTTCAGGTTCAGCCTCTGCTTTCGGCCCTTCCTCTTGCATAATTTCAGGTTCTTTCTCTTCCATCATTATTTCCTGTGGGTTAGTTGTGGGTGAGGGATCTGCCTGACTGACAGCTGGATTTGCAGGGCATGCGGCTCCGGAGGCCCCGACTATGGGCTGCGAATCCGCAGACTGGTTCCCCTGCTTCTGTTACAAATAGAGACAAAAATCAAAGAGGTGGCCACGGCGATGTCATGAAGATGAATTTTAGCAAATTCTATTAACACAACCAAATATGAATAAAGACGTTTAAGTAACCAATAAGTAAAAAATAAAGTCGTCGGGGTGGTCTAAAATCGGTATCAGCCAATCAGTGAGAGTCTATCCCCTTTTCACTAGCGCTAGACCAAGGAGATTGTTTTTGCATCTGAAGTGGAGCCCCACACCTACCATCAGCTCCTTACTTTACTACACAGATCCCTGTGCTACTAATACGCCGAGTTGGTGTATCGAACTAGGAACCTTGTGGTTTCTAGCCGAATGCTCTACCGACTGAGCTAACCCAGTAGAAGTAGAAATAAGTAGATTATAATCCCACCCACCAAGAAAATGTTTTGCTGTATAAATGTTGACTATGACAGAGATGCTGATAGGTAAGCGTCCTGTGTTACTGGGGCATAAAAATTAAAAAGGACACAGAAAAATCGTATCCATGTGTCCCAATGTTTTTCTTTCTTCCCCCACCATTTTCAGCTAACTTTAAATACATTTCAATCTTTTCTTGGAAACGAATTACACTGTATGGGGTACAAGGTAGTTGGCGAGCGTCGGTTTTCGAACTAGGAACCTTGTGGTTTCTGGCCGAACGCTCTACCAACTGAGCTAAATACAGGGTGTCTATAAAGTCCTGCAACAGATTTAAAATATAAACAATAATATATATATATATATATATATATATATATATTGGAGGGGGATTTCTCTGATGACCACCAACTAAAGCGTAAACGCAACGCTCTCCTATAAAAGGGATGGAGCAGTCTATGCCGGCCCTTACATACATACAGATGTGTATTAAAACAGTTAAAGTCCCCTTCGCATTCTGTGGGTAACGATGGCCGAGTGGTTAAACTGTCCGACTGCTGCTGAATCGATCAGAGTACTATACCAGCTTTTAGGTAGCTCACAAAATGTCTAGCCACACTGAAGAGACTTGATAAGTCTAAACACGTCTGTGGATGACTATATATATATATATATATATATATATATATATATATACAGTTATCCACAGACGTGTTTTGAAGCGCGTGGTGTAATGGCTAAAGTCATGGGAAATGGCAGTCTTATTGGAATGTAAAAATCAAAACATAGATAAAAAATGAAACTACAAGTTGAACTTTTATGTCGTTTTTACTAAATGATTCTATCATTTTTACAGAAAGAGTTAATAAGTTTTCAATTTTCAAACTGCTGCAAGATTTTATGAACATCCTGTATTTACACATACACCCTGCATGAGTAGGATGTGACACATGGTCAATTTCTTAAAACAGAGTTAAACAGGCTTGAATTCAAAGTTGTCCTTTTCCTTCTGGTCGCCTAGCCAATGTTAAAGAGTACCGTCCAAAGAACAGTTGGATGGATATCTTTCCCAAGGGTATTAGTGCTATGTAAACAAACAGCCTCGTCCAGGATTTGATCTTGGGTCGTAGAGCCCATTTCCTAGGACAATAATCATTACACTATGTGCTAATATTTTTAAAGGCAATGGGGGAGTACTCAATACTTACCAGAGTTTCAGAATCGAAATTAGATGCAGTTTAATGTCATACCCAGGACACTAAGACCTTAAGCCACTCTCTTCTAGCACATGTATGATAAAAAGGGCTTGAAAATTGCCATAAAGACAATAGGATTGGGACAATCTTATAGGTGCTAGGGCTTGATGTGACCAGCCAACTGATCAGAGGGGAGGGGGCTCTCCGATCACACATCTAGCCTAAGTAAGGGCCAAAGTGGAGTACTGCATGTCATGCACAGTTCAGCCACCAGGATCCCATCCTTAAGCATCACAGGTCACCACCCATGTTCAATAGGTGGCTCCATTGAGAGGATTTTACCCCCCTGCAGTGGTACAGTCAGTATATTCTTCTGCCCCACCCGACGGGGGGTGCAAAAATATTTAGTTTTCCTACGTCATCAGTATTTTGGAGACCTTACTTTTGGAATTACTCCTGTAGTTGAACTAAGTAGACTATGTTTCCACACGTTTTTCCTGTTAAGTGATCAGTCCCTCCCACCTCACTGATACATATAAGATCCATGGTTATTTCCTATAACTCCAACATAAAAAAGGGGAACCACTCTGATTGACTGATAAATTATTTATTTATTTATTGATCTACTAGGAAAAAAGAAGACGGGGTTAGGGCTAGATTAGGGTTTAGGGTTAGTTTAATGGGAAAATAAATAAATAATTTATCAGTCAATCAGAGTGGTTCCCCTTTTTTATGTTGGAGTTATAAGTAATAACCAGAACCATAACATACTATTCTTTCCTTCTCTAAACAATTACATAACAGTAGTAATATTGTGTTACATAATTGATAGGTAGCCTATTAATTATATACAGTAGCATAGATTTTAAAATAACAGTTAATGGAAGATGATTGACACTTTTGTTAACCCTATGTTGACCTACTCTTCTGGTTCCCCAGTGCGAACATGGGAAGTTAGCTTGAGAAAATCAGTTTTTTGGCTAACTGTTGAGCGAGACAGACCGCCATGGCATCTCTCGTCCAAGTAGCCAAATTCTCACATGTCAGTTGATTGATCTGGGATCTTAAATAAATAAACTATGACCTCAAAACAAAGCAAGTCTTGTGTTGTTACTAAGAACTAAATAACAATACAAGACTTCCCAAGTCAGATACAGTATAACAGAAGATCCAGCTAAAGACAAAGCTATGGGGTGCGGTCACACTTGGAATTTGCATCACCAGTCTAGAACCCCTATCTCGCTCAGAACATTAACTCTTAACATCCTGTTGAGAATTTTCTAAGTCCAGAGCATTCCTATAAGGATATATAAAAAAGATGGTTAAAAATGACCTTAGCATCTAAAGTTGCTTGTCATTTCCCTTAAATCAAAAACTTCTAAATATGTTTAATATTACATTTAAACAAAGGTTATCATTTGGAGTGGATTATGAAAACGAATGAGACTTCCAGCTGGGTGGAATGAGGTGGTATAGGACTTTCCTCCTAGAAAATGTACAGAGATGTGCAACCAAATGAATACCCTCCATCAGGCATCTGCCATATTCTGAACATCTTGCTGCCCTGGGAATGGATTCATTGAAACCCTGGCGTCTGGCAACTGACCTGGTAAATGCTCATATCATTAATCAACATACCAACAGCAGCCTTGAGCACCTTTTTGATCTCCATGTTTCTAACGCACGTGAGCATACCTACAAAGTCGGAAAACAGCATAGCTCACATGACTTTCGGAAACATTTTTTCACACTCAGAGTTACCGAGGCATGGAATAAACTGCCTGCATCCGTTGTAGGCTGCCGAAACACTGCATCTTTCAAAGCCTCCATGCTTCCTGTAATCCACCAACACTATACCTGATACCCACATATGCACACATACATGTATATTATTACTGTACGCTATTCATGTTCCTGACACTAATACATTATTCTATGTACTAGACATGAGACTTTGAGGTGTTGTGGTGTACCTGAGCACTGTACACAATAAATTTCATTATTATTATTAAAAGTC
Source organism: Doryteuthis pealeii (assembly GCA_023376005.1). Taxonomy (NCBI): domain Eukaryota; kingdom Metazoa; phylum Mollusca; class Cephalopoda; order Myopsida; family Loliginidae; genus Doryteuthis; species Doryteuthis pealeii. The sequence goes on from CM042162.1 coordinate 63,270,262, forward strand.
ACCAGCCCAGAGATAGACCAGTCTAAGCTAAGATAGCAAGATAGAAGAAACAGGAGCTAAATATCCAAGTAATGAAGTCAAGTACACCTGAGTACAACCACGAGTATACAGGTATACACTTTCTTTTCTTTTCTGACAAACACTGAAAATAGAACTAAATGGTCGACTTTTTCATAGCTCCAGGAAGCGATGAAATTAAGGGTTTTTTTTTTAAGAAAAAAAAAAAGAAAGTAACTTTTTTTTTTAAGATGTCAATTCATTTTTTTTTTTAAATCTGTCTTTTTATTTATCATTAGAATTATATTCTTTATAATAATGGAATCTCAACACCTCTATGGTTATTTTATGCCTAGAGGTTAGGGAATAATAATGAAATTTATTGTGTACAGTGCTCAGGTGCACCACAACTCATCAAAGTCTCATGTCAAGTACACAGAATAATGTTGTGTCAGGAACATGAACAGTTCACAGTAGTAATATGGATGTATGTGTGTGCATGTGTATGTGGAGAGTGGCATCAAGTATAGTGTTGGCGGACTACAGGAAGCATGGAGGCTTTGAAAGATTCAGTGCTCCGGCAGCCTACAATAGATGCAGGCAGTTTATTCCATGTCTTCGCAATTCTGAGCATGAAAAAATGTTTCCGAAAGTCATGTGAACAGTGCTGTTTTCTGACTTTGTAGGCATGCCCGCGTGTATTGGAGAGATGGAGATGAAAAAGGTGCTCAAGGTTGCTGTTGTTAAGACGATTAATGACCTTATGAGCATTTACCAGGTCAGTTGCCTGACGCCGAAGTTTCAACGAATGCATTCCCAGGGCTGCGAGACGTTCAGAGTATGGCAGATTCCTGATGGAGGGTACTCGCTTGGTTGCATATCTCTGTACAGTTTCTAGGAGGTTAATATTCTGAGAAATTTTCTTATTCAAGTTACATACATTAGAATCATGTTTATTTTAGGTTTAGTGTTTATTTACAAAATGTTAAACTTCTTAAATAAGTTATTCAACTACCTATTTTTAAGTTATGTCTATAATAATCTACATACAATGACTGCTATTTACACAGTAGCATTGCAACCAACAAAGCCTTCATCAGATGATGACTCTGGGTTCAGGTATGGATTCGGGGCCGAAGCATCATTACCACTAACCCAGAGCGCCCCAGCAGTATCTCACGATACCACCAGAGTATGGCAGATTCCTGATGGAGGGTACTCGCTTGGTTGCATATCTCTGTACAGTTTCTAGGAGGTTAATATTCTGAGAAATTTTCTTATTCAAGTTACATACATTAGAATCATGTTTATTTTAGGTTTAGTGTTTATTTACAAAATGTTAAACTTCTTAAAATAAGTTATTCAACTACCTCCTATTTTTAAGTTATGTCTATAATAATCTACATACAATGACTGCTATTTACACAGTAGCATTGCAACCAACAAAGCCTTCATCAGATGATGACTCTGGGTTCAGGTATGGATTCGGGGCCGAAGCATCATTACCACTAACCCAGAGCGCCCCAGCAGTATCTCACGATACCACCAGACTTTGTCGGTTTGATGTCACAATATAGGACTGCCATATCCACGCTGATGCGGTTAGAGCTTTCTCCTGAATCTTTTTTTAAGTATTTCCTCTTGTCTGGTAGAGAAAGTCCAAGTTTAGACAAAAATGCCGAGGTTGAGTTGGCAATAACCCCCGACATCAATGGGAAATACATCCGTTATCCATCCGTTTCTGACGCATTGTTCACGTAGGTCTTCATATTTTTCCAACTTCCGCTGATGGGCCCAAGTTATGTCTAGTTTTTGTAAAAAGGCTAAGATTTTTTAAATTTTGTTAGTTATTATTGTTATACATTTACTTGTTATTGTAATTTTTTTTTTTTTACTTTTATATAGACAGATGTTTGTTTAGCATTAAAACATCGATTCATACATCTCTTGTTTTCCTTTCCAAATTTACACATATATTTCGTAACAGTTACAGTACATTGTATTTCACATTTAAATGTTTAACTAAATGTTACTAATAAAAAAAACAGGTATACACTACAGAACAAGATAAGTATGAGGGATGTCAGAAAAGTTCCAGGTTGATCGCATTCTTCGCTGTGAGGGGCATCGTCCACTGCGAGTTCTTGCCACAGGGCCAGGTGATCAACCAGCATATCTACAAAGAGATACTGCGGTGTTTGCTTCGTTCAGTGTGCGAGGCGAGGTGAGGATGTGGTAGTACAACTCGTGGGTGCTTCACCATGACAACACACCTGCCATACTGCCCTGAGTATACGAAAGTTCCTGGCCCAGAAAAACATCACTGTGTAGGAGCAATCTCCTTAATTGCCGACCTGGTTCCATGTGATTTTTTCCTCTTCCCCAAGTTAAGGGATTCATCAAGGAACCCGTTTTGAGAATGCACAACATCTAAAAGGCCATGACGACAGAACTATGAAGAATCCTTCCAGGAGTGCATGCAAATGTGGCAGAGAAGGATGGGAAAGTGAATAAGACTCCAGGGGATTACTTTGAAGGGGATAACTTGTAGTCTGGATTTTAAAAAAGTTTTTTGTGACACCAGTCCTGGAACTTTTCTGATATACCCTGTATGCCTCAATTTTTTAATAAGGTATGCAACAATCAAATCAAAACATATTCACCAATCTTAATTAAATAAGACAAAGGGTACTTACCTTTAGTACTTCTTCGACCTTTTTTTTAAAGTCTTCTGGTGATAGGTTACCAGCTATGACTTCAATGGGAACACCATTCAAACCAATGAAAAATGTTGACGGTACTACAAGTACAGGGTCTATCAAGAGTGTCAAGGAGAAGAAACAAAACTGCTGGCAAAGAATGGATAAAAACAATCAAGGCGATACTATGTAAAGTCCTGGCAGTTATGCAGCTGGAGTCTTTGACTGAAGGTGGGCATGTGATGACCTAAATTACAACCAGCCTACAAATTTTGATTTGGTTGGTTGGTTGGTTGGTTTTGTAGTGTCACATCTTATAATGGAGATTCAGTGTCTATCTGTAACCAAAACTCAGTCACTGCTTACATCACAATACCCTCAGAAAATACGTAAGTTTATGAATGAGTATTTAATTCATAATCAAAATCATTAATACACAGTATAAATAAATCTATTATTAACGATGTCTCTATGAAAATCCGAGTCAGATTTGCCTCAAAATCCTGATGTGTCTTATATATCACTAAGAAATAAAGGTTTACATAATATATGGTGTGGTTAATTTGCATACTGGTTTTATCAAAACTTTAATAAATAATTCCTTGGTGTCATTGATGACTAATATTATCTTATAAATCCTATGCATGATTTTATATAGAAACCAATTAAAATATAATTAAAATAAGTGCAATCTTTTTATATGTGTTCTTATTGAATTTTGTTAGTCTTTCTAGTTTAATATATTTCATTACATTGAAACTTAAATACTTACGCTTGGAGGCCGCATATTCTTGCTAATTTAAATAATGACTTTGGAAATTTTGAAATTAAATATATTAAAACTTAAATGCTTACACCCAGAGTATAATAATAGAAGAGAACACAACAAAATAATATGTACAAAAAAAAAAAATCTTTATTTCAATATGCCTCAGGGAATTATTATTGTTTTTATAGTATTAAAAAAAAAAATTAAAAGAAAAAAATATATCTTAAATGATTTCAAACTTCCCACAAATGCAACAACTCATGGGTCTTAACGGAACTTTACGATCTCTGCCGAACTTGAAATCTCCATCAAATTCAACGGAATTAGACACAGTTGACATTAACAAACACAGATGGAAACTTTTCAACTCTATAAAAAACTCTCTGAAGATGGATTTTACTCCGAAAATATTAAGAGGGAAAAAAAAGAAAGAAAAGAAAATTTAAATAAATATGTTTTCAACATAAATTTGAATATGTATTTCATATCTTAAAAAAAAAATAAAATATATATATATCTTAAAATAATATGTATTTCATATCTATATCTTAAAATAATATGTATTTCATATCTTAAAAAAAAATAAAATATATATATATCTTAAAATAATATGATATATATATCTTAAAATAATATGTATTTCATTACAAACAAATTTGATACATTAAGAACAAAAAATAAGATAAATGAAAAGATTGTTACTTCTCGGTAACGTCAGGGGTCTTGCAATCCTGTTTATCTCATTATTGAGCTGCTTAGCTCCTGTGCGGCAGGCGTCTCACCAAACCTGTCTATTGGAGGCCAGATCTTCCACGTTTGAAGGTGTGATGTTACATTTCTTCAGATTTGTCTTAATATGGTCTTTGAACCGCTTTTGGGGGGCTTCTGTCCTCAACGTGCCATCTGTGAGTTCACTATAATGTAGTTTACGGGGGAGTCTGTCTGCAGGTATGCGGATGGTGTGACGCAACCATCGCAGTTGGCGTTGCGATAGGATGGTCTCAATTGGGTCAATGCATGCTCTGCTTCTAATTTCTAAGTGGGGGATTTTGTGCCACCACTTTATGCCCAGTATGCATTGGAGGCAGTTGATATGGAATGCCTCCAGTTTTTTCAGGTGTCTGCGATATAACACCCACGACTCACTTCCAGCTCAATAATGAGATAAACAGGACTGCAGAGCGGCGACGTCTTCATTGTCATGAACCACCAAATGTAGATGGGAATTTCTCCTGCAATGTGTGTAACCGCATCTGCAAGTCCAGAATTGGACTAATGAGCCACCATAGGGTCCATAAATGAAGATATGGAGTGACGTCATCGTCATCTGCAACAGACTTCCAAAAGAAAGAAAAAAGGGGTCTTGCCTAGAAAAATACGGAGTCGCTTGAACACCAGAGGGCATTGGCCTTCCATCTAAACAGCACGGTACTTTTATCTATCCCAGATGAAGGTTGGCCATTTTCATTCTCTGGTGATCAGTGTTCAAACTCTAGTGTCGGCAGCGACACTTTATTCAAATGTCAAATGGTGATTGCCACTTCTTCACAGAAGAAGGCCACTTCTACAAAGAGCCGTGCCACTTGTAGATTCATGGCTGTATGCTTCCAGCCTGTCAAGCCTACATACGTCGTCATTCATCTATTGCCCTGGGACTTGTAGAAGTATCTGCACAAAAAGAAAAATCAGGCTGTGCACTTGTGCGACACGCATATTATGCTCTCCTTCTCCAAAGTCTGGTATCAGTGACAAGCTGAGGCAAGATGATTGAAAGGCTATGGAGAACGCAGAATGTTTGAAATATATGATTTTTAAATGAATAATTTGTAGGCCCTCTAGATCACCAAAGTTAAACAGCAATGAGCCTGTTTTAGTACTTAATACTTAATTGGTGACCACTTAAGCAACAGAGAGTACTGTAAGCAACTAGAGTCCTTCGTTTATCAAAATGACTTGATTCGGCATTAAATGACCCGAAAAGGTTTGATAAAACAAAAACAACCAACATAGTTTGTAAATAAATATTTTTGTTTAGCTTTATAAGAAATAAATTTTATTAACTTCATGTGTATTTCTAAGTAAGTAAAGTTGTCGGAGTGGCCTAAAGTTGGTATCAGCCAGTCCGCGAGGGAGTCTATCCCCTTTTCAATAGCGCTAGACCAAGGAGATTGTTTTGGTGTCTGAGGTGGAGCGCCACACCTACCATCAGCTCCTTACTTTACCGTACAGATCCCTGTGCTACTCATACGCTGAGTTGGCGAGGACAGGTATCGAACTAGGAACCTTGTAGTTTCTAGCCGACTGAGCTAACCCGGCCCGAATACTGGTGGTTGATCCTTAGCCACTGCCTTCTAGCACCCAAATGATAAAAAGGGTTAGGTGTTTGCCATAAGAGCAATTTAAAGAATACAGTTGAGATAATCATATAGGTGCTAGGGATTGATATGACCAATCGATTAGTCAGACGGGGCCTCTCCAACTGCCCATCTAGTCCAAATAAGGGCACAAAGTGGAGTTTTGCATGTCACGGATCACAGACCACTCAGCTGCCTCAATCCTGTCATCAGATGTGGCTACTAACATAAAAATATGTGAAACTATTTTTGCAATTCTTTAATTTGACAATATTAAACATCATATCAAATGTCTAAAAGGGGAGAAGCAACATTACCATTAAATGTATGAAAAGGAAAAACTCAGATAATAAACTGAAACATATTTCTGTGTTCCGAACCCAAAGATCCTGAACCGATATTCAAAATTGAAATAAGGATACAAATCTGGGAGAAATGCTGGCACATATCACTGAAAAAGAAATGGTAGATAATATGAAATAACTATGATATATATATATATATATATATATATATAAAAAAACAAGATGTTAAAAGTTTTGCTAACAGAAATCTGTTTCGACATTATGAATATGTCTTTATCAAAGCAACATTGTAAGCGGAAAAACAAAATAAATATATCATTAATTACGAGGCACAGAACGCTCTCGATCAGTACGGAATTTTCAAAAATTTTTTAATTTATTGTTAAAAATAAAATAAATTTAATTTTTTAAAATTATAAGCATTTTTATCATAAAAAAGCTCAAAAGAGTTTGCAGTAATAGTGTATATGAATATCAAAGAGTCCAGGAAAATATTCCAGTTACAAATGAAAGTTTAAAAAATATAACAAGTCCAACAACAGGAATCTGCAATGATGATAAACTCGCAGAGTCGGGATCCTTATTACATCCAAATTTGAGCCTCCAGTGATATAATTTAAATAATTCCAATTTTGTTTTTTCTGTGGACAGTATGAAAGGTAAAAATGGATATTGAATCCGACACTATGTGTAGCAAGTTTTGTAGAAAAAACAACAAAAAAAATTTTGCTAACAGAAATCTGTTTCGACATTATGAATATGTCTTTATCAAAGCAACATTGTAAGCGGAAAAACAAAAAAGTATATCATTAATTACGAGGCACAGAACACTCTCGATCAGTACTGGAATATTCAAAAATTTTTTAAAAAAATAAATATGTATTTATTGTTGAAAATAAAAATTAATTTAATTTTTAAAAATTATAAGCATTTTTATCATAAAAAAAAAAAAATTTCCGCACAAGCAGGATGTGACACAAGGTCAATTTCTTAAGCGGAGTTCAACAGGTTTGAATTCAGAGTTTTCCTTCTCCTAGACCGGTTGCCTAACCAAGGTTAAAGAGCCCAGTCTGCCCTACTATTTATCCATAGCTGGAGGGAGAGTAGGATTCATACCTTTCCCAAGGGTATTAGCGCTAAGTGAAATGCATTTACCACATCCAGGATTTGAACTCGGGGCGACGAGTCCATTTCCCATGACTTTAACCATTACACCACGCGCTTCCTTATTTTTTGTATATAAGGTGTGATACAATACACCACTTAAATTTATAGACTAAGCGAGGTTATGTGGTTTAAACCTCAGCCAATCAACAGCCCGAATGTGTGGCTGGTTGACTACTTAATCACTGATACTGAGAGATGTCCATTTTCAATCATTGACGAAGGACTTGCCAGACTGAGGAACAACCAAAGGATTCTTTACCCATGGATCGAAACTACCCTCTGCTGGACAAGCGCTCTTGCTTGAAGCCTAAAGGATGGCCCATAAATTTGTAACATACTCTGAGATGATGAATCCATGTTTATGGTCAGATTCGCACCACATACACATTAGGGTGCCAAAAATAGAGGAGTCTGTGTCAGAGTTGAAGGTTTTGTGTTTCGATTCCACAGCCCTGATCACATTACCAAAATATTGCAAAACTTTTGACTCACCCTAGTATGTTTTATATAAGCAAAAGTCATATCCATTGTAGCAAAGTGTCAACTTACCTTGGTGACTCAATCTTGACTGCCACACAATTCTGACAAACTGCTGAGACTGATTCGTCATTCCAAGTGTCATCCATTTTTTTGGACAATTCATCTTCACCTGAATTTAAAGAACACAAGAGAAAAGAAATCAATTTAAAGAATAAAAATAAAAATGAGTTTTGTCTGAATTCTCAGATATGAAATTAAAGGTTGCCTTTTCTTTTTAAACAGATAGAAATGTAAAGAGATAGATAGATATGGATAGACGGAGATAGATCGATACATACATATGAAGAGACTGACATATATAGGTAGACAGATAGATACAAACTGAACAGGGCAGACAGATATGAGCAGACAGACGACACACGGGCTGATAGATAGGTATGAACACAGACACAGACTGACACACGGGCGGATATAAACACAGACTGACACACGGGCGGATATAAACACAGACTGAGACACACGGGCAGATATGATCACAGACTGAGACACACGGGCAGATATGATCACAGACTGAGACACACGGGCAGATATGATCACAGACTGAGACAAACGGGCAGATATGACACAGACTGAGACACACGGGCAGATATCACAGACTGAGACACACGGCAGATATACACAGACTGAGACACACGGGCAGATATGATCACAGACACTGAGACACACGGGCAGATATGAACACAGACACACGGGCAGATATGACTGAGACACACGGGCAGATATGAACACAGACTGAGACACACGGGCAGATATGAACACAGACTGAGACACACGGGCAGATATTGTTATATACACAAGTATAGATATCTCCAGATTCAAGATTCACCAAATTCAATTCGTCCACACACCGCAATAAAGAGAATGCCGACTGGATGTAAACAGGCCGAGGCGTTAAATCAAATGACAAAATTTCATGCACATGAACACACCAGTGTAGGCCGACTAGCAAATCTAGTGGATCTTACTGTTTCGGCAGACTACAGAGTAAAAATGAAAGAAAACAAAAAGATAGACAAACACTTAGACCTTGCCAGAGAACTGAAAAGACATGAGTTTATAAACAAAATTGATTATCCAATTAAAATGAATTCATTTCAAATCTTTGTCAGCATTAAATAACCCACTGAGGTTGATATGCCATAAAACAAACTAAACCAAACCAACCTGTTAGAGCTGGTGTGAAAAACTCACAAGGAGTAAAATAATGATAATAATAAAGATTATTACTGTAGGTGTTGTTGTTATAGTCATGAAATCAATGTTATTATTGCAAGAGAACTTTAAAATAACCTTTATATAAGTAAACAATGCAGCAGGTGGTGTACTTTTAATTGCTTTACACCAAGTATAAACATGGAGATATTAAAACCCAAATGAGGTCATTTAACTAAGAGGTTTTCACAGCAAAATTTTTATAATGGTCGGTCGTATTACTATAGACAACTAATCTGCATTTAAATATAACTACAGTAGTACCGTGACTTACGAATTTAATTCGTTCTAATCATAACTCAATTTCCTCTTATTTCAATCTATTTTCTCCATTGAAATAAACTGAAATGGCATTAATCCGTTCCAGCCCCAATAAGTCGTCGGGGTGGCCCAAAGTCGGTATCAGCCAATCAGTGAGGGAGTCTATCCCCTTTTCACTAGCACTAAACAAGGAGATTGTTTTTGCGTCTGAAGTGGAGTGCCACACCTACCATCAGCTCCATACTTTACCGCACAGATCCCTGTGTTACTAATACGCTGAGTTGGCAAGGGCCGGCCGGTATTGAACTAGGAACCTTGTGGTTTCTAGCCAAACGCTCTACTGACTGAGCTAACTTGGCCCTTCCAGCTCCAATACCCTCCCTAAAAAAAAAAAAAAAAAAAAAAAAAACACTAATTTCTTTTTTATGTTTACTTTAAATGATTTGTTTGTTTTGTTTTACAGCATATCAACCTCGGTAGGTTATTTAATGCCGACAAAGTTGTGAAATAAATTCATTCTTAATGCATAATTTTGTTTATAAACTCATGTTTTTCTATTTAACCCATAGATGGGTTACTTTGTATAAAAACATAATAAAATAGAATTTAATGAATTATGTAGTGTAATATGTTTTGATGTTTTTGTTTGTTTTTTTTCTAAATATTTTTCTTTGACAAATAAATTTGGAAACTTAAATGTTTTTAGTGAACTAAGTATATCTGGAGCTTGCTCATAACTCAAATTAAAAAAAAAAAAGGGTGGAAAAAAAATCTGATGAACAACCCACACAGTGTTTTGTTTATAGTGGTTATTGAAGTCAGTCAGTCAGTCTACTATTGGTTTGAACAATGTGACTGGCCAAGCACAACTGAACCAGTGTCAAGACAACTGGTACTTATGGAATTCAGAACAGTCCACTCATGCATTTGGGTGATTCCATTCCCTGAGTCCTGATTGGCTGTTTGGTTTGTAGGATCCTCTGAGGCTCCATAAATCCTGCCATTTTGCAGTAGTCTTTGCAGCAAACCAGAATCATATTTCAGTTACGACTGCTTGCTGTCTTGTCAATTCGACGGTAATTGGACTTAGTATGATTATTCTACAGTGGTGAAGTTGGACCATCCGCACCTTTTTAGCACAGTCAATAGGAAAGAATTGGTGCCACAAACACAATCAATGACTGACCTCAGGTTTTCAATTCAGAGTTTTCCTTCTCCTAGACTGGTTACCTATCAAAGGTTAAAGAGCCCAGTCTGCCCTACTATTTTACCCAGTGCTGGAGGGAGAATATATGGATTCATACCTTTCCACAGGGGTATTAACGCTATCTGAAATGCAAACAGCCTTGTCAAGATTTTGAACTAAGGTCAAAGAATCCATTTCCTATGACTAACGATTATGCCACACACCCAGGCGATATTCTGCACGGACTATCACAGATGCAGACTGCTGATGACCTTGCACTTCTTGCAGATACACTGGCACAGGTTGAGTCACAACTGCATAGCCTGGAGAAGGCAGCAAAGAATATCGGCCTCTATGTGAACTCAGATAAAACTGATTCATATGTTTCAAAAAGAAAGGAGGCATCTCTACACTCAACGGTAAGCCTGTAAAGCCAGTAGAACAATTCACGTACCTAGGTAGTAATATCTCATCCACAGAAAGCAATGTTAATACACGAATAGGAAAGGCATGGTTGACCACAAACAAATTATCAGTCATATCGAAATCCGATCTCATTGACAATTCTTCCAGGGTGTGGTTGTATCAGTGCTGCTGTACAGCTGCACCACCTGGACCCTAACAAGGTGTTTGAGAATAAGCTATATGGGAGCTGCACGAGAATGATGTGTGCAGTCTTAAACAAATCATGAAACACCACCCCACAAGGAAACAGCTGTACAGCCACCTGCCCCCCATCCACAAACTATCCGAGTGAGACGGACAAGGCATGCTGGACACTGCTGGGGAAGCAAGGATGAGCTCATAAGCGATGTTCTCCTGTGGAAGCCAACACATGGGCATGCTAGTGTGGGCCGCCCACCAAGGACCAACATTGACAACTCTGCTAGGATGCTGGATGCTGCGTGGAGGACCTTCCTGGGTCAATGAATGATAGGGAGGGTTGGCGAGAGATGGTTATGGATATCCGTACTGATTGCGCGACATGATGATGATATATATATACACTATATATAGGTATAATATATACAAAAAAAAAAAATAGACTCATCAGATCTACAAAGAAGCATACATGGACTCCACAATAACATAAACTCATAAATTATATATATAATATATATATATATATATATATATATATATATACACACACACACACACACATAAATAGACTCATTAAATTATACACACACACACAAATAGACTCATATATATATATATATATATATATATATATATATGAGTTAAGTGTAAGGAAATGAATCCGACGGTATATGTATAGATAAAAGGATATGAAAACACACATATGCTGTTAAAATTAAAATATTTTATATCATTTTCATAGCTAAAAACAAGCTCTGATGATGGTTTTTATAAATAGAAATATTGTTCAATATCAGCTATGAAAATGATATAAAATATTTTTCATTTTAACACCATTATGTGTTTTCATACCCTTTTATATATATATATATATATACACACGCACACACATAAATAGACCCATTAATATATATATATTCACACACACACATGAATAGACCATTAAATTATATATTACATGTATGTGTGTTAAATGAATAAAATAAAAAAGGGAATGTTTAAATTTTGTCTCTCCTGACCTTTTTTATTTTCTACACCACTTTACCAGTAAATTCTATTCTTTTGTATTGTATCTGATGTCACTAATATGGAGATTTAGTTAGGTTTAATTACAAAATAACCTATGTGGCTAATGACCTTTGTTAAAATAACAAAGAGAGATTCAAGTCATGTCCCATCTCCAACACCTTCCCGAAATCCAGTGAGAGAAAAAGAACAGAAGAATAGAAACAATCTACTTTTAAAGTGCTAAAGGAGGCACACTTAGTTTTTTATGTTGCAAATGGAATTGGTGACCCGAGTTCAAATCCTAGATAAGGCTGATTGCATTTCACTTTGTGGGAAAGGTTGGTTTGGTTTGTTTTACGGCATATCAACCTCAGTGGGTCATTTAATGTCGACAAAGTTTTGAAATAAATTCATTCTCAATGGATACTCAATTTTTTTAAACACATTTTTCTATTTAATCTATAAATTGGACCCTAACAGGTACTATCTCTCTGGGTCAGAATGGACCTGCGAGCAATGGTGGTGCAGGGGTGCTCCACATTCCTCAGACTTCCGGAACTGGAACCTCACCCTCAGTTAGAGTTTAACGTCATACCCAAGACATGAAGAGTCTCAGCCACCACCATATGATAATAAAAACTGTTGGGGTTGCCATAAGGGCAATAGGATAGGGACAATCATAAAGGTGCTAGGGCTTGACGTGACTAGCTGATTGATCGGAAGGGGCCTCTCTGACGTCCATCTAAGGGCCAAAGTGGATGGGTTGCCACCCACGGCCAACAGGTGGCCTCTATGGAAGGAGGGGGTCTTACACCTCTGTAGAGGTGCAGTCGGGTATTCCAAAGCCCCAGCCGACAGGGCTCCCTTTGGAAAGGTATGAAAACTTCTCTTTTCCCTCCAGCTATGGGTAAATAGTATGGCAACTATGCTCTTTAAATGTGGTTAGGCAACTAGTCTTTGACAAGGAAATTTCTGAATTCAAACCATCCTTACTCCCCTTAATAATTGGCCTTGTGTCACAACCTGTCCATGGTAGAGGAATTGGATGAATTCTCGGAGTGGTCTATTATCAGTATCAGCCAGACAGCAACAAAGTCTATCCCTTTTTCAATACCACTAGACCAAGAAGATTGTTTTTGCTGTGGTGGAGTGCCACACCTACTAATAGCTCCCCACTTTACTGCACAGATCAGATTACCCAATCTGAGCTACTCATGTGCTGAGTTGCTGGGGACTGGTATTGAACCAGGAACTACCAACTGAGCTAAGTATGAATAGTGCTCTTCTCCTCCCAGCTGTTAATAAATATTAGGGCAACTGGGCTCTTTAACATTAGGCAAATAGTCTTGGCCTTGTGTCACATCCTGTCAGTGGCAGAGGGGTTGGGTAAATTACTGTGTCCTTTTAGATTTTTATGCATCAGGATGCAGGATGCATACCTCTCTGTATCTCCCATTATATGTTCTGTGCAAAAATTATTTTTTTAATTTTGATTTTTTTTTAAAGATTGATGCGGAAAGATAGAAAAAAAAAAGGGAGATTCCCAAGGATGTATAACAAACAAATCTTATTATAATGGAGATTGTGTGTTTTTCTGTCTGTAACAAAACTATATTACTACTCAAGTCACAATTCCTTAATTATTTACGTCAAATTCTCCATGATTTCATTCTTTTAAACCTTCAGTTATTAATAAAAATTGTTTTACATTATTAATACTAATGACCATATCTACGTACTAATAACATGCAATTGTATTTATATTTACAACAAAATAGCGGTTTACAGTTTACGAGAAGGCTAATTGCATATTGATATTTAAAAATTTTTAATAAATATGTGCTTAGTATTATTGATTTCTAATTGTTTGGTTTTATTTTAAGAAATATAAACAAAAATCTTGTGGATAAATCTTAAAGAAATTTATTTACAAGAAAAATAACTGTAATATTATCCTTTACTTCCTATTTTAACTAAATAGTTAAATTAGGAAAAAATAACAATGAAAGAGGGAGAGTGATGGAATAGTAGTTTCAGTTGTTCTATTTTTGATTATACCCCTCTGTTGCAGATCTTTTTATCTGCATTCTTAGTCAGTTTCATTAGCCTTTCTAATTTAATATGATATTTTATTATATTAAAACTTAAATACTTGCACCCAGAGGGTGCATATATTTGCTAGTAATAATAATGAATCAATAGTGTAAATATAATTATTTACACTATTGATTCATTATTATTATTATAGTATTATATTATTATAATCATTATGTAAATGTATTTGTAAAAGAAAATTGTTTGTGGTTGGTTGGTTAGATTTTACAGCATATCAACCCTTGTTGGGTTATTCTATGCTGAAGACATTTTGTTTTATTCATTCATGTTGGCTATTCAATTTTTTTTTCAAACTTAATTTTTTAAAAACATATTTTTTAATACTCATTTTTTTATCTATTTAACCTATAGACAGGACCCTAACAGGTATTACCAGTTCAGGCCAGGGTTGACCTGGAAATAATGATGATGAAAGGGTACTTCACATTCCCCAGAATTCCAAAATTGGAACTTCCCCACTAGATGCAGTTTAAACTCATTTGTGTATTAATCCTACAATCTACAACTTGGTTGAGGTTCCACATCTGTTGACTTCTTCATGGCTTACTTAGAACAACTTTAATTACTTACAGTTAGTTGGTTGGTTGTATTTTTACAGCATGTCAACACTTATTGGGTTAATTTATGCCAAAGATGTTTTTTTTATTCATTCTTGTTGGGTATTCAAATCTTTTAAAACTCATTTTTTTTTAAACAAATTTTTAAAAAACTTATTAAGTTTATTTAAGCTCATTTCTATTTAATCCATAGATGAGACCCTAACATGTGCTACCAGTCATAGTCAGAGTGGACCTGAGAGTAAAGGCAATGAAAGGGTACTCTACTTTCCAGAGCTCAAAAATTTGAAGTCCACCACTAAATGCGGTTTAGTGTCATACATAGGTACATTTAGTTACTATATAATCTTACAATTCATTTTTTAAGTTTTTTTTTATCTAACCTATAGATGGGACCCTAACAGGTACTACCACTCTGGGTCAGAGTGGACTTGGAATTAAAGCAAATGAAGGGGTACTCCACACTTCCCAGAGTTCCAGAATTTAAACTCCACTATTAGATGCAATTTAGCGTCATACTTAAGACACAGGTACAGCTAGTTATTATATAAGCTTATTTTTTTCTATTTAACCCTTAGATTGGACCTAACAGGTACTACCACTCTTGGTCAGGGTGGACCTGAGAGTAAAGGCAATGAAGGGGTATTCCAAACTTCCCAGAGTTCCAGATTTTGAACTCCACTACTAAATGCAGTTTCGTGTCGTATCCAGAACACGGGTACAGATCTATTATATAATCTTACAGCCGTCAGCAAAAAGGGTGTCGCACGTATTTAGATTATCAGTATCGTAGGTCAAATATTCATATTTCTGGTTGTTGTAGCAAATGATGAGGACACAGAGTACAAGTGGTCGTCATGCCTGAAACATTCGATTTATTTCAAGTGTCAGCTTTTTAAATAGTAGAATCTAGCAGATATTGTAGTAATGAACTTTCTACTTTTCTATCTCGGGTCTACATCAGAAAGTGATTGGTACTGGCAACGTTCGGGTTTGCCCACTATCACCTGAGTCAGAATATGGAGAGAATAATCAAAGATAAATTAATTCAATTAAAAAAGAAATAATAAAAAGGTCTGTTGAGACTGCGTTATAACTTTATTATACATAACTGAAGAGTGGATACTTTAACTTCGATGAAACTGAATTTCCAACTTATATGTAAGTAAAATTTATTAGCAGTAATTTTTCCTTTTAATAGCAGTGTTAAATGATTGACTGATTGATTTTAATGGCTTGTCAACCCATCAGGGGTTATTTTATGTCTCAAAATTAGAGAATCGCAATTGTGGATCAATTGATTGATTGATTTTAACAGCATGTCAATTAGTCTATGATTATTTTATACCTTGAGGTTAGAGAATTGTATTCATTGTACGTTCCTATTTGCATTTTTATGTATTGATTAACAGATTGATTGATTAATTTTAAAAGCATTTCAACCAGTCGGGGGTTATTTTATGCCTCAAAGTTAGAGAATCGCAATTATTGTACATTCATTTTTACATTTTTTGTGATCAATTGATTGATTGATTTTAACAGCATGCCAACTAGTCTAGGATTATTTTATGCCTTGAGGTTAGAGAATTGCATTCATTGTACGTTCCTATTTACATTTTTGTGTATTGTTAAATTCATTGATTAATTTTAACAGCATGTCAACTAGTCCTGGGTTATTTTATGCCTGGGATAACTCCACCACTAAAGTTTGTATGTTTATATTTACATATTTATGTATTGATTGAATAATTTGGTGGTTTGGTTGGTTGTTTTATGGCATATCAACCCTTTTCGGGTCATTTAATGCGGAATCAATTCATTTTGATCTTCAGTTTCTTAAATTACTTGCTTTTGCTTAAATGGTCACTCATCAAAGTATTGAACAGGCCCATCGCTGCTTAACTTCAGAGACCACTAGGTAACCGGTGCTTTCAACGTAACTCGACCGTAAGCCCTTGATTGAATGATTTTAACGGCACGTCAAACCCATCTGGGATTATTTTATGCTAAGATGTTAGAGAATTGCATTCATTGTACATTTCGGGTTAGCTCAGTCAGTAGAGCATTCGGCTAGAAACCACAAGGTTCCTAGTTCAATACCGGCCCTCGCCAACTCAGTGTATGAGTAGCACGGGGATCTGTGCGGTAAAGTAAGGAGCTGATGGTAGGTGTGGCACTCCACCTCAGACGCTAAAAACAATCTCCTTGGTCTAGCACTAGTGAAAAGGGATAGACTCCCTCGCTGTATGGCTCATACCGACATTAGCCCGCCCCGACGACGTTACCTTTTATTGATTGATTGATTTTATTAGCATGACAAACTTATCTGGGGTTATTTTACGGTTAGAGGTTAGAGAATTGTGTTCATTATGCTTTTTTATATTTACATTTTTTGTATTATTGTTTCTTAATAGTTGGTTTGCACATCGTTAAATGGTTTCAAGTATTTTACAATTATCAAGGGCATAAAACGCATTGAAGGAATACAAAGAAGAACTGAATGATTTGAATAGAGTTATACGTTTTATCCAATACTAATAATTTGCAGACAGATCTATTTGACCCATAGATAGGACCCTAACACGTATTACCAGTCTGGGTCAGAGTGGAGCTGGGAGTAATAGTAGCTAAACAGTTTGATGTAAAACTATCAAGTTTGGTATACATACTTATAGGACTTGGAAGAGGGTTTCAATGTAATTATTTTTGGGACTCATAATGAAAGTGGGGTGGGGTGGGGTGGGGGTATAATCAAAAAAAGTTTTCTAATTAGGGGCAATAATCAGAGGAAAAAAATGCAACAAAAAGTGCAGAATTTAGATATTCAAGCTTTAAAAAAAACATTACTAAATTAAAATACTCCCTTTTGCCTATTACTTAGGCTAGACAGGCGGTTGGAGAGGCCCCTTCCGATCAATCAGTTGGTCACATCAAGCCCTAGCACCTATATGATTGTCCCGACCCTATTGCCCATATGGAGAGTCTCAACACTTTTTATCATATATGTGCTAGTAGGCGGTGGCTGAGGGTCTTAGTCTCTTGGGTATGATGTTAAACTACCTGATAGTGAGGTTTCAATTTTGGAGCTCTGGGGAATGTGGAGTACATCTTCATCACCATTACTCTCAGGTCCACTCTGACCTGGAGTAGTAATACCTGTTAGAGTCCCATCTATGTGTTAAATTGAAAAAAATATTAGTATTATTTGGATCATTCGGACTATTGTCCTCATTTTCATTGTTATCTGTACAATGTTTCAGCCAATCTGCCCTCCGGCCCTCTTCAGGTATTTCTTGTCAGACTCGGGAACCTTCTTGTCGTAATCGGGAACCATCACGGAACTTTGAACCTAACCCTTTATTCAGTCCATGGTGGTATCCTGTTCTCATTCTACTAACCATAGCTTCACATCGGCCAAAACGTTGTACAGACAACAATGAAGATGAGGACAATAGTCCGAATGATCCAAATAATACTAATTATCAAACCTCATCTGAAAAATTCTGAGAAATAGAAAAAAATATGTTTAAAAAAATTGAGTTCGAAAAAAAAAAAGAGTACCCATCAAGAATGAATAAAACAAAACGTATTCAGCATAAAATAATCCAACAAGAGTTGACATGCCGTAAAATCCAACCAACCAACAAATAATTAAATTACCTTCTAAGCAGGTGTATAAGAGGAAGAGCTCTCAAAATAGTCTCGACTAACGAGAAGAGAACCCCTTCAGTTTGAGTTGAGTTTTCCTTCTCCTAGACCAGTTGTCATATAAAGGCTAAAGAGCCCATTCTGCCCTACTATTTACCCATAGATGGAGGAGAATAGTTGGATTCGTACCTTTCCCAAGGATATTAGCTATATGTGAAATGCAAACAACCTTGTCCAGGATTTGAACTCATCTCGTCGTGCCCATTTCCTACAATGGAAACCATTACAACACACGCCTCCAAGAACAAATAAAATAAAAATTAATTGTTTCTGCTTAATTAAACATAATTCATTATGTTAAAATGCTAATTAGATTCCTAGAGTCATCTTACACAATTCTGATCTCACTACAAAGAAATTCTGTTTACTTTTTTTATGCTAACAACACAAGCCATTATTAGCAGTTTGCATAGCAGTTTTTCTAAACACACGTACGCACACACATATATATATATATATATAATATATATATATATATATATATACGAGGAAAAAATAAGTAAAGGAAAGAAATGTAGATGGATTAAAAATGAATTTTATCGATATCACTTACACATGTGTTTCGGTCCGTTTATCAAAATGTAAACGGATTTACGCTATTATTATTATTAAAATAATCAAATGAAGTTGAAATGATGATAATAATAATAATAATAATAATAATAATAATAGGAAAAATGTAAAAATATTCCGTACACATTTTTTATGACCTTCATCAGAGTGAATTTTTTTATTTTTTCAAAAAATAAAAAACCATCCACACTTTTTGACACAGTCGATAGGAAAGAATTGGTACATCAAGGGTTGCCACAAACCCAATCAACGACCGACCTCAAGAATTTTGAATTCAGAGTTATCCCTCTCCTAGACCGGTTACCTACCCAAGGATGAAGGGCCCAGTCTGCCCTACTATTTAACCCATAGCTGGAGGGAGAATATATGGATTCATACCTTTCCCAAGGGTATTAGCGCTATGTGAAATGCCAACAGCTTCGTCTAGGAATTGAACTCGAATCGATGAGTCCATTCTCCACAACTCTAACCACTAGCCCACGCGCCATATATATATATATATATATATATATATATATATATATATATATATCATCCATTTATACACACACATTATACAGTGATGCTGATAGCTTTTTAGTTAAGTGCGTCCTGGGACACACATATTTGCTTTGAATGAGTCCCCGGGAAAATTTATGGGTCCCAACTAAAGTTTCTTAATTGATTAAAGGATTTTTATTTATGATCTGGAGAAACAACTAAAGTCATCTAACTTATCCTTCTGCAAAGATGTAGTTGGCGTATTCTACAGCCTCGGCCAACAGGGCAGGGTGGTTGAAGTGATGAAAATAATTTTGTAGTAAGCTATTTCTCTTATCATCGTTATATAAGAGTTGAGAAAGGTGTGCATCCAACTATTCTCCCTCCAGCTATGGGTAAATAGTAGGGAAGACTGGACTCTTTAATCTTGGCTAAGTAACCAGTCTAGAAGGAAAATTGAATTCAAACCTGTTAAACTCCACTTAAGAAATTGACCTTCTCTCTTATCCTGCTCATGCGGAGAAGTTGGTAAATATATACACAAGAGTTGATAGATAAGTAGTAGTTGACAGAGAGGCCTATAGTCGGTATCAGTCGGGCAGCGAGGAAGTCTATCCCCTTTTCATTAACACTAGAACAGGGAGATTGTTTTTTGCATCTGATGTGGAGCACTACACTTACCAAGGGCTGGGTTAGCTCAGTCGGTAGAGCGTTCGGCTAGAAACTACAAGGTTCCTAGTTCGATATCGGCCGTCGCCAACTCAGCGTATGAGTAGCACAGGGATCTGTGCGGTAAAGTAAGGAGCTGATGGTATGTGTGGCGCTCCACCTCAGATGCAAAAAACAATCTCCTTGGTCTAGTGCCAGTGAAAAGGGGATAGACTCCCTCGCTGATAGACTTTTTCCACTTACCATTAGCTCCACTTTACTGCACAGATCCAAGCTGTTCTAACTCATGTGCCAAGTTGGCAAGGGCAGGTATCGAACCCAGAACCTTGTAGTTTGTAGGCAGATGCTCTACCTACTGAGCTAAACTGGCAAGATCTCTTATTATGTAACATCACTAATGGGTCAGATAGAAACACGTTTAAACACATATCTGGTAAGTTCTGTCCAAACATGCTTAATGTCCGTTTGCTGGGTGACAGCATTGAGTAATAGCGGTCGTTAGTCACAAATACAAAGACTTCTGGTCAAAATAGCAGTGCAAAGAGTCGGAAAAATTCACACTTGTTGCACACCTTTCATACAGCTTCGATTTGCAGGGCTGTGAAATCGGAGTCAGAAGCAATTAAGGGGTCACTGGAGTTGGTAGAACAATACAGACCTTGAATCCTTCACTCCTTCCTTAATAGAAGCATCAATATAATCATGGACAGCTGTTAATTATGAAATGCTAATTAGAATCTTTCACTCCTTCGTAAAGAGAAGCATCAATATCATCATGGACAGCTCATGAAATGGGAACCCAACAGGTCATTCAAAGAAATATAAGGGTAATCCCAAAAGTAAGGTCTCCAAAGCACTGGGGACACAGGGAAACTGTTTGTGCAGCTATTGGCAACACTGTTGTGTTTGTTGTGCATGTGTCTGTGCCTACACTTTATATGAGGGTAATCCCAAAAGTAAGGTCTCCAAAGCACTGAGGATGCTGGGAAACTGTTTGTGCAGCTATTGGCAACACTGTTGTGTTTGTTGGGCATGTGTCTGTGCCTACACTTTATATGAGGGTAATCCTAAAAGTAAGGTCTCCAAAGCACTGGGGATGCAGGGAAACTGTTTGTGCAGCTATTGGCAACACTGTTGTGTTTGTTGGGCATGTGTCTGTGCCTACACTTTATATCAGGGTAATCCCAAAAGTAAGGTCTCCAAAGCACTGGGGATGCAGGGAAACTGTTTGTGCAGCTATTGGCAACACTGTTGTGTTTGTTGTGCACGTGACTGTGCCTACACTTTATAGGAGGGTAATCCAAAAGTAAGGTCTCCAAAGTACTGAGGATGCAGGGAAACTGTTTGTACAGCTATTGGCAACACTGTTGTATTTGTTGTGCATGTGTCTGTGCCTACACTTTATATGAGGGTAATCCCAAAAGTAAGGTCTCCAAAGCACTGAGGATGCTGGGAAACTGTTTGTGCAGCTATTGGCAACACTGTGTGTTTGTTGTGCACGTCTGTGCCTACACTTTATATGAGGGTAATCCCAAGGAGGGGTGAGAGGGCTGGGAAAACTGTTTGTGCAGCTATTGGCAAACACTGTGCACGTGACTGTGAGAGGTAATCCCAAAAGTAAGGTCTCCAAAGCACTGAGGATGCTGGGAAACTGTTTGTGCAGCTATTGGCAACACTGTTGTGTTTGTTGTGCACGTGACTGTGCCTACACTTTATATGAGGGTAATCCCAAAAGTACAGGCTCCAAAGCACTGGGAATGCAGGGAAACTGTTCGTGCAGCTATTGGCAACACTGTTCTATTTGTTGTGCATGTGTCTGTGCCTACACTTTATATGAGGGTAATCCCAAAAGTAAGGTCTCCAAAGCACTGGGGATGCAGGGAAACTGTTTGTGCAGCTATTGGCAATACTGTTGTGTTTAACCCTGCGCATGCCTCTCTGCTGCACTCAGTCTTGGCTTGACAGTCCATTCTGATTGCGTTCCCAATTGACACTGCTGCCAACTGTGAATTTTGCGCAGTTATTTGGGTTTTGAACACAAAAGAAATTCATTTCCAATTATACCCCATTAGAAAATCTTTTGTTACCCAACCCATTCTCTACAGGCAGGATGTGGCACAATATCACATGTACAGAGCATCCAGCGAGGATCGAACTCGCTATTCAGTAGTAATAGATATGCGAGACTACCTTGCTCACCATTATATCCCATTAGAACATCTTTTGTTACCCAACCCATTCTCTACAGGCAGGATGTGACACAATATCACATGTATGGAGCATCCAGCGAGGATCGAACTCACTATTCAGTAGTAATAGATATGCGAGACTACCTTGCTCACCATTATATCCCATTAGAAAATCTTTTGTTACCCAACCCGTTCTCTACAGGCAGGATGTACACAATATCACATGTATGGAGCATCCAGCGAGGATCGAACTCACTATTCAGTAGTAATAGATATGCGAGACTACCTTGCTCACCATTATATCCCATTAGAACATCTTTTGTTACCCAACCCATTCTCTACAGGCAGGATGTGACACAATATCACATGTACAGAGCATCCAGCAAGGATCGAACTCGCTATTCAGTAGTAATAGATATGCGAGACTACCTTGCTCACCATTATATCCCATTAGAACATCTTTGTTACCCAACCCATTCTCTACAGGCAGGATGTGACACAATATCACATGTACAGAGCATCCAGCAAGGATCGAACTCGCTATTCAGTAGTAATAGATATGCGAGACTACCTTGCTCACCATTATATCCCATTAGAACATCTTTTGTGACCCAAACCCGTTCTCTACAGGCAGGATGTGGCACAATATCACATGTATGGAGCATCCAGCGAGGCTCGAACTCAAAAACATCCAAAAGGTGTGGGGAGTTTGTAACGACGATAAGGTTCAATGCTTCCTCGATGACATGGCAGCGAGCTGGTATGACATGAGTGTACAAAAACAGCCAGGCCGCCTACAAAAACGCATCGACCGAAATGGCAATTATGTAGAAAAATAGATACATATTCAAATTTTAAAATGATGTGAACATCATTGAAAATAAACAAACGTTTCTGTGATTTCTAAATATTTTGGAGATCTTACCTTTGAGATTACCCTCATGAATAAGTGTAATCGCCAACTCAGCGCATGAGTAGCACAGGGATCTGTGCGGTAAAGTAAGGAGCTGATGTTAGGCGTAGCATTCCACCTCAGATGTAAAAACAATATCCTTGGTCTAGTGCTAGTGAAAAGGGGATAGACTCCCTCGCTGATTGGCTGATACAGACTTTAGGCCACCCCGACGACTTTACTATTTTTGATTGTTATATACAGAATGTTTTGGTCGATGTGCCCTCTGACCTTCAAGTATTTCTTGTCAATACATGGTGCAATGGATAAGCATATTTACCAACTCCTCTGCACAAGTAGGATGTGACACAAGGTCAATTTCTTAAGTGGAGTTTTAACAGGTTTGAATTCAGAGTTTTCCTTTGCCTAAAATGGTTGACTAACCAAATTTAAAGAGCCCAGTCTTCCCTACTATTTACCCATAGCTGGAGGAAGAATAGTTGGATGCATACCTTTCCCAAGGGTATTAGCACTATGTGAAATGCAAACAGCCTCATCCAGGATTTGAACTTGTCTCACCGGATACATTTCCTACAATGATAACTATTACCCCCACATGCCTCCACAAAAGAGAGTAATACAGAATAGGGCAGTCAATAAATAAAAAAGTTATATTCTTTTAGGATTGAATTATGCTTGAAAAAATTGTTTTAATTGGTTCTAATTAGTCGTAATTTGCAATTAAGTCAAAAACCGACCAATCTCTTACTTTACTCTGTGTTTATCTCTTTCTTCCCTTCTATGTATCTCTTGACTACCTCCTCGTTATATAATGTTAGTTTCACGAGAGAGAGAGAGAGAGAGAGAGAGAGAGAGAGAGAGAGAGAGGAGAGGAGAGGAGAGAGAGAGAGAGAGAGAGAGAGAGAGAGAGGAGAGAGAGAGAGAGAGAGAGAGAGAGAGAGAGAGAGAGAGAGAGAGAGAGAGAGAGGAGAGAGAGAGAGAGAGAGAGAGAGAGAGGAGAGAGAGAGAGAGAGAGAGAGAGAGAGAGAGAGAGAGAGAGAGAGAGAGAGAGAGAGAGAGAGAGAGAGAGAGGAGAGAGAGAGGAGAGAGAGAGAGAGAGGAGAGAGAGAGAGAGAGAGAGAGAGGAGAGAGGAGAGAGAGAGAGAGAGAGAGAGAGAGAGAGAGAGAGAGAGAGAGAGAGAGAGAGAGAGAGAGGAGAGGAGAGAGAGAGGAGAGGAGAGAGGAGAGGAGAGAGAATTTGAAATGTATTTCTATGTTAAATTTCACAACTAGCAACCTGTAGCTTAAATGAGGTCAAACATTTCATTTCTTAGAAAGCTAACAAAATGATTTTAAGGTTTTGTCCGGCCGTCTCATCCATTTCCTATGACAATAATCATTACACCACATGTCATACTAAATATTCATAAACCGGATCTTATTACAAAACAGAATAAATAATCTTTTACAGTTGTTTAATTTTTAAGAAAACAAAATTGGTGGTTATTTGTATATATATGAGTTTGTTTTCTTTTCCAACTCGGTCAAAGTTTTGAAATAAATTCATTCTTGATGTGTACTCAATTTTCATATAAACACATTTTTTCTATTTCTCTGAATTTTTAAGATAAGGCTTGATAATTTGTATTATTCGGACTATTGCCCTTATCTTTATTGTTATCTACACAACGTTTTGGCCAATGTGCCCCACCGGCCTTCTTCAGAATTCCTTAATGGAATGAGAACAGTCTACCCCCATGGATTGAATAAGGGGTTCAGTTCGAAGTTCTATGAAGGCTCCAGGATTCGACAAGAAATACTCGAAGAAGGTTGGAGGGCACATTGGCTGAAACGTTGTGTAGATAATAAAGATGAGGACAATAATCCAAATAATCCAAAACATTTTTTCTATTTAACCCATAGATGGGACCCTAACAGGTACTACCACTTCAGGTCAAAGTGGACCTGGGAGTAATGATGATGAAGGTGTACTCCACATTCCCCAAACCTCCAGAACTGGAATTTCACTATCAGATTGAGTTTAATATCATACCCAGGACAATAACCCTCGACTACCGCCTTCTAGCACATATATGAGATATAAACCTATGGCACAACATCATAAGGTAAAAAACAAAAATACTACATTTAATCAAAACCAACCAATCAGCTGACCAAAATTTATGATATATATATATATATATCAATAAAGGAAGAACTCGATACAGTAATCCCATAATAAATTTATTTCGACAAAAATTGGGGCCCATATAAATCTAAGTTGATTTAAACCGGCTCCCCAAGTTTTTGCCTCATCAGATGGGTAACAATTCACTTATGAACAAGCATATCACAAAAAAACCCCAAAGAGCTGAATATATGTAAATTCAACCAAAAACAAAAAAATAATTAAAAAATTATATATATTTTTTAACAGTGTGGGAGTGTAACCATAGAAACAGGAAGTGAATGAAAAAAAGAGATACATCTCAAAGTTGATTTCTAGGGTGTCCAGACAGACAAAAAGGTGACATGACAGAAAAAACAGAAAGTATATTAAAATATAAAAAGACAAGAAAAATAAAAAGATTTTAAATTTAAACATTAGAGTATAATGATGTATATATATATATATATATATATATATATATATATATATATATATATACATACACACACATACATATTTACCACTCCCTCCGCACAAGCAGGATGTGATACAAGGTCAATTTGTTAGCAAAGTTTAACAGGTTTGAATTTAGAGTTTTCCTTCTCCTAGACTGATTACCTAGCCAAGGTTAAAGAGCCCAGTTAGCCGTACTATTTACCCATACCTGGAGGAAGAGTTAGATTCATACCTTTCCCAAGGGTATTAGCGCTATGTCAAATGCAAACAGCCTCGTCAAGTATTTGAACTAGAATCGACAAGTGTATTTCCTTTGAACCATTAACCATTACACCACACACCTAAACAAAATTGATTATATTGGTTGTATCAATTACTTTATCAAAACGAACCACCATTTCTGGAATTAATTACTTTTAATAATAATTTAGGCAAAATAAAGTTTTTATTTCCTTCTAAATGGTTAATATTTATTTACCAGAATTTGACCCACAAGATCGTACATTTGTTTTTAAGTTAGGAAATCCGATATGTACAGCTTGACTCAAGGTTAAACATTTTTTTGTTATTGCCACATAAAATGTGCTACTTCTCTAATTGCAAGGGCAGGTGCCGTCAGGAACCCCAGGAACCAGAATTCTGTTAACTTTTGGATTTTCTTACTTGATAGGATTGGTTGGTTGGTTGGGTTTTACAACAAGACAATCCATTGGGCCATTTTATGCTGACAAAGTTTGGGTTTTATTCATTCTTGATGGATACTCAATTTATTTTTTAAAATTCATTTTTAAATTTTTCTTTTTTAAACATTTTTTTAAACTCATTTTTCTATTTAACCTAGAGACAGGACCTAACAGGTACTACAACTCTGGATCAGGGTGGACCTGAGAGTAATGGTAATAAAGGAGTACTCCAGAACTGGAACTTCACCTTCAGTTAGAGTTTAACATCATACCCATGACACTAAGACTCTCAGCCACCGCCCTCTAGTACATATATGATAAAAAGGTTTGGGGTTTGCCATAAGAGCAATAGGGTTGGGACAATCATATAGGTGCTAGGGCTTTACGTGACCAGCCGATTGATTGGAGGGGGACTCTTCGATCACCCATCTAGCTTAAGTAAGGGCCAAAGTGGAGTGTTGCATGTCATGGGCTGCTCAGCCACCAGGGTTCTATCCTTAAGCATCACAGGTCGCCACCCACAACTAACAGGTGGCCCTATTTAGGGTGTCATCCCTCTGCAGAGGTGCAATCAGTGTAATCTAAGCCCCAACCGACAGGGCTGTGACAGGGTTGGACAAATAACTGATCATTTGAAACAAGCATAGAGATTGATGATGTATTTTTCGTTTTCATTCATTTTTTATTTTATTTCTTTTTCATTACTAAACGGGTTGATTCTTTTTTTTATTTTTATTTTTTTTCGAGGGCGGGGGGCAGTTTTACTATAGAGGAAATGAACAATCACTTCTCAACCTTTTCGGCTCAGGAGACACGTAAATTAACAGTTTAGTTCCAGGAAGGCCTTCCTCTCAGGCAGCACGAGAGACCCTCACCTAAAAGGTAAAGGGTTCGGATTTAATGCCCAGTGCCTGAGACGCCCCTGAAAGGAGAATGCCCACAGAATCTAAACAATTTTTAAAATCCCTCCCACGAGAAGCTTGCTTCCTGCGGGGCACCCAACATTAAACACGCTTTGTCTCACATTCTGACCTCGTGGGAAGTCGGATAAAAAAAAGCTACCTTCAAATGATCAGATATTTTTTTCAGTGAGACTCTTTCGGGTTAGAAAATACAAAAGTTAACGAAATTCTGGTGAACCGAGGAATAGTGATAAAATAAAATGTCCTCAGTCAAAGTATACACCTCCTAAAATCTTCAACGTGAACAGATTATTTTTTTTAATAACCCAAAAAGATAAAGATTTTTAAAAAATGAGTCAATTTGTCCATGATAAACTAAAATCGCCAATAGTCCGAAAATCTAGGTGGTGTCTTTATAACCGCAGCGATAATTTGCGCCCCCAAAATGGGGGGGGGTCAAAGTTAAGTGACCTGATAAAATCAGAAAGTTTTGAAATAAAATAACTGATGCTTTATAAAATTCATTGATTGATAAATCGACACTGAACATTTCATTAAAATCGGATAATTCCCTGATTTTTGGTATTTAAATTTTTTTTTTTTTCAATCCGGGGAGTGGGTAAATTTATTTTGTAAAATACGCCTACAAAATTGGCAGACTCTATTTTATACTAGAAAGAGGGGGGGCAAGATTTTCTTTTCAAGTAACACTAACTCTACCTATTTTAAGTTAACGTTTTAAACATTAAACAAATCCTTTTATAGTTAAGTTGTTCATCCATAGAGATTTTTTTTTAAGCAGTTATCGTGAAGTAAAACAAATAAAGATATTTTCAAATAAATAAATAAATAAAAACGTAGATCAATGGTAGATTGTGATTTCAGTAAATTTGTATCAGTCTACTGGACGGATGTTAGTGGAATATGAAATGAAGTCCAATTTATATATTTTTAACTAACTGAGATTAATTATTATTTCATATTCTACTAAAATCTGTTTGGTAGACTAAAGTACATTGAATTCAGGCACGTAAATTTGTACTTAGTACAAATTTACGTGCCTAAATTCACAGTCTACCTAGATGAGATTATAATTATTAAGGTTCATTTTTATTTTGTTCGTTCGGTTTCCATCCACAAAAACAAAAAATAAAACCAACGATAAATATTAAAATGAACTGAACATTGTTCATTTGTTCAATATTCATCAGTTTTTGTTCATTAAACAAACAAAAACTGATAAATTTTCTTTCAACCTACTATGAGTAAAAGTTAAAAAAAAAAAAAAATCTCTTAGGTGGTTCCTAACACAGAGATGCTGATAGGTACGCGTCCTGCGTCCTTGACGCACAAAAATATAAAAAGGCACAATAAAATCGTATCCATGCGTTCCAGTATTTTTCTTTTTTCTTCCCCCACCATTTCAAGCTAATTGTAAATACATTTCAATAGTTTCTTAGAAACGAATTATACAGGAGGTTACAAGGTAGGAGTTAGACGGCTTTAGTTGGGACCCATAAATTTTCCCGAGGACCCATTCAAAGCAAATATGTGCGTCCCAGGACGCACTAAATCAAAAGGCTATCAGCATTACTGTTTGACAGCAAATTTAAGAAAAACAAACAAGGATGATTTAAATGACAAGACACACATAATCATATTACAAAAAGTCGATTCCAAGTTTAAAAAAATCAATTTTCAAAATTGTGTAATATTTGAGCATCATAGCCTTTTACAAAAAAATGCTATAAAATGTTCTAGATATGAGGCTAGGTAAAAAATAATAGTCGTCGCAGCTGATTAAAGTTATGACGTCACACGATTTTACAACGTGTTTTACTTAACAACATCGATATTTATTTTTTAATCGCTTGAAAGAAAAATTAATAAATTTCAATAAATTATAAATGAAACAATGAAAAAAATAACTAAAAAAAAGTCTTCCTTGGATTACAGAGAATAAATACTTAAGATAAATAGATTTTTAAAAAAATAAAAATAAAAACAAACAAACGAAAGATATTGAGCCAGATTCAAAATCGCCCATTATTATAAAATAAAAATATCAAACAGATCTACTTATGGAAGCAGGGTCACGAGGTATAGAGCTGAATTGATAAACTTGAAATCAGTCTCATATCAAAATTATGCCTTAATTAAAACTTTTGACAGCAATAAATCAAAATGTTTGAGGGTGGGAGAGGATTTTTAAAAGTAGTAAAAGCAATCAAAATGCAACAACCACCCTTCTTCATTAAATCCATTTAATTTGTTTTAAATCTTGCAAGCGAAAAAGAAAGCGTCGTAAACACATCGTAAATGGTGCTGAATGAAATCAGGTTGTTTTTGTTTCGATGTAGTTGTCATTTACTAAGCTTAGCTTAACACAAATCTAAAATTAAGGCACCCAGTGAGAGTCGATCTCACTGAATATGGTCTGCTAGTCTTGATCGATAGTAGTTACCATGTTAAATTTGTAAATTTTGCCTTAAAGTGAAAATAATGTTAACATTTTAAGTCACAAAATATAAATCAGGATGTTTATTTCTTTAAAAATAAGTTTTTTTTAAATTATAATCAAAATGAATGATGTTAAAGCTAATACCATCCTTTAAACTTATTAGCTTATATATATATATATATATATATATATTTTAATCGTGTGTATATATTATATGTATATAATATATACATATAATATTTGTCTTTAATGTAAATCTAATGTTTAATGTTTAAATGGTAATAATGCTAAAAGTTTTTTCTTTCTTTTACAATTCAAACACAAATTATGTAAACTGCAAGAAACGATGATAAAGCATTTTAAAACAATTCGAATTACATTATTTCGACTATCGAAGACAAAGCAACAACAGCGTAAAATGTGTATTTAAAACCAGAAACAAACACGACATAACCTGCCCTGTAAAATATTTTGATATGGAAGCGCATAGAAGAAATTAATAAATCTCAAACTCAGTAATCTTAAATAACGATCTTCAGTCAAAACAAATGAATCAGAAAAAATAAAATTAAAATTAGGATTTATTAATAAATTATCCGTTCGCTAATAATCAGCACGTTAAAAATATATAGAAATCTAAATTGTTTTTTTCAAATTATTACACTTTTGGGCATCTGTAAAAATATAAAGAAAATAGTCATGCTTTCAACAACATTATTTTTGACACCATAACATTTTGAGAAAGTAATGTTGCTCGCTTCGCAGAAAAGTTACCGGTCTTTTCCTTTAACATTTAATGCTTACCAAAAATGTAGACAATGAAAATAGACTTCCTAGATTTCGATAACTGGATAGCCTCCGTTATGGAACCTTCGTACCACAACATTGTGTATATTTTAACACGTTTTGCAGGAGGTGTCTGATCTGTTGCTTGTCCTTATAAGTTGCAATAAACCCCTGTTGTTGACATTAAACCGGAAACGGATACGTCTATGTGATCCGCAGCAAATACCAAACATGATTCAGCTTATTAAATTAAAGAACGATAAAATGTTCATTTAAAAATAAATAAAACTTTGTGTGAAAAAAACAATTTTTTTATCAAATCTTAATGATAAGGCGTTTCTTCTTTATAAGTATTAATTTGCTATTTTATTTCTCGGATATGCGCTGGTATAGTTGACCCTACCGGAAGTAATTCCGGTGATATCACCTGTTAGGTCAAACTCGGATTGTACGAGAGAGAAAATAGTGAAAAGTAATATTTTGTAATGGAACTTTTTCAGCAGAGGGGCTCCCGCTAAAATGCTGCAAGGATGCTCATTTAATTTGTCTAGGATGTCATTTCACACTAAAGAATCGCCCCAAATGGTGTAGCATGTCTGTGAATACAGTAAGTTGCGAGCATTTTTTTTTATTAAACAAGGGGTTTTAATTTTTCGGTATAAAAACCGACCTAAGCTTTTTGTAATCAAATGTCGAAAATGAAATTAAAGTCATCATTATGTCACGATTTGTTTTTTTTAAATGTGTGTCTATATTTCCTTTCGAATTCATAATAATAATAATTTAATTCCTCTACTTTAATATCCCTGGAATAATTTTAGGTTTGTTATTTTTGTAGGTAACTTTTATTAGTTATCATTTTCTTTGTCTAGAAACTTTTCTAAACTTTGAATTTGATTTTTATTAAATAAGAGCCGAATTTTTTTGTTTTTGTTTTTTAAAATCGCAAGACAAGATATTTTGTAGCAAAAGTTAATTAAAGAAAACTACGGATGATCGTGGGTGCTATAAAGTTTTTGTTTAGATTAATTAAACTAAAACAATTTGATCAAATAAATATTAGATATTTGTGTTTGTATCCAAGTGTCAGTTTTAGTTCGATTGCCTGACAACAAGACAGACTATTTACAAAATATGATCAATAAAAAAAATATATATATTTACAAAATTATTTTGTAAATATTTTTTAAATTGATAATATTTTTTTTTAAATATGATCAATAAAAAAAATAGTTACAAAAATGTAATCAATGAAAAAAATAATAAACACTTTGGCAAAATTTTCAATTTTCAATAAAATTAAACTTTCTTTTTGTTTAATAGTTGCAATTAACATAAAAGTTATAAAAGTATTTTCTTCTAAAAACATTAAATCAAATAAACGTAAAAAATATTTTAAAAAAAGGTGACGAAAAAATGCATATTTTAGTTTAGCACGATCTTTATTGTTTAGTAAACAATGATTAATTGTTATGTTTATCATCAAAAAATATTTCGTTTGACGTTATTGACATTTCTAAATAATCTTTTTAAAGAATTGTATTTTTTATTTTATTTCAATTTATATTTATTTTATATTTATATTTTATTTCAACGGAAACATAGCGTAAATTAGGGCAGAAGGGCCTGACGACAAAAAATCAAATTTCCCATTTCAATAACCTTAAATAAGAAATATAAAGCTTCTTTTTCTTTTTTTTAATAACTGTAATTAGTGTATAATAAACTTTATACGCTAAATACTAATTTATACTATAAAAGCTTCCATATCAAATTTCAGTTTTATACTTCAGTTCTTAGATTTTGAACATTTCTATCAATTTTCTGTTGGCCTCTTATTTATTTCTTAAATAAATGGGAAATATTGCCAATCATGCTTGTTTAATAACTGGTCCGTTGCCAAAAATACTTGGATTTTTTTTTTTTTAAGAAAAAAAAAAGGGTATGAAGTTTTCATCATTTAAGGTTTTAGTGTTTTTTATTCACTGTTTTTATTCATATTTATTTTATGATTGAGTGTTGCATTTTATAGATTTAGGATCGTTTTAACTTATTTTTATTCAAATTTAGCTTCTATCGGTAAAATCAAAATATATAATTTAACTTAAAAAAATAAATAAATCCCGTTTCTTTTTTCCCTCTATTTGTCTTGCTTGAGTAAAGAAATAAACAATCCGCCCATTTTTTTTCATGGTATGTTGACCCTTCCAAAAAAAGTCTGAATCATGTTTTAGGGTAAAAGGATATGAATTTTACATTATTAAGACGATATAATAATATTTTTATGCCGGTTTTACTCTATAGACATAATTCATGTGTTTGTCATGATATTTTATTTGAATGCAAATTAATCGAACACAAAAC
Organism: Doryteuthis pealeii; assembly: GCA_023376005.1. Taxonomy (NCBI): domain Eukaryota; kingdom Metazoa; phylum Mollusca; class Cephalopoda; order Myopsida; family Loliginidae; genus Doryteuthis; species Doryteuthis pealeii. The sequence goes on from CM042162.1 coordinate 63,303,368, forward strand.
AATAAAAAATATTTGTTTTATTAAATCACGTTTTATTTTTTCCCATCGAAACGTTCACTTGAACTAAACAGGAAAAAAAAGACTAAGAGGTATTTTTTTCTTCTTCTTTTACTTCCTGGTGTAAAAATTACTTCTTTTGGGGAGTAATTTGTGGAAATTCTTTTATACTTATCTGTTGTATATATGAAATATCCTACCAATGTCCTTTTTACCGGGTCACCCTATTTATTTTCCCAATCACGGGGATTGGGGGACATGGAAACAACAACAAAAGTACTCTAATGTCTCTTCTCTTGTAACAATCTCATTATTACATGATGGAAAATATCTATTAAATATTTATTATTTTTCATATCGAATCCACTAATTTGCTTTTTTTCCAGGTCAGTTCACAGTCACATAATAAAATTAAACGAATTTTTTTTTTTTTTTTTTTTTTTTTTAGAAACTAGAATTATAAAGTCACCCAGAATCACGTGAATGTGTGTAAAATCTCCAAATAATACCCCCACCCCTAAACAATATATGTTGTTCAGTTAATGTAAATAAAATATTACACAAAATTATTATCATATATAGTGTAATGTTTTTGTGTAACTTAAACATATATTATGTGTTTAAGTTTAAGTTACACAAAAACATAAAATAAAACGAGATGTATGTTTTGTTTTGTTTTGTTTTTGCTTGTGTATTTTTTTAGCTTAAATTTGTTGCTAGTTTTTTTTTGGAAAATTTGCAAAGTGAACTTTTATTTTATTTTATTTTATTTATTTATTTGATAGCTTGGCTACGTTTAGATTAGAATTAGCCAATTCTTTTAAAAATTGAGTATTAAAAATATTCCATAAAAACTTTTTTTAAATTTCAGAAAAAAACAACATTTTTAATTCAAATTTACCTGTTGTATTTCTTTTTCTTAATTTTGAATTAAAATATCAATTTGTCTGTTAAGAATTATCGTCAAATTGTAGAGTTTGTCAGACTTTTTTATCATTAATTTTTTAAAGGTAATATTTTTTTTAAAACTGTCATCTCTTGCTTATAAAACTTTTTTTTATAAAGATATATCTCTTTTTTGCTAAAAGCCTAGATTATCACTTTACATTGTGTTTTGTTATCTAAGTTTTTATAAACTTATTAAATTCTCTTCCTTTTATAACATATGCTCTCTTTAAAAAAAAAGTCCTAGTTTAGTAAGTTTACTCATGCGACAGATATTACTCACTTTTTTATTAAATTTATTATACTCGAGTAACCCGGTAAATATTTTAAGTAGGTACCAAAACAATGAAATCTTTACATCTTGCTTAAAAGTTTGATTATTTTTCTACGACCGTCACAGTTTTTGAACTTGTAAATATATGTATCTATTTATTTTTAAAAAATGAATAAATAAATAAAAAGAGTACGAAAACAACAGGTCTTTTCTATCTTGACGGACATTAAAATATTGGGTTTCCCATATAAATAAAAACGAACTATGATATACCATGCGTCAGGTGTATGTAGGTGCTGCGATATTTAAAGTTATGTAAAATTGAAGATTGGATTTTAAAGTCGTTTATTTACTAAAGCTTTGTTTTAACACAAGGCCAGAATCGAAATCACTACCAATGGTCTGCGATCCTAACTCAAAAACCATTATACTACGAGAGACGACCCGTTTTGATTTTAAAGTGACATTTGTTAAATAAATAAACAAGTTTTAGTTTTTATTTACTAGTGTTTACTTTACACAGTTTCTTTTAAAATGAATGTTTAACACGATGAAAATGATATTCCAATATGAAATCGTGTAAATAAATTAAAAAACAAAAAGCAACAGTTATTATCTTTTTGCTCGAGTGTGAATTTTGTTGATACATATTTTTAAAATATGAATTATTCAGAATTGGAAAGTCATTTAATAACTGAACAGTGTATTATGTAGTATAGGTGTGTCAAAAACAAAACAATCTCACTGATCTAGCGCCAGCGAAAAGAGGATAGGCCCCCTCGCTGTTCTACTGATACTAACATTAGGCCACCTCACAGTCTTTATTGTGTAGTTAGAGCGTTTGTGGCATAATAATTATCACTGTGGGAAGTGGGTTAAGCTATGGGAAATCATGGACAAACCTGTGAGTATTTCACATAGCGCTAATACCTTTTGGAAAGGTATGAATCCAACTATTCTACTTTGAGCTATGGGTAAATAGTAGGGCAGACTGGGCTTTTTAACCTTGGTATGAAGAAGGAAAACTGAATTTAAACCTAGTTGTAGACCTGAAAAGGGATGGGTTTATTTACTCTATTTCCTGCTAAAGTCACGTTATATGAGTAACAACCCCATGACCAAAGCAAGTTACTGAACCAGTGAAGATAATTTTCATCATCATGTCTTGCTGACAGCACATATTCCCTTGACTCTCTCTTGCCATCTATCCCTATTGGTAAGTCCTCCAGATAGCATCTAGTGTCTGCACAGAGCTGATAAATGTAAGTTTTTACTGGTTGGCCAACACTGGTGTGTCTATATGCAGGAGTCCATAGGAAAATGTTGCTTATGATTTCATCCTTACTTCTCCAGCAGTATCCAGCTCGTCTTACTTGGATCGTTTGTGAGATGGGAGGTAAGTGGCCTTACAGCTACTGTTTTGTAAATACTACCTCCAGGATTTATTTAAAATGCAATTCAAATCAGATGATTATTTAGTGTATTATTGATTATAAGACACCCTCAATAGGGCCACCGGTTGTGGGTGGCAACCCGTGATGCTTAAGGATGGAACCCTAGTGGCTGAGCAGTCTAGGACACTCTACTTTGGCCCTTACTTAAGCTAGACGGGTGGTTGGAGATGCCCCTTCCAGTAAATTGGCTGGTCATGTCAAGCCCTAGCACCTATATGATTGTCCCAACCCTATTGCTCTTATGGCAACCCCAACCCTTAAACTGGTGAAGTTCCAATTCTGGAGCTCTTGTGAATGTGGAGTACCCCTTCATCACCATTGCTTGTAGGTCCACTCTGAATCGGAGTAGTAGTACCTGTTAGGGTCCCATCTATGAGTTAAATAGGAAAAATGTGTTTTTAAAAAAATTGAGTACCCATCAAGAATGAATATAACAAAAACAGGTTTGGCATAAAATAACCCAAAATGGTTTGACATGCCATAAAACCCAATCAACCAACAATGAAAAGATTCGGTAATTTATGAGGATGTGCGTCCCAGTCTCCTGCCTCAAAAATTGCTACCCGGTGACTATTAAAATAACGACCCAGCTCAGTCTATTCAAAACTATCCATCTTCATATTTATCTATCTATCTCAATTTGTTCACATTTATCTATATTACTTTAAATACTAAGATTTTTTTTATTCATGTTTGTTTAATGTCTTGTTTTTAGTTTAAATAAACAAGAATTACGACGAAAAAAGAAGCGACCCTCCCACAAATACATTTACTTGTCGAAAATATCTATCTATCTCCGTTTGTTCGTATCTATCTATATTATTTTGTTTGTTTATCTATCTATCTATCTATCTCAGTCTATTCAAAACTATATATCCATCTTCATATCTAAACAAGAATTACGATAAATAAACAAGAATTTCGATGAGCTGGGGTTGTTATTTTGATAGTCACCGGGTAACAATTTTTGAGGCAGGAGACCAGGACGCACTTCCTCATAAATTACCAAAGATTCCTCTATTCTTGGTCTTGCTCAATCAGTGGAGAGTCCACAAGTTTCCTGGTTCAATACTAGCCCTCACCAACTCAGCGTATGAGTAGCACAGGGATCTGTGCGGTAAAGAGATGCAAAAACAATCTCCTTGGTTTAGCACTAGTAAAAAGGGGATAGACTCCCTTGCTGATTGGCTGATACCAACTTTAGGCCACCCCTACGACTTTACTTTTACTTTATATCCATGTTCAATGAAATTAGTTGATTTAGTAATATGAGGATAAATATGCTTAAACTGGTTAAAGTGTTAGGACTTGAAAAAGAAAGAAAAAAGTTTGACAGTCACCTAAAATAATTAAAGTCATCAAGATGACCGAAAGTCGGTATCAGCGGGACAGCGAGGGAGTCTATCTCCTTTTCACTAGTGCTAGACCAAGGAGATTGTTTTTCAGCGTCTGAAGTGAAGCACCCACACCTACTATCAGCTGCTCACTTTACCGCACAGTGCTACTCATACGCCGAGTTGGCGAGCGCCTGTTTCTAGCCGAACACTCTACCGACTGAGCTAATTTCTGACTCAAGAAAGTTGGTGACCCAGAAAAAACAGAACCCAAATTATTTATTTTCCCATTAAACTAAACCTAACCCCCTAACCACCCCTGTAACATATTACAGGGTGACCCAGAAAAGAAAGAACCCAAATTATTTATTTATTTTTCAATTAAACTAACCCTAAACACCAACTCTACCGCCCTAGTTAAAATTAAGTTTTATTACAAAATTTGTGGGTTCTGTTTTTTTCTGGGACACCCTGTAATATGTAACTCAACTAGGGGGGGTTATGGGTTAGGGTTGGGGCTAGTTTAATGGGAAAATAAATGAATAAATAATTTGGGGTTTTTTTTTTTCTGGGTCACCCTGTATTATGTAACTTAACTA
>CM042162.1:63312970-63325470 GCA_023376005.1 Doryteuthis pealeii
GATAGAGTTTAACGTCATTCCCAGCACATGTAGACCCGCAGCCACCACCTTCTAGCACCCATATGATAAAAAGGAGTTGGGGGTTGCCATAAGGGCAATAGGGTTGGGAAAATCATATAGGTGCTAGGGCTTGATGTGACCAGCTGATTGATCGGAGGGGGCCTCTCCGACCGCCAGTCTAGCCTAAGTAAGGTTCTAAGTGGAGTGTTGCATGTCATGGACTGCTCATCCACCAAGACTCCATCCTTAAGCATCACAGGTCGCCACCCACGGCAAACAGGTGGCCCCATTGGGGGAGTCTTACCCCTCTGCAGAGGTGCAGTCGGTGCATTCTAACGCCCCGCTGACAGGGCAGTGACAAGTTGGTCAAATGGTTGTCAGCATAGAAAATGGAATTGGTACTCTGTATATGAATTTTTTCTGAACTTATATTTATTTCAAAGACAGGGTTCTAGGAAATGGACTTGTCTACGCGAGTTCAAATCTTGGACAAGTCTGTTTGCATTTCAAATAGCGCTAATATCCTTGGGAAAGGTATGAATCCATATATACTCCCTCCAGCTATGGTTAAATAGTAGGGCAGACTGGCTTCTTTAACCTTGGCTAGGTAACCAGTCTAGGAGAAGGAAAACTCTGAATTCAAACCTGTTAAACTACGCTTAAGAAATTGACCTTGTGTCACATCCTGCTTGTGCGGAGGGGTTGGTAAATATATATATTCATTTCAACCGCTCAGCTCAGTCGGTAGAGCATCCACCTAGGAACCACAAGGTTCCAGGTTTGATAGCACTCCTCACCAACTCAGCGTATGAGTAGCACAGCTTGTGCAGTAAAGTTGGGAGTTGATGGTAGGTGTGACACTCCACCTTAGATGCGAAAACAATCTCCCTGGTCTAGTGCTAGTGCGGTTTGAGAACTGCTTGTGAATTTCCTATTCCCTTGTTACTCCTTCAATGAATTCACCACAGGTTGGGTGGAGCTGGTGTTACATATTAATTGGATCCCTATTACTTTTTAAGGTAGTATAGAAATCCTTATGGCGATCAGTACAGCTGATGGCCTTGAGAGTGAGTGACAGCGTTTGACCTCACTCTCACCTTGCGTTCTGGGGATGGAACGTGAGAACGGAAGTCAATAGAAGCCCTTCCGGTTTAAGGTGTAAGCAACTCAGTTAGTCAAGAGTTAGGACTTAGAAACGAAGCTAGCAAGATGTGAGCTCACTGCGTGATTGTCTGGTCTGGGGTTCTATGAATAAAGTAACATCATTGTAAATCGAAGTCTTGTTGTTATTACTAAAAGACACAAGGTTTCTGATAAGAAATGATCCCTGACAAAGACCCGGAATCCCAAGAAGACCAAGATAGAAGATAGACGATCAGAAGACGGCCGGAAGAATAGACCAGAGTAAGACGTAAGAAGTATACAACGTATAGATGTTTAGTGCCGTCAAAGAAAAGGCACTACGTAACATATATCTATTTGGTACCGTGACGACGACGCTATGTTACACTGGCTCAACAGACCCAGGGTGAATGCCATCACAGAAACAGAACAGTACTAGTGAAAGAGCATAGATTCCCTCACTGTGTGACTGATACCGACAATAGGTCATTCCACTGACTTTACTACTTTGGAAAGGCACAAACCCACTTCACCCTGTTGCTTTGTTGGCAGGGCTGGGGTGTCCTGGATATGACACTAAACTACATCTGGTGAGGTTTCAGTTCTGGAACTCTGAGGAATGTGGAGTACCCATTCATTGCCATTACTCCCAGGTCCACTCTGACCCAGATAGTAGTACCTGTTAAGGTCCCATCTATGGATCAAATAGATCTGTTTAAACATTTATTCATATTTGATAAAATTAAATATGAGAACTTGCACACTATGATGTTGCAGTCCAGCACGTTAGCCACTACACCATGGGGACTCCAACTGGATATGTTCAAGTTCACAGGCAAGATGAGAATGGTTGCTATATTTACAAAAACCAAGAAAACTCTACCTTATGCAATAATGTTGTATACTGGAACATAAACTGTTTTGACATATTACTTGTTATAGATTAACCTGTCTTACCTTTTCTTAGAGAGTAGATGAACTGGTCCAAGACTACTTGTGTACTGCCCGTTTAGGGCAGTGAGAGATCATTACGAGAACCGTCCACTAAGGTCTCAGTTCTTAGCACTCTTTAGTGAAGTACTTTATTATTAGCACAAACCCTTATTTGGATGTACTAGTATACCAAAAAAGTCTATGTTCCAGTATATTGTATAATGTAGAGGTTTCTTGGTTTTTGTAAATATGGCAACCATTCTCATCTTGCCTGTGAACTTGAACATATCCACGCCCTGTCGGCTGCGGCGTTAGAATGCACAGACTGCACCTCTACAGAGGGGTATGGCTCCCCCAAATGGGGCCACCTGTTGGCCGTGGGTGGCGACCCATGATGCTTAAGGACGGAGTCTTGGTGGATGAGCAGTCAATGACCTGCAACACTCCACTTAGAACCTTACTTAGGCTAGACGGGTGGTCAGAGAGGCCTATCAATTGGCTGGTCATGTCAAGCTCTAGCACTTATATGATTGTCTCAACCCTATTGCCCTCTATGGCAAGCCCCAACCCTTTTTATCAAATGTGTGCTAGAAGGCGGTGGCTGAGGGTCTACATGTCTGATGGTGAGGTTCTAGTTCTAGCGGTTTGGGGAATGTGGAGCACCCCTTCATCATCATTGCTCCCTGGTCCACTCTGACCCGGAGTGGTAGTACCAGTTAGGGTTTCATCTATGGGTTAAATAGTAAAATGAGTTTATAAAAAAAATTGAGTATCCATTAAGAATGAATTCATTTCAAAACTTTGCTGACATTAAATGACTCACTGAGGTTGATATGCTGTAAAACAAAACAAACAAATGAATATGGCAACCATTCTCATCTTGCCTGTGAACTTGAACATATCCAGTGGGAATCCCCATGGTTAACGTGCTGGACTGCAACATCGTAGTGTGCAAGTTCAAACTCCAGTCCTACTAATATATTAACTTTTGGACTAATACCCTTGGAAAAGGTATGGACTCCCTAATCCTCCCAGCTATGGCTTAAATAGTAATTCAACTGTTCTTCTATAAGGATGGCTTGTGGCTCATTAGTCCAATTCTAGACCTGCAGATGCGATCACACACATTGCAGGGGAAATTCCCATCTACATTTGGTTGTTCATGACAACGAAGACATCACCACTTTGCAGTCCTGTTTATCTTATTATTGAGCTGCTTAGCTCCTGTGTGGCAGGCCTCTTGCCAACCCTGTCTGCTGGAGGCCAGATCTTCCACGCTTGAACGTGTGATGTTACATTTGTTCAGCGTTGTCTTAATATGGTCTTTGAACCGCTTTTGGGGGGCTCTTGTCCTCTGCATGCCATCTGTGAGTTCACTGTAAAGTAGTTTATGGGGGAGTCTCTCAGCAGGCATGCGCATGGTGTGACCCAACTATCGCAGTTGGTGTTGCAATAGGATGGTCTCAATTGGATCAATACGTGCTCTGCTTCTAATTTCTAAATGGGCGATTTTGTGCTACCACTTTATGCCCAGTATGCGTTGGAGGCAGTTGATGTGGAATGCCTCCAGTTTTTTCAGGTGTCTGCGATATGACACCCACAACTCATTTCCATATAAGAGTATGGATAAGCATACAGCTTTATATAACATCTTTACATGGTACTTCAAAGAAAAAGAGAATTGTTATTTTACATTTCTGTTTTATAGCTGAATGCTTTCCAGTAGCAACAAGCAAGGCTTATTTCTATAGTATCAAGATTCCTTCACAGACTGGTTTTCCCTCAGGTGTCAAACTTTTGGCCAAGGGCAGATAATTCAACATTTTATCCTTGACAGTTTCAGTTTCTTCTACAAGCTGTTGAGAGTTGAACAAAAAACAAGAATCTTCATGTTGGTTGGTTTTTACTGCATGTCAACCCTTGTTGGGTTATTTTATGCCGAAGACATTTTGTTTTCTTGATGGGTATTCAAAAATTTTTTAAACGCATTTATTTAAGCTCATTTTTTTTCTATTTAACACATAAATGGGACTTTAACAGGTATTACTACTCCATGTCAAAGTGGTCTTGAGAGTAATGATGATGAAGGTGTACTCCACACTCCCCAGAGCTCCAGAGCACCATTAGATGCAGTTAAACGTCATACCCAGGACACTAAGACCTTCAGTCACAGATGTCAAATCATCCAGAAAAAAGTAAAATTGTCACCCACCCCTTTTGATTTTTCTGAAATTTTGTCCATGTGTGGACTATGTTAAAGTAAGACAATCCCCAAAATTTGAGCTTCCAATTCCAAAAATTGGTGGAGTTATGTCGATTTTTACCTCTCCAAATTCAGAGGTGGGGGAGTCGCGAAAAATGGCAACTTTTTGTAATCTATTTTTGTCTGTAAAATGAGTTCTAGAGCTTCCCTACACCTAAAAGCATTTTCGCCTGAGGAATCCAAAAATGCTATCAAAAAAATTTGGAGGGAGGCGCAAAAAATTGCGATCTTTTGTAGTACATATATAATAAAAAAGGGTTGGAGTTTTGTCATAAAGGCAATAGGGTTGGGACAATCATATAGGTGCTAGGGCTTGATGGAACCAGCTGATTAATCAGAGCGGGTCTCTCCGACTGCCTGTCTAGCGTAAATAAGGCCCAAAGTGGAGTTGCATGTCATGGACAGCTTAGTCACCAGGATTCTGTCCTAAAGCATCACTGGTTGCCATTCACTGCCAACATGTAGCCCCATTTGGAGGATTGTACCCTTCTGCAGAGGTGCAGTCGGCATATTCTACAGCCCCACCTGATAGGTCAGAGAATCTTCATGGTTGGCCAATTGAATTGATTTAAAGCAGCCAACTAATTATTCCTTTTTCTTTTTTAATTAACTTCATTGTATCCTTTTATCTTGATTTCTATTATTATTCAGTTTAAATTACTCAGCAAGTTGGCTTACCTGTATTTTTGGCAGTGACTGGGACGAAGCGGTAGTGGGGGTGGGGGGTGCTGGGTCGTTGTTGATAATCTGAGGTGACAATAACAGTCGCTTGTCTTCTGTACCGATCTACTATTCACCTACCATAAATTTTGAAAGCTCGTTCCACAGACAGTCACGATAAATAATTGATACAAATATGGTATTATTACGTGACAATGGATTATCACCCGAAGAGAACATTGCGAAATCTTCCAATAATCTTTCATATTATCCACATAGTTTGATCAATGTAAGTGAGATGATTTTTGAATTTTTTTTTTTTTTTTTTTTTTAGACAAGACTTTCTTTTCTTTTCTTTTCTTTTTCTTTTTCTTTTTTCTTTTTTTTTTTTTTTTTCTTTTTTATTTCTTTTTTTTTTCCTATTTCTTCTTTAATTTCTTTTCTAATTTTTTCTTTTTCCTTTTTTTTCTTTTTTTTTTCATTTTTTTTTCCTTTTTTTCTTTTTTTTCATTTTTTCTTTTTTTTTTTCATTTTTTAAATATTTTTTCCTTTTTTTTTTTTTTTTTTTTAATATTTTTCTTTTTTTTCCTTTTCTTTTGAATTTAATGATTACTGAAATCTCTTAGATCTTGCTGTGTTTTAAGTCTTGGGATATTGTTTACAAAGAGTGATGGCGAGTTCCATAGACTTTAAGGTTACTACCTTGTGTATGTGTGTGTGTGTGTATATATATATATATATATATATATATATATATATATATATTTTTTTTTAATTTTTTTTTTTTAGGATATGTGCTTAATTGAAGTCATACCTAATTTTGAAAATTAATTAGTTAATAATTAATGAATTTAGGCGGGCATATATGTTCAAATGTAAGGCTAAACAAGTCGAGAAAATATCAATCCCTGAATGTACATTTTGACCTATTAGGTCTCATCAGCAAGGTTATAGACATGGGAGACTGCTTCGTGTCTATAACCTTGCTGATGAGACCTAATAGGTAATTTAAATTATTTTCTGCTTCTCTCTCGATGAGTTCAGATTAAAAACAAGCTGTGATGATGATTTTTATAAATCGAAATATTGTTCAATATTAGCTATGAATATGATATAAAATATTTTCATTTTAACAGCATATTGTGTGTTTTCATATCCTTTTATCTATACTTATACTGTCAGATTCATTTCCTTACTCTTAACTTATATATATATAATGGATTACTTTAAATTTCTTGTTTACAATTACAAAAATGTATCGACCGAAATGGTGATTATGTAGAAAAATTGACACATGTTCAAACTTTAAAATGATATAAATATTATTGACAATAAACAATAAATATTTCTGTGATTTCTAAATATTTTGGAGACCTTACATTTGGGATTGCCCTCATATAAACAATAACTAAGATAGCGATATTAGTCTGTGTACATCAGTGTATAATGATAATTCCTTATCTCTGGGCGTAGCAGAGTGGTTAACATGCTGGACTACAACATTGTAGTAAGCAAGTCTGCACTCCAATCACACTATTACATTCACTTTCATACTAATACCCTTGGGAAAGGTATAAACCCTCTCATCCCTTCCCCTTTGGGCTTAAATACTACTCCTATTTAGCTCAGTTGGTAGAGCATCCGTCTAGGAACCACAAGGTTCTGGGTTCAATACCAGCCCTTGCCAATTCAATGCAAGAGTAGCACACCTTGAATAATCTAGTCTGTGCGGTAATATAGGGACTTGATGGTAGGTTTGGCACTCCACCTTGTCTAGAGTTTTTGATTTGATTTGTTCTTGTTTAAGGCTTATCAACCTCAGTGGGTCATTTAATGCCAACTACGTTTTTTAAAGGAATTGGTGATAATGTTTAATTTTCTAAAGGTTTTTTTTTTTTTTTTGACATTTTTTGTGAATGAAACATTTAGATGATTTTTTTTTAACATATTAGAGTTAGTGAAAAGGGGATAGACTCCCTTGCTGTCCAGATGATACTGATAATAGGCCACTTTGCCTACTTTAATTATTACAACTCAAAAGTTTTGGGAATTTGACTGAAAAAAAAAAAAAAATTGACTGCTTACATTAAGTTTCTGACTCCTCATTTTATTTCAAAGGAAATGAGGGGATCTAGGTGAGTATCACAAAAAAAAAGAAAAAAAAGACTTTACTACATTCAGTGGCACTCCACCTCAGATGCTAAAATAATCTCCTTGGTCTAGTGCTAGTGAAAATGGCATAGACTCCCTCGCTGTCTGGCTGATACCTACATTAGGCCACCCCGACGACTTTACTTTTTACATTCAATTACTGTGACCTTTTTAAATTCCCCGAACATTTTAGTAGCACATTGTTTCATTTTTTCTTGTTTACTTACTATTATTTATTGAATATATAATTAATAAATAAAATCTTGCAGGACTTGTTGAAATTCCACAGTGTAATTATTCAAGTTTGGAATGAAAACAAAATTATTCATAGTTTAATTATACAGAAAAGAATAAGAATTTGCATTTTTTTTTAAAGAGTGACCTGACCATTTTCCATTGTTTTTTGGGAGTTATTCAAAATTCTTTGTTAAAGTGAAAAATATCCATTCCTCAACCCAAAAAAATGTAGATCCCTAGATATAATTTTTAATGTACATGTTTTTGTTTTTTCTTAAAGAATGACATATAAATTCTAATAATCTATAGCCTTTTTGACAGTAGTGTGTGTATATGTCACATATACATTTACACACACACACAAACAAATTGTGTGTGTTGCATGTATGTATATGTGTGTGTGTTGCATGTATGTATATGTGTGTGTTGCATGTATGTATATGTGTGTGTTGCATGTATGTATATGTGTGTGTTGCATGTGTGTGTGTTGCATGTATGTATATGTGTGTGTTGCATGTATGTATATGTATGTGTTGCATGTGTGTATGTATGTGTGTGTTGCATGTGTGTATGTATGTGTGTGTTGTATGTATGTGTGTGTTGCATGTGTGTATGTATGTGTGTGTTGCATGTGTGTGTGTTGCATGTGTGTATGTATGTGTATGTGTGTGTGTATATGTTGCATGCATGTATGAATGTGTGTATATATATTTTGCATGTGTTGATTGTGTGTGTATATGTGTTGATGTGTGTATGTATGTGTTGTGTATGTGTGTGTGTATATGTGTTGTTGTGTGTATGTATGTGTTGTGTGTGTGTATATATGTGTTGTGTGTGTGTATATATGTGTGTATATGTATGTGTGTGTATATATGTGTTGTATGTGTGTGTATATATGTGTTGTATGTGTGTGTATGTGTGTATGTGTGTGTATATATGTGTTGTATGTATGTGTGTGTATATATGTGTTGTATGTGTGTGTGTGTATATATATGTGTTGTGTGTGTGTGTGTGTGTATATATATGTGTTGTGTGTGTGTGTGTGTGTGTATATAGTGTGTGTGTGTGTGTGTGTGTGTATATATGTGTTGTGTGTGTGTGTGTGTGTATATATGTGTTGTGTGTGTGTGTGTGTGTATATATGTGTTGTATGTGTGTATGTGTGTGTGTATAATGTGTTATATGTATATAAATATGTGTGTCTGGATGTGTTGCATATATATATATATATATATATAAATGGGGGTGGTCTGTATATGTGTCGCATGTTTATATAACTGATAGAGAAATTAACTGTTTGATGTGATGTGAATCTGTGTGTATGAGTTAAAAGAACTTTTATACATGATAAATTATATATAAACAAAGTAGAAATTGGGCAAGTTTCAAATGTTTGTCTTTCTGCCGCAGACAGACAGAATAGCATGGATGCACCTCCCTAAACCATGAAAATAATTGCTATCTTTGTCATGTGAGTATGGGTGATCATTTGTGCAGGGGGGCTCACATTACCAACATTCATAGCACCCAAATGAAAAAGGTGACTCTCAAACCTTTTGCATATATAATGGATAGTTCAATGGATAAGTACCTGTTTGAGTCCCATCTATATAGCGTTCTAAAAAAGTGTTTTTAAAAATAAAAAAAAGTTTACAAAAACTTGAGTGCCCATCAAGAATGAATTTAAAAAAATGTCTTTGTCATAAAATTCAACTAACCACCCCTTCATCACCATTGCTCCTCCGCCCTGTCGTCTGGGGCGTTAAAATGCACCGACTGCACCTCTGCAGAGGAGTAAGACTCCCCCAATGGAGCCACCTGTTGGCCATGGGTGGCGACCCATGATGCTTAAGGATAGAGCCCAGGTGGATGAGCAGTTCATGACCTGCAATACTCCACTTTGGCCCTATCTTGGGCTAGACGGGCAGTCGGAGAGACCCCCTCCGATCAATCGGCTGGTCACATCAAGCCCTAGCACCTATATGATTTTCCCAACCCTATTGCCTTTATGGCAAGCCCCAACCCCTTTTTATCATATGGGTGCTAGAAGGCGGTGGCTGCGGGTCTACATGTCCTGGGAATGACGTTAAACTCTATCTGATGGTGAGGTTCCAGTTTTGGAGGTTTGGGGAATGTGGAGCATCCCTTCATCACCATTGCTCCCTGGTCCACTCTGACCCGGAGTGGTAGTACCTGTTAGGGTCCCATCTATGGGTTAAATAGAAAAATGTATTTATAAAATATTGTATTATCCATTAAGAATTGATTTATTTCAAAACTTTATCGGCATTAAATGACCCACTGAGGTTGATATGCCATAAAACAAAACAAACCAAACTAAACCATTGCTCCTAGGTCCACTCTTACCCAGAGTGGTAGTACCTGTTAGGGTTCCATCTATGGGTTAAATAGAAATTTGTTAATAAAAAAAAAAGATTTGAGTTTAAAAAATTTTCTTCTAAACTATCACTACGAATCTTTCAAAACTTACCTGCCAAAAAGTATAACAAACTTGAACTTTATCCTATAAACTTATCCCTTATTCCTTAAACTGATTTCCAATCCACTTAGCAACAAACAACTGCAAACAACCTACTGTCAAAATCAAGAAAAATCCTAGAAAAAGACGTAACAGTAAATTTGACCATCCCTCAGAACTTACCACTTAGCATAAAATAACCCTGAATGGGTTGACATGCTGTTAAGATAACTAAATCTATCAATCAAAACCAACCAACCAACCACCAAAGGAGATGTTATATGTTGGTTGGAGGTAATTTTTATGTAATTATATATATTATATTATATATATTTACCAACCCCTCCACACGGGCAGGATGCGACACAAGGTCAATTTCTTAAGCGGAGTTCAGCAGGTTTGAATTCAGAGTTTTCCTTCTCCTAGACCGGTGGCCTAACCAAGGTTAAAGAGCCCAGTCTGCCCTACTATTTACCCATAGCTGGAGGGAGAGTAGGATTCATACCTTTCCCAAGGATATTAGCGCTAAATGAAATGCAATTACCACGTCCAGGATTTGAACTCGGGGCGACGAGTCCATTTCCCATGACTTTAACCATTACACCACGCTTTTATATATTATATTATATAATTCAAATATTGTGGTGTCTGGTGTAAATGACAACCATTCTATCCCTAGAATCCTGCGAAGGCATTTCTGATGGAATCTCTCGAGTGTCCTGAGATGTCGTTTGTAAACAACCCAGGTCTCACAGGCGTACATTAAAGAAACAAGCAAAACAGTACAAATAATCACAAGGAAGTTTGAGTAGTAACAAAAATTGTTCTTTATATGTGTATTATAAATTGTATCAAATGAACAACAAGTTACCAAGGTATGGTTTGGTTAATGAATTTTCCTTTTTACAAATTCTTATTAGTGTTAAGGCTTACTTATATTTGTTTGAGGCCGGAGAGGCCCCCTCCGATCAATCGGCTGGTCACGTCAAGCCCTAGCACCTATATGATTTTCCCAACCCTATTGCCCTTATGGCAAGCCCCAACCCCTTTTTATCATATGGGTGCTAGAAGGCGGTGGCTGCGGGTCTACATGTCCTGGGAACGACGTTAAACTCTATCTGATGGTGAGGTTCCAGTTTTGGAGGTTTGGGGAATATGGAGCACCCCTTCATCACCATTGCTCCCTGGTCCACTCTGACCCGGAGTGGTAGTAGCTGTTAGGGTCCCATCTATGTGTTAAATAGAAAAATGTATTTATAAAAAAATTGTATTATCCATTAAGAATTGATTTATTTCAAAACTTTATCGGCATTAAATGACCCACTGAGGTTGATATGCCGTAAAACAAACCAAACCAAATTATATTTGTTCACCCGATTTGAGGAGGGTTGTTATTTCATGACTTGTCTGTTCGTTGGATACTGCTTTTCTGAGGGTTTTCTACTACAAGAATCTCCCTTTCCCCCACTCTCAGAATGTCTGTTAGTTGGCGGGAGTTTTGGACTTTTGGCGTCAGTCAGTCTGGTTTTATCTTTGTTCCTCCAAACTTGGTCTAACAAGAATCTACAGTTTATGAATGATTACAGAGAAAATGGGAATTATAAAATTTGGCATAATACTGCCTAACATTATATTGGGTTATTATTTATTTATAGCTCACTGAATGTGTGGGTTTTTTTTGGTTTTTTTGGCGGGATGTGTCTTAAAATTCTTGACACATACTGTACTTTTAATATCACTATTCTGTTAGTAATGTGCTGCCTTAACCCTTTCCAAATGGACTTGGCAGATATGCATTTAATACCAGTAATTGTTTGTTGAAGGATATATGCTATATAGATTTGTTTTATTGGAAAAGATTAATAAAATTTACTAATAAATTCTCTCTGGAAAAGAATAAATTTTTGCTATAGCCATTCCTTTCACCCTGATTTTTACTGCATTTCTTTCATAGCATTATTTTTTTAACAATGCATTTCTATAGTAATATCATTTTCAATGCATTTCTATAGTAATATCATTTTTCAATGCATTTCTATAGTAATATCATTTTTCAATGCATTTCTATAGTAATATCATTTTTCAATGCATTTCTATAGTAATATCATTTTTCAATGCTTTCTATAGTAATATCATTTTTCAATGCATTTCTATAGCATTTTTCAATGCATTTCTATAGTATTAGCATTTTTCAATGCATTTCTATAGTATTAGCATTTTTCAATGCAATGCATTTTTCAATAGTATTAGCATTATTTTTTACAGTGCTTTTCTCTATTAGAATCATTTTACAATATTTTTCACTACTAGAATCATTTTTCAATACATTTTCTATAGTAGCATTATTTTTACGGTGCTTTTCTATAGTAGCATTAATTTTTCGATGCTTTTCTATAGTAGCATTAATTTTTCGATGCTTTTCTATAGTAGCATTAATTTTTTCGATGCTTTTCTATAGTAGCATTAATTTTTTTTCGATGCTTTTCTATAGTAGCATTAATTTTTTTCGATGCTTTTCTATAGTAGCATTAATTTTTTCGATGCTTTTCTATAGTAGCATTAATTTTTTCGATGCTTTTCTATAGTAGCATTAATTTTTCGATGCTTTTCTATAGTAGCATTAATTTTTTCGATGCTTTTCTATTGCAAATTTTA
>CM042162.1:63330470-63402970 GCA_023376005.1 Doryteuthis pealeii
GTAGAATGTTGCATGTCATGGACTGCTCAGCCACCAGTGTTCTATCCTTAAGCATCATGGATTGCTGGCCCCATTGGGAGGATATTACCCCTCTGCAGAGGCGCAGTCAGTGTATTCTCCTGCCCCAGCTGATAGGGCAAAATATTTATGAGAATCCAGTACATAATTATAAACTCTTCAATTGAATATATTAATTTAAATGAGTCATTTTATATATATATATACTGGTAGGCTACAGTCCCAAAGGCCAAAACGGCTCTAGTTTTCAAAATCTGTTGCATGTAAAAGATGGCTCAATAATTTTTACATAATTATTAAGATAAAATCACAAAAAGTGTCCAGTTACTTTTCCCACATAGGTTTCTTGGTTTTGATAATTAATTAATTAAATTTTAAATCAGTAAAATATGTATAAAAATTATGTAGCTCTGAATTAAAGATTAGCCAATGAAATTACTGGTTTTATCTGCCATTTTATAATCAGCCAATCAGAACCACGTTTACAAAATAAATAGATAAATGCAGTGCAGACGGCAAAACAAAAAATAATTTTTCTAAACAAAAAAAAAAGGTTTTTTGTGGGTTTTTTTTTTTTTTGTTTTTTTTTTGTTTTGTTTGTTTGTTTTTTGTTTTTTTTGTTTTTTTCTTGTTTTTTTTGTTTTTTTGGGGGGGGTTTTTTCTTAGGAAAAAAATACAAAATATCATAATTTTCAATTAAAACATGAACTCACTTTTTAGAATATGTCGATAGATAAAAGAATTTTGAAGGTCCACAAGCCTTAATTGCAAAAGAGATCTCCAACTAACTTTGTTTTTAGACTTAAAAAAAAAAAAGGATAAATTATTAAACTAGATTATTGAGCCATCTCTTACATCTGACAGAACTGAGCAATATTTGCTTTGGGATTGTGTCCTATGAGTAATAGGGCACACGGAGAAGTGTATGCATGTGCACATGCATAAGTTTATTTGGTTTATATACATTTTGATAGTGTTTGTGGTGTAATGGTTATCATTGTAGAAAATAGAAACAGTGAACAGATTCAGTCTTCATACTTTTTGAACACATCACAATACAGTGTGAGAGAGGGGGATCCCTGTGGCATAATGTCTTAAGTGCTGGACTGCAACATCCATAGTGTTATATACCTTTCTAACATACTCAGGTATATAATGAAGGATAGACAGACAGACCGATAGATTAGAGATGATAGTTGCTACACCTCTGCTTACTTTGTCTACTGGTTCTATCTTACTATTATCTGCATTATTCGGACTATTGTCCTCATCTTCATTGTTATCTGTACAACGTTTTGGCCGATATGCCCTCCGGCCTTCTTCAGGTATTTTTTGTTGGACCCTCTGGAACCTTCTTTTCGGACTCGGAACCTTCTTGTCGTAATTCGGGAGCCATCTCGGAACTTTGAACCTAACCCTTAATAATGAAGATGAGGACAATACTCTGAATAACGCAGATAATAGTAATCATCAAGCCTCATCTCAAACATTCAGAGAAATGGTTCTATCTTGTCAGCCATTTTCTCTGTTGACCTGTTGGGCTTCTTTTAAGGGTTGGTTATTCTTCATTGATTCTTCTTTGTGCAGGGCTGGACATTGCTTTTTTTTTTGACATTTAATTAACATAACCAAGACTTGTTTGTTTCTTGATTAAGCTTTATTCTCAACCCTGCCCATTTGATTCCACTGTGGAGGGGTGGAGAAAAACGAGATCAGAGTGGCAGCCCATAGGTCCACCCGCTCCGAAATCTGCGTTGCATCTATCTAACACATCAAATCACTCGCTTTCAAGGGGTCAAGTAAAAGGTCACTAACCATCCATTCCATAGGACACCGTCATTTTGAGTCTACAGACCCTATTCAAAATACTAACTACAGGTACATTCATAAATTATGAACTGCTCATAAATTATGTAATTATAGTAAGTGAGCTCAAACTCCAGTTACACTATTACATTCACTTTTGGACTAGTACCCCTGTAAAATGCATGGAACCCCTCATCCTCCAGCTATGGATTAAATAGTACCACTACTGTTTTTCTACAAGGATGGATTTGGCATTAAATAACTCACCGAGGTTGATATGCCATTTAAAAAAACAAAAAAAAAACAGGTTAAATCCTGACCCAAATACAGAGATGAGTTTAGCCTAAGAGAGGGTCAGGCAAAAATTGCCTTGGTGGAGTTCTAAAAATTGAGGGCACCAAGACAATTTCTTTTAGAATTTATTTGTAAAAAGTGGTATTTCTGGATGGTATCGATCCTTCCTCTTGCTTTCCAGACTTTCCAAACCCTTTTCCTATCCTTTTGGGACCGTTCCAAGTGCACCAACTACAATTGGTATCACTTTCACTTTCATATTCCATAACTTTTTCAGTTCTCTGGCAAAGTCCAAGTATTTGTCCATTTTTTTTCATTTTCTTTTAGCTTCACCCTGTGATCTGCTGGCACTGCAAAATCCACCAGTTGACAGTTTTAAAATATTGATAAAGATAAACAAAAAGCTTTAAAATCAAACATTTTTATTGACAAATAGCATAGATTATGATGACTAGAATTATTAGCAATAATAATTTGCAATGGAACATTTTCAAAAAAGAAATCAAACATTACAACATTATTAGATGTCTAGTTTTGGTTGAAAATGAAACAAGCACACATGGAATGAATATATTTTCAAGTTATGAAGTCGTTTTGAATTACAAGAAAAACTGTTGTGATGATAAGATGAGATAATTTTATTTTTGGACTATTGTCCTCATCTTCATTCTTTTGCATACAATGTTTTGGCCGGAGTGCCCTTCAGCTTTCTTCAGATGTATCTTTGTCGAACTCAGAGCCTTCATGGAACTCCAAACCTAAACTTTATTCAATCCATATGGGTAGACCGGCGAGTTCCGGGAAGGCTCCCAATTACAGCATGAAGGTCCTGAGTTAGACAAGATACACCTGAAAAGGCAGGAGGACACATCAGCTGAAACGTTGTGTATATAACAATAAATATGAGGACAATAATCCAAATAATCCAAATAATCAAACCTCATCTCAAAAATTCATAGAAATAGTAAAATGAGATATTTTTCTTATTTTTTCTTTTAAACAATTTTTTTTTTTTTTTTTTAAGTTGAAGACAAAAATTTTCATGAACGTAGTTTGTTTTTAAGGCACCACAGCATTGAATACAGTCACTGGGGGGGGGGGTCTATGCTCACCCCTACAAATATACCTTCATCTAAGGAAGAATTTAATAAGTTGACTTGATATGATTCACCTTAAGTTACCAACTAGTTAGTGTTATGATTAGGACAGACATATTTTATGAGCAGTTGTTGTCTAAACTCCACTTTAAAGAAAGAGAGTCCTACTTACATCAATCAGAAAGGTGTGGTGTATTATCATGATGATTCATGGTCACAAACAGCAAAAATTACACTCCCTCTGATCAATCGGTTGGTCACGCACCCTCATTGTCTATATCATTGTCCCAATCCTATAGCCCTTATGGCAAACCCCAATCCTTTTCACTGCCCTGTCGGCTGGGGCGTTAGAATGCACCAACTGCACCTCTGCAGAAGGGTAAGACTCCCCCAATGGGGCCACCTTTTGGCCGTGGGTGACGACCCGTGATGCTTAAGGATAGAGCCCAGGTGAATGAGCAGTTCATGACATGCAATACTCCACTTTGGCCCTATCTTGGGCTAGACGGGCGGTCGGAGAGACCCCCTCGATCAATCGGCTGGTCACGTCAAGCCCTAGCACTTATATGATTTTCCCAACCCTATTGCCCTTATGGCAAGCCCCAACCCCTTTTTATCTAGAAGGCAGTGGCTGCGGGTCTACATGTCCTGGGAATGACGTTAAACTCTATCTGATGGTGAGGTTCCAGTTTTGGAGGTTTGGGGAATGTGGAGCACCCCTTCATCACCATTGCTCCCAGGTCCACTCTGTGGTAGTACCTGTTAGGTCCCATCTATGGGTTAAATAGAAAAATGTATTTATAAAAAAATTGTATTATCCATTAAGAATTGATTTATTTCAAAACTTTATCGGCATTAAATGACCCACTGAGGTTGATATGCCATAAAACAAAACAAACCAAACCAATCCTTTTCATCATATGAGCTAGGCAGTGGGTTTTAGTGTCCGGAGTATGACGTTTAACTGCATCTAATGGTGACGTTCCAATTCTTGAACTCTAGGGAGTGTGGAGTACCCCTTCATTGCCATTATGCCCTGGTCCATCCTGATCCAGAGTGGTAGTACCTGTTAGGGTCCCATCTATTGGTTGATTAGAAAAAATGAGTTTTAAAAATTGTGTTGAAAAAAAATGTGACTTTAAAATAAAGAATTTTCAATACCCATCAAGAATGAATAAAACATAACCCAATAAACTTGACCTGCCATAAAAACCAACCAACCTCACCATGTCAGGTTGGTGACAACATGGTAGTGTCAGAGTTATGCTGTCCAGAACTTGAGTTCCTGGTAGGCCTACCAGGACTCAAGGCGGATCGGTCTGTCACCCATTGGTATTAGACCACAACCCAGCTAAAGGGGCTCTGGTGAAAATCCAAAGGGTGTCTCCATCATCGTCAGGAATTAACAGTTTTTTGCATACTTACTTATCACTCCGTCTCAAAATTTGCAGCAAATAAGGGTATCTTCTTCCTCTGACTGGGACATGCATTTGGGGTTTGGGGATCAGTTGAGAATTTCCTATTCTCTTGTCACACTTTTCAAGAATTCATTATCTCATTTATTTGTATGGTGAACTCGTTGGATGGAGCCGGCTCAACTGACCCAGTGTGAATGCCATCACAACAACAACAAACAACACCATGGGGACTCCTCCTATACTTTTTGTATCACCAATTAAAATAATAATAATGTAATTTATTGTGTACAGTGCTCAGGTGCACCACAACTCATCAAAGTCTCATGTCAGGTACACAGAATAATGTTGTGCCAGGAACATGAACAGTTCACAGTAGTAATATGGATGTATGTGTGTGCATGTGTATGTGGAGAGTGGCATCAGGCATAGTGTTGGCGGACCACAGGAAGCACGGAGGCTTTGAAAGTTTCAGTGCTCCGGCAACCTACAACAGATGCAGGCAGTTTATTCCATGTCTCCGCAATTCTGAGTGTGAAAAAATGTTTCCGAAAGTCACGTGATTATTGTTTTGGACCATCTTCAATGACTTGAGAATTTGCCTTTATTTCACACAATTTAATCTAACAATGGTGATGATGGGTCAAATAGATCTGTTTTAAAAATTAATAGTATTAACAGTCCATAACACAATTGAGGCCTATTTTGTGTTTTGCTCAGTAAGTTTTTACTGCTAGTTTAAACCCATTATATAATTAAATAGAGCTTGTTGAAATCTTTCTTTTGCTCATAAAATATCCTTTTCTCTCCCTCCACTTGTCAAAGCTATGCTTATCTCCCAATAATATTAAAGCATTGTGTTATTTTTAAAAAAAGGAAAAAAACAGCCTTGTTGTTATGAATTGTAAATAGAAATTCTTGAAATCATACAAGGGTCATTCAATAAATACAGGGGATTTTTTTTTTTTTTTTAAAGCAATGATTGTGTGTGAGTGTATAATGTCTCTGTGTATGTGTGTGTGGTTTTTATATATTTGTGTGTGTGTTTGTGTGTGTTTATATATTTGTGTGTGTGTTTGTGTGTGTTTATATATTTGTGTGTGTGTTTGTGTGTGTTTATATATTTGTGTGTGTGTTTATATATTTGTGTGTGTGTTTATATGTGTGTGTAGGTGTGTATATATATGTGTGTGTAGGTGTGTATATATATGTGTGTGTAGGTGTGTATATATATGTATGTGTATATACATGTGGGTGTGTATATATATATATATGAATTTAGAAACCTTGAGATAAGATGACTGATCAAAATGGTGTGACTTTTTTTTCCCTCTCCATTGTCTTATCAGTTTAAAAAGTAAGGAAGTGGTTGGTTTGTTTCTTCTGATGTCAAACTCAAAGTTCTGGTGTCTCCCTCTCCCCCCAACCTAAATACACACCTTTTTAAGATATTTTATTTATTTACCAAAAGCATAGTCTTTCTCTTTTGGATTACTGGGCCGGTTTGTCTTGATCGCCTGATCACATAACACTTGATAGCATGGCCCTCAACTGGTGATACCACTGATATACAAACTCGCAGGGACCCAAGCATAAAACTGGAAATACATAAGTATATTATAATGTGTGATGCAATGTGAGTATATAAAATGGAATTAAATCCTACAGTTTAAGATAAAGAAAAAGAATAGTATAGATTGTGCTAACAAGTGCCTGTTTCAACTTTATGTTTATAAAATGTAATCCAAATGAAATTATTTTTAAAAAAATAGAATGAAAACAATAGTAGAAGACATTGTATAAATATTAGTCTTCTTCAGAACACATTTTTTATGAATGATGAAAAATGTCTTCTGAAGAAGATAAATGTTTATACAATGTTTACTATTGTTTTTTTTTTTTTGTTTTTTTTTGTTTTTGTTTTTTTTTCTTAAATAATTTCATTTGGATTGCAAACATAAACATCATGAAGTCAAAACGGGCGCTTGTTAGCACAATCTATACTATTGTTTTTCTTATATATGTAGATAGATAGATAGATAGATAAAAGGGTATGAAAAACACACTTTGTTGTTAAAATGAATATATTTTTATATCCCTTTTCATTGCTGATATTAACAATATTTCAATTTATTAAAAATCTATATCAGAGCATAATGATAATTAGGTCCGTTTTTAGATGTAAATGTTTTTAATCCAGATTCATCAAGAGAGAAACAGAAAAAAAAAAATATATATATATATATATATATATATATATATATATATATATATAGTAATGTCGGTATCGGTCATGGTGCGAAGGAGTCTATCCCCTTTTCACTAGCGCTAGACCAAGGAGATTTTTTAGCGTCTGAGGTGGAGTGCCACACCTACAATCAGCTCCTTACTTTATCGAACAGATCCCTGTGCTACTCATACGCTGAGTTGGCGAGGGCGCGTATCGAACTAGGAACCTTGTGGTTTCTAGCCGAACACTCTACCGACTGAGCTAACCCGGCCCTTATATTAATATATATTATATATAAATATATCTTATTTTCATATATGAATTTTTCATATGCCAATCATCCTCCTGACCCTCGGTGTGTACGTGGTGAGACTTATAAGTTACTGGAATCTAGCCATAAACATGTATTCATCTTAGAGTAACCCTTTACTAAGTTTAGCATTTTTGGATCAAGGCCTGAGATATAGAGTACCAAATTAGGATCACACTCACTAACAGTGGTATGCTAGCCTAGCTTGATAACCATTACATCATGAAAGCACATAAGTATATGATAATGTGTGTGATATATATATAATTTTACTATTTCTCTGAAATTTTGAGATGTGGCTTGATAATTAGTATTATTTGTATTATTCGGACTATTGTCTTCATCTTTATTGTTTTCTGTACAAGATTTCAGCTGATGTGCCCTCCGGCCTTCTTGTCGGACTTAGGAACCTTCTTGTCATAATCGGGAGCCATCACGGAACTTTGAACCTAACCCTTTATTCGGTCCATAGGGGTATCCTGTTCTCATTCCATTAACCATAGCTGGGATACAGGTGTTAAGCTGTGTTGATAATACAAATAATATCTTATTTTCATATATAAATTTTACATGTGCCAATAGAAAATGTAATCATCCTCCTCACACTGTGTGTGGTGTGACTTATAAGTTAGTGGAATCTGACCATAAACATGTATGAAAATGCATTGGAAATAGGTTTTTTACTACTATGAAAATGCATTGGAAATGGGTTTTTTTACTACTATGAAAATGCATTGGAAATGGGGTTTTTACTATTATGAAAATGCATTGGAAATGGGTTTTTTTTTACTACTATGAAAATGCATTGGAAATGGGTTTTTTTTACTACTATGAAAATGCATTGGAAATGGGTTTTTTTTACTACTATGAAAATGCATTGGAAATGGGTTTTTTTTACTACTATGAAAATGCATTGGAAATGGGTTTTTTTACTACTATGAAAATGCATTGGAAATGGTTTTTTTTTTACTACTATGAAAATGCATTGGAAATGGGGTTTTTACTACTACTATGAAAATGCATTGGAAATGGGGTTTTTTTACTACTATGAAAATGCATTGGAAATGGGTTTTTTTACTACTATGAAAATGCATTGGAAATGGGTTTTTTTTACTACTATGAAAATGCATTGGAAATGGGTTTTTTTTTTACTATGAAATGCATTGGAAATGGGTTTTTTTTACTACTATGAAAATGCATTGGAAATGGGTTTTTTTTTACTACTATGAAAATGCATTGGAAATGGGTTTTTTTTACAACTATGAAAATGCATTGGAAATGGGTTTTTACTACTATGAAAATGCATTGGAAATGGGGTTTTTTTTACTACTATGAAAATGCATTGGAAATGGGGTTTTTTTACAACTATGAAAATGCATGGAAATGGGTTTTTTTACTACTATGAAAATGCATTGGAAATGGGGTTTTTTTTTTACAACTATGAAAATGCATTGGAAATGGGTTTTTTTTTTACAACTATGAAAATGCATTGGAAATGGGTTTTTACTACTATGAAAATGCATTGGAAATGGGGTTTTTTTTACAACTATGAAAATGCATTGGAAATGGGTTTTTTTTTACAACTATGAAAATGCATTGGAAATGGGGTTTTACTACTATGAAAATGTTTTGTTTTTTTTTACTATGAAAATGCATTTGGAAATGTTTTTTTTTTTTTGTTTTTTTTTTACTACGAAAAAAGTATTGATAATGTTTTTTTACTATGAAAATGAATTGGAAATGATTTTTACTATAAAAATGCATTTTATCAAAACAAAAACCCGACAATCAACCCTCAATAAAGTTCTCCATGTTGCATCATCAACAACTTACTAACGACATTAACACCTGTTTTTTTTCTCTTTGTGTGATATCTGTTGGGTCATTGTGTCCTGGCAGACAAGGAAACCCACATCTCAGATTATAGTTGACTTGTACATCTAAAGTAAAATTACAGGCTTCTTACTTGGTAATTGTTTGATGTCTGGTGATGCATGGATGAAACCTCATTTGCATATCCACTAACTACCTAATTCTCTCAAGAGAATGATAGGAATTCTTAGGTGTCACCTGAAGAGCATTGGAGATTTGCCAGTTAATGCTTTGGCCTTTATTTTCACCTTCAAAACGCGTCACGAAACACAGAATATACTTTTTAATGTCTTATCATTTAGATTAATTTTTGATTTAGGAATTATTAGACCAATCTGTCTAGACACTTATGTACCTGTTCTTTCTTTTAATTATAAATTAGTGGAAACCGTGGATTTACCAGGGTATGATAATT
Organism: Doryteuthis pealeii; assembly: GCA_023376005.1. Lineage (NCBI taxonomy): Eukaryota > Metazoa > Mollusca > Cephalopoda > Myopsida > Loliginidae > Doryteuthis > Doryteuthis pealeii. The sequence continues at coordinate 63,339,928 of CM042162.1, forward strand.
TGACTATTACAATGTTTGATATGTTTACTTTAGAGCTGTTACAAATAGTTTAATATGTAAAAAGTGTAATAATTGTGAAGAGATATGTTATATAATGTTAAGTTTAACAGAGGCGTATAAGATAGAAATATATATATATATATATATATATATATATATATATTTATGTTGCAAATGTACAGTGATATGTATTATGTGAGTCTAGGCCTGGATAGCGTTTGTAAGTAGTTCTATCCCTAAGCGTCTGCTATCAGTTCATGATCTTCCTACGCTGTCGTGTTGTGCTGTGTCATGTGGGGAAGTAGTTCGTAATACTATTACAATAATCACTGACAAAATTCCTTCTTTTTTCTTTTCTTTTTTTTTTCTAAACTTCTAATTTGATATAATATATTTCATTAGATTAAAACTTAAATATTTGTGTCCAGTGGGTGCATATTTTTGCTTGTAGTAAGAAAAAAAAGTGAGAGATAGGAAGTGATAGCACTTATCTTCTGTGTCAATGAAATAAGAAAAAGGGCAGAAAATCTTTCTTTTCTGATTTAAAAAAAAAAAAATTTTTATTAAATTAGAAAGACTAACAAAACTAAATTAGAATGAATATAAAAATATTACACTCATTTTAATGTTATTTTAATTGATTTCTATATAATTTTTTTTTTTAGTCTAAACGGTGCAGTCGTATAGTAGCATTGACACAGTTACACCTTGGAAAAATATTTGCTTTATCTTATCTTATGCACATATTGGTATCGCTCTCTGTAGATGAGATATTACTTCCTAGGTATGTGAACTGGTTTAACTTCAGAGGCTTATCATCTATATATATATATATATATATATATATATATATATATATATATTTATTCATTTATGATTAATAATACAATATTAAAGTTGGTCCTACCATTGGTTTCTGAATAACACTTTTCCGAAAAAGTGTTATTCAGAAGATCACTGGAACTGAAGTCGTTGTCGTCTTGTTATGGCATTTCTAGTTTAAAAAAAAAAAAAAAAAAAAAGTGATCTTCTGAAAAAGAGATTTTATCTCGAAATATCAAGAATAAATTACAGGTTAACAAACAACACCATTGTTACCTTATTATTTTTTCATTACACCTGCATTGTGATAGCCTTCAAAATCAACCTCCAAACCTATATATATATATATATATAATATATATATATATATATATATATATATATAATGTAACTATTGAATAGATAAATATTTACAATAAAAATGTATTGCAAATTATTTTACCAACAAAACAATTGTTATATGTATAATAAACAATTGGTTTAAAAATGCATTGAATATCAGTAAAAAATGTAAACATTACAACAACAAAAACTTTAAAAAAACACTTTTGCAAGTATGAGAAATATTTTTTTTCAGAAAAATTGTTAGAACTTTTCTTTTTTTCTATTGTTTGGCTTCTTCTTTTTTTTTTTTTTTTTTTTTTTTTTTTAATATTATAGCCCTTGTTGGTATCAGGGTTTAAAATATGCTGACTGCAGAAGGGTAAGACACCCAGCCACCCAAAGGCAGGCTGGGTATGATACTGAACTTTCTGACAATGAGGCTCTAATTCTGGAGATCTGGGAAGTGTGGAGTACCCCTTCATTGTCATTACTCTTAGGTCCACTTGTTGTATAGTGGTATATACCCAACATCGGGTATACAATCGAGATAGGAAACTCGGGTGATAGATAGATAGACAGAAAGTAGAGACTTAGTTGTTGCTTCATTTCTTCTTTACTGCTTCTGCTAACTTCTTGCTATGGTTGTCGTCTTCTAGTTGCTGTCTCTAACTAAAGGTTTCTTCTGGGCTAACTCTAGTCATTGTAATCAATTAAATGAACTACAAGACTTTTATTTCTTGATCAAGATTTTATTAGTCTAGCCCATATCTTATTACCAGCGCGGGTGAGCTTCACCCTCAGCAGAGAGGCAGATTCGGTGGCAAGATAGAGATAGAGAGCGCGTGCGTGTTATATACCCCATCGTCAGGTATATAATCAAGAGAGGAAACTCGAGGGATAGATAGAGAGAGAGAGAGAGACAAAGTCTTGAGACTTATTTGTTGCTTCATTTCTGCTTTACTATTTCTGCTAACTTCTTGTCTGGTCGTCATCTTGTCGTCATCTACTTTGCATCTCTCTCTTTTTTTAAAAAAAGTTTTTGAGCAATATTTTAATAATGTGAAGACACAATATCAGCTGAGTCACACCAAATAGATAAATAAATTAATAGAATTAGATAAATAATTTATCTGCATCAGTGCAAAGCTGGCTAGCCGGCCTATTCCTGAGTGAGTCATTTAGGATTGCACTGATGCACAGAACTGTGTTGCTCTTGTTGGGCATGCGTCTAGTTGTTCTCTCATCGTTCTTGTCTCTCATGGTATGGCTGTTCGAGGCTACTCTCCTCTCTGCTTTCACTCCTCTCGTATGCATTGCTTAAATGTAAGGCACCAGTAAGGTAATGTTAGAAGTCGTAGGAAATGGTGACTCGACCTCAGCATGAGTTCAAATCTTGGATGAAGCTAGTTTTTTCACATAGCATAATACCTTGGGAAAGTTATGATCAACTACTCTCCCTCCACTATGTATAATTAGTAGGGCAGACTGCTCTTTATCTGGTTAGGCAACCTAGTCTAGGAGAAGGAAAACTCTGAATTCAACTCTGTATAAACGCATCCGTTGTGGTGGTGCCTATAGTAGAGTAGGTTCAGTCCTAATTTGTATCTATTTCAGACTAATTTGAATGCTTACAGTCCTTGGTTATAAATTTATCACTTCCATTATAATGCTTGAGAACCTATTCCTTGATAGGACTTTTTAAAAAGTTTTAAACATGGCTAAAGAATGGCCTTTTCATTTAAATTTTAACCTGTTATTTATTCCTTTAAATAAAGACTCTTTATTCCTAATATGTTACATATTAAACATCTATAGGAATATGTGGATATAAGCGAAATGATAGCAGATGACTTCATAGATACAATGTCGAGAGAGGGAATGAGGGGTAAAGTGATGTTAAAGTTAAAAATTAGAAAAAAGAAAGAAAGTTTAAATAATGAGAGCACCCTTTGGATTTTTCACAGAGGCCCTTTAAGCTGGGTTGTGGCCCTAATACCACTGAGGTGACAGACCAATTTATGCCTGAGAGGCCGCTACAGAACTTGAGTTCTGAATAGCATAATGACACTGCCGCTAGACATTTACATGCCATGAATCAATCTTTCTATCATTTGCTTTCACACATTATTATCTTTATCTTTGTTAATTCCAAACTAACTTTGGCTTTTTCAGTGAAAAAATAATACAAACAATTATGGGCCTTTTTTTTTCTTTTTTAATATGCCTTATTGTTACTTAGCAAATAAAACAAAAACGCGCCTCTGGCAACGTAAAAATAATATCTTGACCTGAAGGGGATTAGGAGAGTTTTGAAAAATTATTATCAGAAGAGTTTTGTATCAATATAAGTAATAGTACAAATCATAAAATAAATATTATTAAAAGGTAGTAAAAATAATACTTTTAAAAATTGAAATGGAAACTTAGTTTCTGATAACTTTAATATATATTAAAATAAACAAACTATATATAGATAGATATACCGAGGTATGTATTATTAACAACTTGTTAAGAACCCCCATATGAGGAACTGCTAACATTGCATGCTCAAATCTTGAGTGTATTTATATTGGCACGTTATTGACATTTTAGGTAGTGTGACGTAATCAGATGGACGTCGTTTTTGTTACAGACAAAAACCGGAAAGCAAATTTCATTCATGAATAGATTTGTCTGAATTTTTTAGATGAAAGCTTGATGGTTATAAGATTCCGAATTTTTTGGACTTGTTGTCCTATCTTTTATTTGTGGTATGTAAAATCACAACGTTTTCGGACGTTGTATCCTCTGACCACCCTGCAAGATATTTACCCTGTGTACTCCAAATTATTTTGAATAGTTTGGCTGTAATCATAACTAAGGCTTCAAAGAACTTAATTCAAATAGGACATTTTCAAAGTTTCTGTGACGCCTTGTTTGATCAACAGCCAAAACTATTCAAAATGACATTCCAGGTTGGGTCATATGATATGCTCAGATACACAGAGGAACACTTAGGAAGGCCAGAGGATACTGCAGCCGAAACGTTGTGATTTTATATATCACAATAAAAGAGCTAGGACAATATATATTATATATATTAACATATATGTATATATTATATTATATATATATAAAAGTTACAAAAAAAAGATTTAACAAATACTTGGGATCATCAGGAGAAATGATTGTGCACCGTTTCAAGGCCTTCCTCTCACGGTTTTAACTGCACATCGACACCTCACTGTTGTGAGGTCTCTCGATCATCTGTTATCAACCGTACTTAATAGATCCAAACTCGATCAACAGAAGCAAATCCGGGATGAAATGAACATTAGAAGAAGAATGACGCAAAAACAGAACGGCTTACAACAGTGTGGGGGGGGCGATGTGCATTAAAAAACGTTGAAGGACGGCCCCGAAAGCAGTGCACATGTCCTCTCCTATGATCCCCAAGCATTTGGTAAACATCATTGTTGTTTGGTTTTTTATCAAAACTATATAATTCGACACTGTTGATTAATTTCCTTTTATTTTACATATAGAGATATATATATATATATATATATATATATTTTATATATATCTGTTTATTACTTTGAACTTTATCACTATTTTCATGTATGTCCAACTTGCACTAGCAGCGTGGAGGCTGAGGTTGTGGGAACAGAATCCAGATGTAGAATGTCAGCTGTACGAGCGTACTTTCTGCCTATTGGTGACCTTTGACATATCTTCACCTTCATTCCTCTGGGTGATATACACACAGGTAATTTTACACAATTTTTTTTTTCTATCAACTGTTTGCAAAGCAAAACCCTTATAAGGTTGTGGCAGAAATACCTCTCACATTTTAAATTCTCACCTGCATGGTGTTAGTGAACTTAGGCAGTGGTAATAGTAGCTCCATCTAGCTAATATCTTACTCTTTTTTCTTTTTTTCTTTTTTTTCTTTTTTTCTTTTTTTCTTTTTTTTCTTTTTTTTCTTTTTTCTTTCTTTTCTTTTTTTCTGTTTTTTCTCTTCTTTTTTTTTTTTTTTTCTTCTTCTTTTTTTTCGTTTCTTCTCTTTTTTTTTCGTTTCTCTTCTTTCGTTTTCTTTTTTTCGTTTTTCTTTTTTTCTTTTTTTTCGGTTTTTCTTTTTTTCTTTTTTTTTTCGTTTTTCTTTTTTTTTTTTTTTCTCTTCTTTTTTCGATTTTCTTTTTTCGTTTTTCTCTTCTTTTTTTCGTTTTTCTTTTTTTTTTCTTTTTTTGTTTTTCGTTTTCTTTTTCCCTTTTTTTTTTTTTTTTTGTTTTTTTTTGCGTTTTCTTGTTTTTTTCTTTTTTTTCTTTTTTCTTTTCGTTTTCTTATTTCTTTTTTCTTCTTTTGCTTTTTTTTAATTTTACAGATACAATCAGTTATGGGTTGACTGGTGCACACTATGCATTTGCTGTTGAAACGTTTTTTTTGTTTGTTTTTTATCTCTCTTACCACTTACTTCGATTTGTCTGATGAAATGGTTGACAAGCGCTAGTATCATATCACTGTCATTTACTACTGAATAGAAATGTATTCATTTAATTCTCAAAATCAAGCGAAGTGGCAATTTGTCAGTGAATTCAGCAGGGAGTCAATTCTCTTTTTTACTAGCGCTATAACAGGGAGATTGTTTTACTGAGGTGGAATGTCTAGTGGTATGGCGGGGGCGGGTCAATATTATTATATTAGTTTTTCATCTTCTTGTTTTTTTTGGGGGCGGGAGGGAGGTATTTATTTACTTTTTTCTTTTTTTTGATATTATTTCTTTTTTTTTTTTTTTTTGTTTTTTAAATATTTCTGTTGTTATTTTCAATATTTTTTTTTAGTTTTTTTATTTTATTTTTTTTGTTTTTGTTTTTTCCAGCTAAAGACTAATAATACTGCATGGACCTACATAAAGAAGTCCTGCATTATACGATAAAGCATTCTATGTTTGATATTGTGGTTTGTATTTTTTTTATTTCTCTTTTTTTTTCTTTTTTTTTTTAAATTTTTTTTTTCTTTATTCTGCATAGATTTGGGGACAGATTTATACAAATAATTCTTTATATTTTCAAAAAATACTAGTGAATTTTTTTTTTTTTTTATAACAGTTGTCCTTGATTATATTTGTACTTCTATTAGAAAGGAATGAAGGATTCTAATTTGCATTTCATAGTATTTCTGTTATGTCAATAATTTGGAACAACGAGTTTGATCTCCATACTTGCAACCTTGTGTCACATCCTACCCGTAGTTAATGGGTTGGGAAATACCTACAGGCAATTTATGTGTATTTACAGTAAAGTATTTCTGTTATCTTCATTAATGGAGATGTGTGTTTTTCTGTCTGTAACCAAAACTATATACTAATTCAAGTCACAAATTCCCTTAATTATTTACGTCAAATTCCATGATTTCATTCTTTTTAAACCTTCAGTTATAATAAAAATTGTTTTGTATTATTAATACTGTTGACCATATCTGCGTACTAATAACATGCAATTGTATTTATATATACAAACAAAATAGCGTTACAGGTTTGAACAGAGAAGGCTAATTTGCATATTGATATTTAAATTTTTATTTATAAATATGTGTTTGGTATTATTGATTTCTAATTGTTTTGGTTTATCTTAAGAAATTAAACAAAAATCTTGTGGATAAATCTTAAAAGAAATTTATTTATGAGAAGAATAACTGTAATATTCTCTTTACTCCTATTTTTAACTTAATAGTTTAAATTAGGAAAAGTTACCAATGAAAGAGGGGAGTAATGGAAAATGATGGAATAGTTAGTTTCAAAGTTGTTCTATTTTTCGATTATACCCCCTCTGTTGCAGATCTTCTTTATCTGCATTCTTATCAGTTTCATTAGCCTTTCTAATTTAATATGATATTTTTATTATATCAAAACTTAAATACTTGCACCCAGAGGTGCATATATTTGCTATATCAATAATTTTGATAATAAAAAAATGCTGTTAAGTGCAAAACAAAATTATCATTAATTGCAAATTGACTGGAAATTGCTTTATTATCCAAGAGCATTTTAAGTGTATTGCTCTAATAAAAATCTTTCTATAACGTGCAGTTTTTTCTGGATTTGGGTTACATCTTGGTCAATGGAAACATCCGCCTAAGAACCACAAGCTGATGGAAAGGTGTTGCACTCCACCTCAGGTGCAAAAACAATTTACCTGGTCTACCAAAACTTTTCCTCTCATGAGCCCTCAAATGACTCATCAAACCCACTGTAGATCCACAAAGTTGATGCAAATATGACATAGGAAGGACGTCCTTCCCGTTGGATCAGATTTGATAAATTTTGATCTTATGCACCACCATATGCCTCTTAAGACCAGCAGCTGATTATAGACTTTGTTACAGATTGCACAAGACACATTTGTGTTCCTGGAGTTTGCATGAATTGTCCCTGATGAGATTCCTATAATGACATATCCAGCCTTAGAAAGCAGAATTTGACCACATGTCTGACATTTCCAACCCTTCATGTTCTCTCCAATATGACAGGGGTATTCCTTTCGAGTTGATGCTTGAGGTTTTCATGCTCAATTCTTTCACTCTCAAAACTGGTACAGCCATCATCCACATGAATTCTCCAATCAGTTCTCTTCAAAGCCAGCTTTTCCCAGTTGTCAGATCTATTTTTATTTTTACAAGGTTGTTTTTTAAGCAATCTTTATACTTCATCCAAGGCTTATGCTGTAGCCTTTGCCATCATGCAGCTGACCGAAAGGAGTTGCTTTAGCATTCTAACATCACTCATAGCACAACATGACCTGCCCATCGCATTTGGCTGTTATGATAAGAGTTTCAATGCTTGTGCAATCCTGCCCTTGTAAGGACTCGTGTTAGGTGTGTTGGAATTCCACTTGATGTAGAATGGTCTCAAACATTTCTGATGAAAGGGTTCAAGATTTTCAAATGTCTTTGAAACAATGTCCATGCGTCCGAGGAGTACAATAAACACTCAACACACAGGACCTAGAGACCTTCAATTTTGTTTATGGGTAATGCTGGTATTAGACCATGACCGTTTTTCAAGCCTTCCGTAAGCTACAGATGCCTTCTAGATGCGTAGGTGAATCTCAGCATCAAGAGCCATCAGAAGTCAGTGTACTTCTCAAATATGTGAAAGATTCAAAAACATCAAAAAGTACTATGAATGGTTATAGTCTGGTTTGATATACGGTTCACTTTTTACGTGACATTACCTTTTCTTCGTCAAGTTTATTTTTAATCCAAAAGTAGTGCACGAGGCAGAAAAATGGGTTCACAATATTTGAAGAATCCTCCTCAGTATTGATATATATATATATATATAAAGTAATTGGTAATTTGCTTGAAGCATTTTTAGTATGTTTATTATATATATATATATATATATAAAATATTATAAGATAAGCCTAATGAATCAGAATAAACCTACTAAAAGTTTCGCTTAGTGTCTTCAGGGCTAAGATCCGACTAATGAGTTCGGAGCAAACTCACATTATACAAACCTACCTCCTAGTCACAAATGAATTAGCATAGACTAAACTACAATAAAGAAAAAGACAAAAGACGTAACACTGTAAATCTATTATTTTATTACCAATTTGTGATATAAATTATATATATATATATTATATTAGTTGTAGAAAGTTATTCTCTCTATCACGGTTTCAGATGTTCAAGGTACACCTTCCTCAGGAGAACTAAAAAAATTATAGGTAGCTAATTATATATAATCGCCAGGTTTAGGATTATTTTATCTAAGTCTACTAAAAATAAACTTTTCCATAAAACAAACTTTTTCTTTTGAAATTAATAATTAGTTTACCATATGTTCACCAGCAAAAGTAATTGTGATTCTATCTATTAGCTGTATAATTTTTTAGTTCTGATTATTCTCCAAATTATTGACACCATATACTATGCAAACTTTATTTTAGAGATATAAAAGACACTTGCAGAATTTTAAATGCATTAATAACATGGGCAAATCTAACTTGGTTAGATTTAATAGAAACATTGTTAATAGATAAGATCTAATCAAAATTGAATAATGATTATTTAATGATCATTAAGAATATAAAGTAAACAACTAGGGAATTGTGGACAGTAGTGAGATGTAATGGTTAGCAAGATAGTCTCAAGATCCATTACTACGAAAAGCCAGTTTGATCCTTGTTGGATTCTCCACACTTGTGACCTTGTGTCAATCCTACATGGTTATAAACGGGTTTAGATAAATGTTTGGTAATCTGAACAAATTGTTTTCAGTGTTGATTTACGGTGAAATAAAATGGCCAACCAAAACATAAGACTTCCTCAAGTGAAACAACAAGGGAGATTACTCTTATTTATGCTAATGTTCAGATTACCAAATGTTTTCTTTTTTTTTTTTTTTTTTTATTGGGTTGGTGCATAATCATTGTGGCTTTTTTCAACAAATTTTATTCAACAAAAATAATTCAACACGTTCAGCTTTGTTGTTATGGAGAGTTCATGGGACCCACCCAGCCAATTTCCATACTTTCTGGACTTTTTGAGACGACGAACAGTCCACATTGAAGTCTTCTCGTTGTCAAGTTTCATCCTCTTCCACGGCTGCAAAATGCCTGTCGTTGAAATTTGGTGGTTGACCTCTCCTTCTTCATCTGTGAGATTGTATCGCCCGATTTAAACTTCCTGAACCATCTTTCAACTTGGCCTTTGCTGATTGTTCCATCACAAAATGACTGTCTGCATTCCAACCTTTCTCGAAATGGTGAGCATAAATAAAGTTGGCAGAGTGACCTATTGTCGGTATCAGCCAGACGAGGAAATCTATCCCCTTTTCTTTAGTGCTAAGCCTGAGAGAATGTTTTGCCGAGGTGGAGCACCACAACTACCGTCAGCTCCCACTTTACCACACAAAATCAGATTACCAAATCTGTGCTATCATTGCTGAGTTGGTGGGACCGGTACCAAACCAAAACCTTGCAATCTCCGACAGATGCTCTACCGACTGAGGTGGATATGATTTCGTACGCATTCTGAAAAGAAGGATTTATTCTTATGAAGCAAATTAAACAAACCACTAAGTGTTATTGTTTTGTTTAAAAAAAAATACACATAATTACACACCAACCCAATAGTATTCTGTAATTTTGATTCTTTTTTTTGTATTTCAGATGGCTGCTGCTTCTAGTTGTTGCTACTGATCCTGCTTACGCCCTTTTTAGAATACAACATTGGTGGATGGTTGCAGTAAGTTCATTTCTCCTTCTCTCACATACAAAAAAGAGTGTTATTGTCCACGTACACCACTTAAATAGACCGGCCGTGCATTTGACTGGTGTTAGCACCAGCCAATCAGAGGCTCGATAGAGATTTTACACTTTTAGGTGAATCAGAGTTTGATCAACTCTGATAGGGTCACTTGGCGAGGAAGTATGAGTTGAAAGACCCAAACTCCAGTGACCCATGCATACTACCACTGACGGACACCTACTAGCACCCCAAATGTAGGAGCTATAATTAAAATTAGATTAATTTGACCCCCTCTCCTCCCCCCGCCGTAAGTTATGGATGGTGACCTGTGATGCTTAAGGATGGAATCCTTTTGGCTTAGCAGTCCATGACATGTAACACTCCACTTTAGCCCTTACTTGGGCTAGACAGGTAGTCGGAGAGACCCCCTCCAATCAGTTGGCTGGCACATCAAGTTCTACACCTATATGATTGTCCCGCTCTATTACTCTTATGACAAGGTCCCCCAACACTTTTTATCATATGTACTAGAAGGCAGTGACTGAGAGTCCTGTGTATGATGTTAATAAATTTAATCTATAGTATTCAAGATGTCTCACATAATTTTTGTAAATATATCTGATAAGTGAGATGTCAATTATTATTACTTTTAGTAATTAGATGACAATTGGGGTCCAAGCACTGCAACACTGCTAGATGAAGTGTGCAGACCGCAAGGGGACTATGTTGAAAAATAAACCTAATTTGGTCACTTCCATGAAAATCTTGGTGAGTCTTTAAACTTTTCAGCTGACCTCGCGCGTACTACGTACATACATACATACATACATACATACATATATATATATATATATACTGAATTATGTGTTTATTAAGACGGACTATTTTCAAGAATAAAGTGAAATGTCAACATTATTTTCATTCTTGTGAAATTTAGATGACAATTATCCATCGCTGTGTGGAGTACCCCTTCATCGGAGTGGTAGTACTTTTTAGGTTAAATAGATTTTAAAAATAATTTTTAAAAATCAAGTTGAAAAACATGAGTAAAGAAATGAATACCAACAAGAATGAATAAAACAAAAACGTCTATGGCATAAAATAACCTAACAAGAGTTGACATGCCATAAAATCCAACCACAACCAACCATCACTTAAANCTCCCGACTTCTTTTTTGATTTTTTTCTCTTCATTATTCAGATTACGACATTTTTCAACGTGTGCATTTCTTCTGGCCAAATGTTTCATATTTAGAGTAAGTACATTCTTTATAGTTTATTTCTTATATGTTTGAATTAAAATATTGTTATACACGTGTAAATATATTGTTTACATTATATTAGATTGTAAAATTTTGTTTTCTTTTATAAAGTTTTGCCTTTTAATGTTTACAATATAACTTTCTTTTTGGACTATCTCTACCCAAGGAACAGGAAAAAGTAAAAAATTTGTTTCATAGTTTTATGGGGTCAATGGATAAAAGTTTACTCTTTTTTTTTTTTTTTTTTTTTTTTTAAATTCTGACCAGTATTTTCTTTCATCCTAATTTTTTTTTGGTTTTTTTTTTTTTTTTTTTGGTTTTTTTTTATTCATTATTATTATATTATTATTAGTGGAAAAAAAACACTGGGCACTGTAAAAGTAAATTTTTGAAAGTTATTGCCTAAAATATCTCAGTGTAGTGGAATGAATATGATGCTTTTTAAGTAAGTAATTAATTTCTTAAAATATTAAATATTTTATTTTATTTATTAAATCCCCCCCCCCCCCCCCCCGGTGGAAAAATTTAATAAGCATCATATTCATTCCACTGCACTGAGATTATTTTTTTTTACTTTTTTTTTTTTATGACAGTCGGGAATTCCAAAACATTCTAAAAATTTTATTAATTTTATTCACTCTTATCCTTGGAGAAAAATTTAAAAAATCGTACAAGTAAAATATATTCTGTTCTGATTTCATAAAATTAAATAAGGCGGGGTCGACCTAGTAAAAAAAAATATTTCCCCTAATATATTTTAGGAAAAAACTATTTTAAACATAAATTCATCTAAAGATGAATAAGTATCGAAATTTTAGAGAAAATTTGACAATCAATTAATTTTTCATAGAATTTTAATATTTTTATGTAGTAATGATACTGACTATAAATCAAATACTCATTGATAAACTTAGTTAATTACTGAAATGACTGTGACATAGTTTCAGTTACAGACAAATAGAGACCGAATTTCCATTATTAATAGATTATTATTATTATTATCAGATGAACCATCAAATCTCTAACAATTCACATGAGCTAAGAAATCATGTTTTTATAAATGAATATTATTGTCTATTCGACTGAACTGAAATGAAATGAAAATATAAGTAATCTCTTCTTAATCTGTCTTTACAGTTTTCACGGCAAAATAATAATTCTAATCCTATCAGCTATGCCTTACTGCTTGTATCCTTTGTGCTCTGTTGGATCGAAACATGGTTACTTGATTTTAAAGTCCTGCCACAAGAACGATCATTCCAATTTAGAGGTGAGTGACTTTTCCTACTTAATAATAAATCAATTTTTGATTCATTAACAAATGACACACACACACACACACACACATACACACACAAACTACTACTACTACTACTACAAAATAAAATTAAAAATAAGCAAAGACAAACAATTCAAAACCATTTACTTTAAAAACTTAATTTCTGTTTGCAAAACATTGGCACATATTGTCAGTCAAAGATGCTGATATAGTACAAAAATCTAAAAGGAGACAGTAAAATCGTATTCCAGTGTTTTTCTTTTTTCTTCCCTCACCATTTCAAGCTAACTGTAAATACATTTCAATAGTTTCTTAGAAATTAATTAAACAGGATACGTTACAAGGTAGGAGCTCCTTACTTCACCACACAGATCTCTCTGCTACTCATACGCTGAGTTGGCGAGGGCCGGTATCAAACCACCAGAAACCTTGTGGTTCCTAGGCGGACACTCTACCGACTGAGCTAAACCGGCCCTTATATAGTAATACCTCACCCTATGGCATTAATTGGTCCAGTCGAAAAATGACTTAAGTCAAAACAGATATTATTTTGATGCAATTATCCAACCTAGGCCTAGCCTAGTTTTTTTATGTTAGCCTATGTAATTGGTATATTTCAGTAAATTATAAGTATAAACTATCTATTAAACTCTGAATTAGTGATGCCATTTGGTATGAATGATATAGGTATTTTTACAAATTATATTTTATGTAGCTTTTTAAGATTTTTATATTTCAATATTTTTGAAAAGTGACATGTCTTCGAAAAGGACATAAGTCGAAACAATGTAAATAGAGGTATGACTCTCTGTGTGTGTGTGTGTGTGTGTATATATATATATATATATATATATATATATATATATATATATATAAGAGAGTTTCATAATTTGTTTGAAGCATTGTGTATGTATTGGTTAGGAGGTTGATTTAGAAGGCTATCACAATGCAGTTTGGAATAAATAAAAAATAATAATACGGTAACAATGGTGTTGTGTGTTGACCTGTATTTTTATTATTTCTTGAATTTTCGAGGTAATACCTCTTTATCAAAAGAATTGAACTGAAGCAGTACAGCTATGGCATTTCTTCCTAAATTAATTTTTTTTTTTTTTTTTTTTTTTTTAAATCAAAAAAAAAAAATTAATTTAGGAAGAAATGCCATAGCTGTACTGCTTCAGTTCAATTCTTTTGATAAAGAGGTATTACCTCGAAAATTCAAGAAATAATAAAAAATACAGGTCAACACACAACACCATTGTTACCGTATTATTATTTTTTATTTATTCCAAACTGCATTGTGATAGCCTTCTAAATCAACCTCCTAACATATATATATATATATATATATATATATATATAAAAAAGAAATATATACAGTGGTACCTTGACTTCTGAATGAGTTTGGGTTCTGGCGCCGAAGCATCATTACCACTAACCCAGAGCGCCCCAGCAGTATCTCACAATACCACCAGACTTTGTTGGTTTGTTGTCACACTGTAAGGTTGGCATATCCACGCTGATGCAGTTAGAGCTTTATCCTGGATCTTTTTGATGTATTTGCTTTTGTCTGGTGGAGAAAGTCCAAGTTTAATCAAAAATGCGAAGATTGATTTGGCTATATATATATATATAGTATGAACAAAAAGTAATAAGACAAGCAGGAATATTTCTTATATATTGTTTATTCTCAACTAGTTTCGACCTTAGGTCATCGTCATGAGAAAATTTCTTATTTGAAGAAATTGTTTATAGATTTTTTGAAAGGGAGCATTATAGAAGAACTATAAAAATTGAAGTGTTTTTGAGGGTTTGACATGCTATTAAAATCCGGGTAGATGAGTGTGTTAGTAGTAGCATGTCCATTTGTTCCATGAAGAACCTATATATATATATATATATATATTGTAGGCATGTTTTATTAAAAATGACACGCAAGAATTTAATGTTTAGCTTTTCATTCAGTTTTTCTTTTTGACGAAGGAGATTTCGCAACTGTGGTTGTAGGCAGTTTAAAACTGTCCAATTTTGAATAATGTAATCTCTAAGGGAGATAAATCTTACGGCATTAAAAAAAAAATTTTCTAAGGGAGATAATTCCATTTTTTATTTGAAATTGATGATGGAACCGGGAGAAAAAATAAACCTCAAAAGAAAAAGGAAGTAAATAAATTTAGGGAAGATTTTGGAGTAACCTCGTCCCTTCTGTAGGGTTGAAATGTTGACTTTTTTCTGAGCATATGTCCGAAAACAATCTACTTGCAAAACTGTTATGTGTCATGGTGCAAGTTAATGAAAATGAGGCCAAGAATTAAGTATCTTATTTACATTTAAATTACTGTAGAATTTGGATGAGTTATTTGTACTGACTGAACCATTGCAGAGATGCTGATAGGTACCCATATAAAAGTACACAGTAAAATCCTATCCATGCGTCCCCGTGTTTTTCGTTTTTCTTCCTTCACCATTTCAAGCGAACTGTAAATACATTTCAATAGTTTCTTAGAAATTAATTACACAGGATAGGTTACCAGGTAGGAGTTACTGGTCTTTAGTTAGGACCCATAAGTTTTCCCCGGGGACTCATTCAACGCAAATATGTGCATCCCAGGACGCACTAAATCAAAAAGCTATCAGCATCATTACATTGGCATTATTGTTAATTTCTAACAAACTTTCCTTTCATCTTATTATTTTTATCACAGTCCTCTTGTGATTTTTTACATTTGTTCTACGACCATTAAATTTTTTGACAGATCTGAATTGCTGAAGGTAGTAAGTAAAGTAGTCAAGGTGGCCTAAAGTCGGTATTAGCCAGGCAGCGAGAGAGTCTATCCCCTTTTCACTAGACAAAGGAGATTGTTTTTGGTGTCTGACGCTGAGTGTCTCACCTACCATCAGCTCCTCACTTTACCGCACAGATCTCTGCGCTGAGTTGACAAGGGCTGATATCTAACCTGGAACCTTGTGGTTCCTAGTCAGACGCTCTACCAACTGAGTTAAACTGCTAAATGTAGATAATTTGTAATGAAATAAGATCTAATTGTTGCATGAAGGCTAAACAATTTATATGCTTTTCAGAGTACAACATTTATTTATATATACTAGCAAATATATGCACCCTCCGGGTGCAAGTATTTAAGTTTTAATGTAATAAAATATTGTATTAAATTAGAAAGGCTAATGAAACTAAATAAGAATGCAGATAAAAAGATTTGAAACAGAAGGAGTATAATAAAAGATTTGAAACAGAGGGAGTATAATAAAAAATGGAACAACTGAAACTTACTCTTCCATCACTCTCGTCTTTCATTGTTATTTTTTCTAATTTAAGTATTTAGTTATAAGAGGAAGTAAAGAATAAAATGACAGTTATTTTATCTTGTTAATGGATTTCATTTAAGATTCATTGAAGAGATTTTTGCTTATATTCATTAAAATAAAACCAAACAGTTAGAAATCAATGATACTAAGCACATATTTATTAAATTCGATTTTTTAATATTAATATGCAAATTAGCCTTCCCGTTCACACTGTAAACCGCTATTTTGTTGTATATATAAATATAATTGCATGTTGTCAGTATGTAGACATAGTTAACAGTATTAATAATGTAAGACAATTTTATTAATAATTGAGATTTAGATAAAAATAAAATCATGGAGAATGTGATGTCAATAACTAAGAGAATTGTGACTTGAGTAGGAATATAGTTTCGGTTACAGACAGAAAAACACACAATCTCCATTATATATATATATATATATATATATATATATATATATATATATACACAACACACACACACACACAGAATCAAGGTAGCGTGGACATGGAGTCAACAACTGGTTACTGATAGGTTCTCGCCTATGCAATCTTCAGACCAAAGTTTTGCTCTGAAGATCGCGTAAGTGTTGATTCCATGCCCATGCTACCTTGACTCAAATATAAACCCTCTATCAATATTGAGCACTGTCTCCTTAGAAATATAGCACCCATATTATCTACAATATATATATATATATATATATATATTATATATTTAATATACCAAACTTGTTGGTAAATCCTCGCGGTGAGAAAAAAAAAACAGCAAATAGTTTGATTGTAAAAATATACTACCAAACATCAACCGGGAAGAAAAAATTTTTTGTAAAAAAGAAAAGACCAAGATAATCATACCAACAAAAAATAATCTATTAGTACAATATTTTGGCCAAAAGAAAAAACAATTTATATGCATATATATATATATAAGATATATATATTCATACAAACCCGCCAGGAGACTAAAGCTAATAAGTAAAAAGGGCTCAATACCTAAGTAGAGCAAATAATAAAGATAAATCTAATGAGACAGACGAACCTACTAAAAGTTTCGCTTAATGCTCTTCAGGGCTAAGATCTGACTCGTAAGAGTCATTAGATTTATCTTTTTATATATATATATATATATATATGTACACTACATGATTTTAATGGTTTTATTAATATTATAGGGCCAGTTTAGCTCAGTCAGTAGAGCATCTGCCTAGTAATCACAAGGTTCTGGATTTGATACTGGTCTTCGTCAACTCACCTCATGTGTAGCTCAACTTGGGTAATCTGATCTGTGCTGTAAAGTAGGGGTCTGATGGTAGGTGTGGTGCTCCACCTCAGCAAAAGCAATCTACTGATAGCAAAAATGGAATAGACTCCTTCACAGTCCAGCTAATACCAACTCTGCTTATTTTACTTACTTTTATATACTTAATAAAAAAAATCAGTCATAATTAATTGATTGATTTTAAAGGTATGTCAATCAGTCTAGGGTTATTTTATGCCTAGTTAGGGAATCATGTTCATTGTATGTTGATTTGTTATTTTTCTCAAGTTGTTGCTTAAGGTTTTTTGGGGGGGTCGGGGGGAATGTTTGGTGGAGGTCTTTTTGCACACAGTCTTATCAAATTTGAATAATATTTTAGCATTTGATCTGGTCTTTACACCATAAGACAAGGGTCAGTTTAGCTCAGTAGAACCTCCTGTATGAACCATAAGGTTCCGGGTTCGATACCAGCCTTCATTAACTCAGCACATATGTGGGGAGCTCCGTTAAGTTATTATCAATATAAAGGGCCGGTTTAGCTCAGTCGGTAGAGTATCCACCTAGGAACCACAAGTTTTCAGTTTTAATACTGGCCCCCACCAATTCAGTGCAGTAAAGTAGGGCGCTGATGGTAGGTGTAGTGTTCCAGCTCATGCAAAAATAATCTCTCTGGTCTAGCACTAGTGAAAAAGGGATAGACTCACTGTCTGGCTGATACCAATAATAGATTGGTTGGTTGGATTTTACGGCATGTCAACCCTTGTTGGCTTATTTAATGTCGAAGATGTTTTCATTCTTGATGGATATTCATTCACAATTTTTTTAAACTCATGTTTTTGTATTTAAACCAATAATAGGACCACAACAAGTACTACTGCTCTGGGTCAGAGAGGACCTGGAAGCAATGGCGATGAAGGGACACTCCACACTCCCCAGATCTCCAGAATTGGAACTTCACCAGCAATAGGCCTCTCTGTCTACTTCAGTTATTATTTGAGGAAAGAGAAATATACACTCACCAAACTGGGTTTTTCTTCTTTATTTTTCTTCCATACTAAATATCTGTTATTAATAACTGGAGTTGATCTTTGTCTCAAAAGTCATGCTAATAGGTTATCTAGTGAAGACGGAACTTGCTCTGCAAAAATACTTTGCTAATCTCTTCGATGTGGTACTTAACAGAAGATTAGATTGTTGCTGTCTGTATCCCCACACAGGGGTAAGACCCCCCCCAAAAAAAAAAATGCAGACAGATTTCTAACAGGCTGATTTTGTTTTATAGTCAATTTATGTCTGTTTTGTCTGAAAAATGTTAAAAATACACAATGTGTTTTTTTTTCTTTTTCTTCTGAAATCTAATAATAAAAGGTTGTTAAACAAATAAAAAATTAATTTAAAAAGAAATGCCATAACTAGACTGCTTCAGTTCCAGTGATCTTCTGAAAAAGAGATATTATCTCGAAAATTCAAGAATAAAATACAGGTTAACACACAACACCATTGTTACCGTATTATTTTTTTTTTTTTACACCTGCATTGTGATAGCCTTCTAAATCAACCTCCTAACAAATAAAAAATAGTTATTATGCAGTAATACAAAACAAATTATGAATTTATCTTTGTAAATTTTTAAGATGAGGCTTGATAATATGTATTATTTTTATTTTTCGGACTGTTGTCCTTATCTTTATTGTGAAATATCATGCTTATCAATTTGAGAAGCATGACAATCATTTTTTTTTAAATTACTTTAAAAATTAAAATATTGAGAATAACTGGCTTTTTTATGGTTCAAGTTATACAAGAAATGTAATTGCATTTCACTTAGCACTAATACCCTTGGGAAAGGTATGAATCCTATTCTCCCACCAGCTATGGATAAATAGTAGGGCAGACTGGACTCTTTAACCTTGGTTAGGCAACTGGTCTAGGAGAAGGAAAACTCTGAATTCAAACCTGTTGCCTTTTTATCATATGGATGCTAGAAGGTGGTGGCAGCGGGTCTACATGTCCTGGGAATGACGTTAAACTCTATCTGATGGTGAGGTTCCAGTTTTGGAGGTTTGGGGAATGTGGAGCACCCCTTCATTACCATTGCTCTCTGGTCCACTCTGACCCGGAGTGGTAGTACCTGTTAGGGTCCCATCTATGGGTTAAATAGAACAAATGTATTTATAAAAAATTGTATTATCCATTAAGAATTGATTTATTTCAAAACTTTATCGGCATTAAATGACCCACTGAGGTTGATATGCCGTAAAACAAAACAAGCAAACAAATCAAACCTGTTGAACTCCACTTAAGAAATTGACCTTGTGTCACATCCTGCTTGTGAGGAGGGGTTGGTAAATATATATATATATACAAGAAATGCCAATAAACAATATAATTTGTATTTTTTTTTATTTTTATTTTTTTTTAAATGATCATAACACTTCTCAAATTGATCGGCATATTTCATAATAAAGATAAGGACAACAGTTTGAAACATCAAAATAATACATATTAAGGATTTGTTCATCTTAAGAACATTATGCATCCAAACCTGCGAAGAAATCTTAGATTCAGCTCATCAGTTCACAACCAGCTAAACTAATCTTCAATGGCTATGAACCAATCATGTTATACAAGGTGTTATAAAAGTATCGAGATTGTAGCTGTATTACCAAGATTGAAAATTTTACCAAGATTGAAATGAATACAAATACACATACAGAGAGAGAGAGAGAGAGAGAGGAGAGAGAGAGAGAGAGAGAGAGAGAGAGAGAGAGAGAGAGAGAGAGAGTGTGTGTGTGTGTGTGTGTGTGTTATACAAAACAAATTGAACATTAAAATCATGGTAATTTATGAGGAAGTGCGTCCCGGTCTCCTGCCTCAAGAGTTGCTACCCGGTGACTATTAAAATATCGACCCAGCTCAGTCTATTCAAAACTATCCATCTATCTATCTATCAATCTCAATTTGTTCATATTTATCTATATTACTTTAAATACTAAGATTTTTTTTTTATTCATGTTTGTTTAATGTCTTGTTTTTAGTTTAAATAAACAAAAATTACGACAAAAAAGAAGCGACCCACCCCAATACATTTACTTGTCAAAAATATCTATCTCCATTTGTTCATATCTATCTATATTATTTTGTTTGTTTATCTATCTATCTATCTATCTATCTCAGTCTATTCAAAACTATATATCCATCTTCATATCTAAACAAGAATTACGACAAATTATGATAAATAAACAAGAATTACAACAAGCTGGGGTTGTTATTTTGATAGTGACCAGGTAGCAGTTTTTGAGGCGGGAGACCGGGACGCACTTCCTCATAAATTACCAAAATCATTAATTATAATTGCATTAAATAAGCCACAAGGGTTGATATGCCATTAAACAAAGAAAACCAAACCAAAAGAAATACTTGATGTCATAAAATAGAATTGAGGGAAATAATAGATAGATGTAAGGATATTGAATAAAAGATAGAAATTCAAATGTAGTAACTTTTGGAGGGAGGGGGATTGGCTTTTCTTTCTTTTTTTTTTCTTTTTTTCTGCTGCTGCTACTGAATATGAATTTATAAGCTGCAGATATACCCCCCCCACGGGGGGGTGGATTAAGCAGGAAGAAATTCCAATGCCATCCGAACTATGCAATAAAACACGTGCAATACGTCAGTTTAATAAATCAATGGCAGAAGATTACCAGGTGCACAATTACACAAACTCACAAACAAGGAGCTTTTTTTTTTTTTTAAGAAATTAAAAAAAATTTTTTAAGAAATTGAAAAAAAAAATTATTTTGAATGTTAATAGAAAATGAGAGAAAAACTTCTTTATTAATTAAAAAAAATTTTTTTTAAGAAATTAAAGAAAAAAATTTTATTAAATAATTAATAAAAAATCAGAAACATTCTTTATCAATTAAAAAAAATTTTTTAAAGAAATTAAAGAAAAAAAATGTTATTAAATATTATAAAAATCAGAGAAACATTCTTTATCAATTAAAAAATTTTTTTAAAGAAATTAAAGAAAAAAAATGTTATTAAATATTAATAGAAAATCAGAGAAAACATTCTTTATCAATAAATTTTTTTTTTTAATTTTTTTTTTTTTAATTAAAGTCTTTGGAGTGGCTTATTGTGGGTATCAGTGAGGGAGTCTATCTCCTTTTCATTAGTAGTGCTAATGAAAGGAGATAGACTCCCTCGCTGATACCAACAACAGGGAGATTGTTTTGTTGCCTCTAGTGGATTAGCACATTTCCATCAGCTCCTCATTACTGCAAGGAGCAAGCTGTGCTTACTTGATTTTAAAGTCCTCCACAAGAACTATCATTCCAATTTAGAGGTGAGTGACTTTTCCTACTTAATAATAAATCAATTTTTGATTCATTAACAAATGACACACACACACACACACACACAATACACACACAAATACTACTACTACTACTACAAAATAAAATTAAAAATAAGCAAGACAAACAATTCAAAACCATTTACTTTAAAAACTTAATTTCTGTTGCAAAACATTGGCACAATATGTCAGGTCAAAGATGCTGATATAGTAGCAAAATCTAAAAGGAGACAGTAAAAATCGTATTCCAGTGTTTTTCTTTTTTCTTCCCTCACCATTTCAAGCTAACTGTAATACATTTCAATAGTTCTTAGAATTAATTAAAACAGGATACGTTACAAGTTAGGAGCTTCCTTACTTCACCACACAGATCTCTCTTGCTACTCATACAGCTGAGTTGGCGAGGGCCGGTATCAAACCACCAGAAACCTTGTGGTTCCTAGGCGGACACTCTACCGACTGAGCTAAACCGGCCCTATATAGTAATACCCCCCTATGGCTATTAATTGGTCCAGTCGAAAAATGACTTAAGTCAAAACAGATCATTATTTTGATGCAATTATCCAACCTAGGCCTAGCCTAGTTTTTTTATGTTAGCCTATGTAATTGGTATATATTCAGTAATTATAAGTATAAACTATCTATTAAACTCTGAATTAGTGATGCCATTTGGTATGAATGATATAGGTATTTTTACACAATTATATTTTAGTAGCTTTTTAAGATTTTTATATTCAATATTTTGAAAAGTGACATGTCTCGAAAAGACATAATCGAAACAATGTAAATAGAGGTATGACTCTCTGTGTGTGTGTGTGTGTTGTGTATTACTATATATATATATATATATATATATATATATATATATATAGAGAGTTTCATAATTTGTTTGAAGCAATTTGTATGTATTGGTTAGGAGGTTGATTTAGAAGGCTATATACAATGCAGTTTGCGAATAAATAAAAAATAATCAAGGTAACAATGGTGTGTGTGGTTGACCTGATTTTTTAATTATTTCTTGAATTCGGGTAATACCTCTTATCAAAAGAATTGAACTGAAGCAGTACAGCTATGGCATTTCTTCCTAAATTAATTTTTTTTTTTTTTTTTTTTTTTTTAAATCAAAAAAAAAAATTAATTTAGGAAAAATAGCCATAGCTGTAC
Source organism: Doryteuthis pealeii (assembly GCA_023376005.1). Lineage (NCBI taxonomy): Eukaryota > Metazoa > Mollusca > Cephalopoda > Myopsida > Loliginidae > Doryteuthis > Doryteuthis pealeii. The sequence continues at coordinate 63,362,956 of CM042162.1, forward strand.
TGCTTCAGTTCATTCTTTTGATAAAGAGTATACCTCGAAAAATTCAAGAAATAATAAAAAAACAGGTCAACAACACAACACCATTGTTACCCGTATTATTATTTTTTATTTATTCCAAACTGCATTTGTATAGCCTTCTAATCAACCTCCTACATTATATATATATATTATATATATATATATATAAAAAGAAATATATACAGTGGTACCTGACTTCTGAATAGTTGGGTTCTGGCGCCGAAGCATCATTACCACTAACCCAGAGCGCCCAGCAGTATCTCACAATACACCCAGACTTTGTTGGTTTGTTGTCACACTGTAAGGTGGCATATCCACGCTGATGCAGTTAGAGCTTTATCCTGGCTTTTTGATGTATTTGCTTTTGTCTGGTGGAGAAAGTCCAAGTTAATCAAAAATGCGAAGATTGATTGCTATATATATATATATTAGTATGAAACAAAAGTAATAAAGACAAGCAGGAATATTTCTTATATTGTTTATTCTCAATCAGTTCGACCTTAGGTCATCGTCATGAGGAAATTCTTATTTTTTGAAGAAATTGTTTATAGATTTTTGAAAGGAGCATTATAGAAACTATAAAAATTGAAGTGTTTTTGAGGTTTGACATGCTATTAAATCCGGGTAGATGAGTGTTGTAGTAAGTAGCATGTCCATTTGTTCCATTAAAGAACCTATATATATATATATATATAATTGTAGGCATGTTTTATTAAAAATGACACGCAAGAATTAATGTTTAGCTTTTCATTCAGTTTTTCTTTTGACGAAGGAGATTCGCAACTGTGGTTGTAGGCAGTTAAAACTGTCCAATTTGAATAATGTATCTCTTAAGGGAGATTAAATCTTACGCATTAAAAAAAAAATTTTCTAAGGAGATAATTCCATTTTTTATTTGAAAATTGATGATGGAACCGGAGTAAAAAAATAAACCTCAAAAGAAAAGGAAGTAAATAAATTTAGGGAAAGATTTTGGTCAGTACCTCGTCCCTTCTGTGGGTTGAAATGTTGACTTTTTCTGAGCATATGTCCGAAAACAATCACTTGCAAAACTGTATGTGTCATGGTGCAAGTTAATGAAAATGAGGCCAAGAATTAAAGTATCTTATTTACATTTAAATTTACTGGTAGATTTGGATGAGTTTTTGTTACTGACTGAACCATTGCAGAGATGCTGATACGGTACCCATATAAAAGTACACAGTAAATCCTATCCATGCGTCCCGTGTTTCTTCGTTTTTTCCTTCACCATTTCAAGCGAACTGAAATACATTTCAATAGTTTCTTAGAAATTAATTACACAGATAGGTTACCAGGTAGGAGTTACTGGTCTTATTAGGACCCATAAGTTTCCCGGGGACTCATTCACGCAAATATGGCATCAGGACGCACTAAATCAAAAAGCTCATCAGTCATCACATTGGCATTATTGTTAATTCTAACAAACTTTCCTTTCATCTTATTATTTTTATCACAGTCCTCTTGTGATTTTTTACATTTGTTCTACGACCATTAAATGTTTTTGACCAGATCTGAATTGCTCGAAGTAGTAAGTAAGTAGTCAAGGTGGCCTACAAGTCGGTATTAGCCAGCAGCGAGAGAGTCTATCCCCCTTTCACTAGAAAAGAGATTGTTTTGGTGTCTGACGCTGAGTGTCTCACCTACCATCAGCTCCTCACTTTACGCACAGATCTCTGCGCTGAGTTGCAAGGGCTGAAATCTAACCTGGAACTTGTGGTTCTAGTCAGAGCGCTCTACCCACTGAGTTAACTGCTAAGTTAGATAATTGTAATGAATAAATCTAAATTGTTGCATGAAGGCTAAAACAATTTATATGCTTTCAGAGTACAACATTTATTTATTATACTAGCAAATATATGCACCTCGGGTGTCAAGTATTTAAGTTTTAATGTAATAAAATATGTATTAAATTAGAAAGGCTATGAAAACTAAATAAGAATGCAGATAAAGATTGAAACAGAAGGAGTATATAAAAGATTTGAAACAGAGGGAGTATAATAAAAAATGGAACAACTGAACTTACTCTTCCATACATTCTCGTCTTCATTGTTAATTTTTTTCTAATTTAAGTATTTAGTTAAAGAGGAAGTAAAGAAAAAATGACAGTTATTTTTCTTGTTAATGGTTTCATTTAAGATTCATTGAAGAGATTTTGCTTATATTCATAAAATAAAACAAACAGTTAGAAAATCACATATACTAACACATATTTATTAAATTCGATTTTTTAATATTTAATATGTCAAATTAGCCTTCCCGTTCACACTGTAAACGCTATTTTGTTGTATATATAAACATAATTGCGATAGTAAGTATGTAGAATAGTTAACAGTATTATAATGAAACAATTTATTAATAATTGAGATTAATAAAAAATAAAATTCATGGAATGTGATGTCAATAACTAAGAGAATGTGACTTGAGTAGGATAATATAGTTTCGGTTCAACAGAAAAACACACAATCTCCTATATATATATATATATATATATATATATATATATATATATCTATATACTTAATATTTACACACACAACACGACACACACACAGAATCAGTAGCCGTGGAACATGGAGTCAACAACTGGTTATGATAGGTTCTCGCCTATGCAATCTTCAGACCAAGTTTGCTCTGAAGATCAGCCGTAAGTGTTGATTCCATGCCATGCTACCTTGACTCAAATATAAACCCTCTATCAATATTGAGCACTGTCTCCTTAGAAATATAGCACCCATATTATCTACAATTAATATATATCTAATATATTATATATTATTTAATATACCAAACTTGTTGGTACATCCTCGCGGTGAGAAAAAAAAAACAGCAAATAGTTTGATTGGTAAAGAATATACTACCAAACATCAACGGGAAGAAAAAATTTTTGTAAAAAGAAAAGACCAAGATAATCATACCAACAAAAAAATAATCTATTAGTACAATATTTTGGCCAAAAGAAAAAAATTATATGATATAATATATATAAATTATATATATTCATACAACCGCCAGGAGACTAAAGCTAATAAGTAAAAAAGGGCTCAATACCTAAGTAGAGAAAATAATAAAGATAAATCTAATGAGACAGACGAACCTACTAAAAGTTTCGCTTAATGCTCCTTCAGGGCTAAGATCTGACTGCTAAGATCATAGATTTATCTTATATTATATATATATATATATAATATGTACACTACATGATTTTAATGGTTTTATTAATATTATAGGGCCAGTTTAGTCAGTCGTAGAGCATCTGCCTAGTAATCACAAGGTTCTGGATTTGATACTGGTCTTCGTCAACTCACCTCATGTGTAGCTCAACTTGGGTAATTCTGATCTGTGCTGTAAAGTAGGGGTTGATGGTAGGTGTGGTGCTCCACCCAGCAAAAGCAATTCTACTGATAGCAAAAATGGAATAAGACTCCTTCACAGTACCAGCTAATACCAAACTCTGCTTATCCTTTTACTTACCTTTTATACTATATACAAAAAAATCAGTCATAATTAATGATTGATTTTAAAGGTAGTCAATCAGTGCCTGGTTATTTTATGCCTAGTTAGGGAATCATGTTCATTGTTGTATTTGATTTGTTATTTTTCTCAGTTGTTTGCTTAAGTTTTTGTGGGGGTCGGGGGGAATGTTTTGGTGGAGGTCTTTTTGCACACAGTCTTATCAAATTTGAATAATATTTTAGCATTTGATTGGTCTTTACACCATAAGACAAGGGTCAGTTTAGTTCAGTAAGAACCTCCTGTGGATGAACCATAAGGTTCCGGGTGTTCGATACCAGCCCTTCATTAACTCAGCACAATGGGTGGGGAGCTCCGTTAATTTATTATCAATATAAAGGGCCGGTTTAGCTCAGTCGGTAGAGTATCCACCTAGGAACCACAAGTTTTCAGTTTTAATACTGGCCCCCAACTCAGTGCAGTAAAGTAGGAGCTGATGGTAGGTGTTGTGTTCCAGCTCATGACAAAAATAATCTCCCTGGTCTAGCACATGAAAAAAGGGATAGACTCACTTGTCTGGCTGATACCAATAATAGATTGGTTGGTTGGATTTTACGGCATGTCAACCCTTGTTGGCTTATTTAATGTCGAAGATGTTTTTCATTCTTGATGGATATTCATTCACAATTTTTTAAACTCATGTTTTTGTATTTAAACCAATAATAGGACCACAACAAGTACTACTCTTGGGTCAGAGAGGACCTGGAAGCAATGGCGATGAAGGGACACTCCACACTCCCCAGAACTCCAGAATTGAACTTCACCAGCAATAGCCTCTCTGTCTACTTCAGTTATTATTTGATGAAAGAGAAAATACACTCACCAAAACTGGGTTTTTCCTCTTTATTTTTCTTCATACTAAATATCTGTTATTAATAACTGGAGTTGATCTTGTCTCAAAAGTCATGCTAATAGGTTATCTAGGTGAAGACGAACTTACTCTGCAAAAATACTTTGCTAATCTCCTTCGATGTGGTACTTAATAGAAGATTAGATTGTGCTGTCTGTATCCCCCACAGAGGTAAGACCCCCCCCCAAAAAAAAAAAAGTTGCAGACAGATTCTACAGGCTGATTTGTTTTAATAGTCAATTTATGTCTGTTTTGTCTGAAAAATGTTCAAAAATACACAATGTGTTTTTTTTTTTTCTTCTGAAATTAATAATAAAAGGTTTTAAACAAATAAAAAAATTAATTAAAAAGAAATGCCATAACAAGATGACTTCATTCCATACTTTTGAAAAAGAGATATTATTCAAATTCAAGAATAAAATACAGGTTAACACACAACCACCATTGTTTCCGTATTATTATTTTTTTTTTTTTTTTTTTTACACCTGCATTGTGATAGCCTTCTAAATCAAACCCCTAACATAAAAAAATAGTATTATGCAGTAATACAAAACAAATTATGAATTTATCTTTGTAAATTTTTAAGATGAGGCTGATAATATGTATTATTTTTATTTTTCGACTGTTGTCCTTATCTTTATTGTGAAAATATCATGCCTATCAATTTGAGAAGCATGACAATCATTTTTTTTTAAATTACTTTAAAAATTAAAATATTGAGAATAACTGGCTTTTTTATGTTCAAGTTATACAAGCACTTAAAAGACCGTGCGTGCATTTGAACTGGTTGTTAGCACCAGCCAATCAGAGGCTCGATAGAGAGTTTTACACTTTTAGGTGAATCAGAGTTTGATCAACTCTGATAGGGTCAGCTTGGCGAGGGAAGTATGATGTTGAAAGACCCAAAACTTCCCAGTGACCCATGCATACTACATCACTGACGACACCTACTAGCACCCCAAATGTAGGAGCTTATATTTAAAATTAGGTTAAATTTGACCCACGCCGTAAGCTATGGATGGCGACCTGTGATGCTTAAGGATGGAATCCTTTTGGCTGAGCAGTCCATGAAATGTAACACTCCACTTTAGCCCTTACTTGGGCTAGACGGGTAGTCGGAGAGACCCCCCTCCAATCAGTTGGCTGGTCACATCAAGTTCTAACACCTATATGATTGTCCCACTCTATTACTCTTATGACAAGGTCCCCCAACACTTTTTATCATATGTACTAGAAGGCAGTGACTGAGAGTCCTGTGTATGATGTTAATAAATTTAATCTATAGTATTTCAAGATGTCTTCACGTAATTTTTGTAAATATATCTGATAAAGTGAGATGTCAATGTTATTATTACTTTTGCATAATTTAGATGACAATTTGGGGTCCAAGCACTGCAACACTGCTAGATGAAGTGTGCGGACCGCAAGGGGGACTATGTTGAAAAATAAACCTAATTTGGTCACATTTCATGAAAGTATCTTGGTGAGTCTTTAAACTTTTCAGCTGACCCTCGCACGTACATATATATATATATATATATATATATATATATATATATACTGTAATTATGTGTTTATAAGACTGACTATTTTTCAAGATAAAGTGAAATGTCAACATTATTTTCATTCTTGTGAAATTTAGATGACAATTTATCCATCGCTGTGTGGAGTACCCCTTCATCGGAGTGGTAGTACTTTTTAGGTTAAATAGATTTTAAAAAATGAGTTTTAAAAATCAAGTTGAAAAACATGAGTAAAAGAAATTGAATACCCAACAAGAATGAATAAACCAAAAACATTGATAGCATAAAATAACCTAACAAGAGTTGACATGCCATAAAATCCAACCGACCAACCATCACTTAAATTCTTTTTTGATTTTTTTTCTCTTCATTATTTCAGATTACGACATTTTCAACGTGTGCATTTCTTCTGGCCAAATGTTTCATATTTAGAGTAAGTACATTCTTTATAGTTTATTTCTTATATGATTGAATTAGATATTGTTATACACGTGTAAATTATATTGTTTTACATTATATTAGATTGTAAAATTTTGTTTTCTTTTTATATAGTTTTGCCTTTTAATGTTTACAATATAACTTTCTTTTTGGACTATCTCTACCCAAGGAACAGGAAAAAGTAAAAATTTTGTTTCATAGTTTTATGGGGTCAATGGATAAAAGTTTACTCTTGGGTTTTTTTTTAAATTCTGACCAGTATTTTTCTTTCATCCTAATTTTTGAACGTTTTTTTTTTTTTTTTTTTTTTTTTTTTTTTTTGTTTTTTTATTCATTATTATTATTATTATTATTAGTGGAAAAAAAACACTGGGCACTGTAAAAGTAAATTTTTGAAAGTTATTGCCTAAAATATCTCAGTGTAGTGGAATGAATATGATGCTTTTTAAGTAAGTAATTAATTTCTTAAAAATATTAAATATTTTATTTTATTTATTAAACCCCCCCCCCCCCCCGGTGGAAAAATTTAATAAGCATCATATTCATTCCACTGCACTGAGATTTTTTTTTTTTACTTTTTTTTTTTTTATGACAGTCGGGAATTCCAAAACATTTCTAAAAATTTATAATTTAATTATTCACTCTTATCCTTAGAGATAAAATTTAAAAAATTGTACAAGTAAAATATATTCTGTTCTGATTTCATAAAATTAAATGAGGCGGGGTCGACCTAGTAAAAAAAAATATTTCCCCTAATATATTTTAGGAAAAAATTATTTTAAACATAAATTCATCTAAAGATGAATAAGTATCGAAATTTTAGAGAAAATTTGACAATCAATTAATTTTTCATAGAATTTTAATATTTTTATGCAGTAATGATACTGACTATAAATCAAATACTCATTAATAAACTTGGTTAATTACTGAAATGACTGTGACATAGTTTCAGTTACAAACAAATAGAGACCGAATCTCCATTATTAATAGATTATTATTATTATTATTATTATTATCAGATGAACCATCAAATCTCTAACAATTCACATGAGCTAAGAAATCATTGTTTTTATAAATGAATATTATTGTCTATTCGACTGAACTGAAATGAAATGAAAATATAAGTAATCTCTTCTTAATCTGTCTTTACAGTTTTCACGGCAAAATAATAATTCTAATCCTATCAGCTATGCCTTACTGCTTGTATCCTTTGTACTCTGTTGGATCGAAACATGGTTACTTGATTTTAAAGTCCTGCCACAAGAACGATCATTCCAATTTAGAGGTGAGTGACTTTTCCTACTTAATTATAAATCAATTTTTGATTCATTAACAAATGACACACACACACACACACACACACACATACTACTACTACTACTACTACTACTACTACTACTACTACAACAAAATAAAATTAGAAATAAGCAAAAACAAACAACAATTTAAAACCATTTACTTTAAAAACTTAATTTCCATTTGCAAAACATTGGCACATATTGTCAATCAAAGATGCTGATAGTACCTGATGCACAAAAATCTAAAAGGAGACAGTAAAATCGTATTCCAGTGTTTTTCTTTTTTCTTACCTCACCATTTCAAGCTAACTGTAAATACATTTCAATAGTTTCTTAGAAATGAATTATTAAACAGGAGCAAGGTAGGAGCTTTATTTATTTTAATTAAGTAGCACTGTTTAGAAGTTAGTTTTGAAGGGGTATAAACTGTAATTAAGTATGTAGAGAAAAAAATGGTGACAGCTTTTGAAGAAAGGAAAACAACAACCATTTGCTACTACAATAAATTTACTGTACAAAATAGTACAAAGGATTAGTATTATTTGCGTTATTCGGACTATTATCCTCATCTTCATTGTTATCTGTACAATGTTTCAGCTGATGTGCCCTTCGGCCTTCTTCTGGTATTTCTTTTCGGACTCGGGAACCTTCTTTTCATACTCGGGAACTTTCTTGTCGTAATTGGGATCCATCACGGAACTTTGAACCTAACCCTTTATTCATTCCATGGGGGTATCCTGTTCCGGTTTCCGGTATATAGATTCAAATAACTAATATTTATTTCTCTGAATGTTTGAGATGAGGCTTGATGATTAGTATTATCTGCGTTATTCAGACTCTTGTCCTCATCTTCATTGTTATTTGTACGTTTCGGCCGATATGCCCTCCAGCCTTCTTCAGGTATTTCTTGTCGGACTCGGGAACCTTCTTTTCGAACTCTGGAACTTTCTTGTCGTAATCAGGAGCCATCACGGAACTTTGAACCTAACCCTTTATTTAGTTCACGGGGGTATCCTGTTCTTATTCCGCTAACCATAGTCGGGGTAGGAGTTGTGTTAATTATTTTTCTATGTTACTGCCTCTACTCAGGATTGAACCCGGAATCCAGAGATAACTGTCACTTAGAACTGTCTTAAAATAACTACTTTATCCACTAGGCCATGTGTCCAATTGGACACATTTTTCCTACTTAATAATAAATCAATTTTTGATTCATTAACAAATGACACACGCACACATACTACTACTACTACTACTACTACTACAAGATAAAATTAAAAATAAGCAAAAACAAACAACAATTTAAAACCATTTACTTTAGAAACTTCATTTCTGTTTGCAAAACATTGGCACATATTGTCAATCAAAGATGCTGATAGGTACGCGTCCTGCAGCCCTGACTCACAAAAATCTAAAAGGACACAGTAAAATCATATCTCAGCGTTTTTCTTTTTCTTTCTTTCACCATTTCAAGCTAACTGTAAATACATTTCAATAGTTTCTTAGAAATGAATTATACAGGATACGTTACAAGATAGGAGTTAGACAGCTTTAGTTAGGACCCATAAATTTTCACATGGACTCATTGAAAGCAAATATGTGCGTTCCTGGAGGCACTAAATCAAAAAGCTATCAGCATCACTGGTCGATAATACAAACACATATATATATATGTAATATATATATATATATATATGTAATATAGTCGTCTGTGTGTCCTTAAGTCAGTATCAGCCAGACAGTGAGGAAATCTATCCCCTTTCAGTTTTTCTTTTTGACGAAGGAGATTTCACAACTGTGGTTGTAGGCAGTTTAAAACTGTCCAATTTTGAATAATGTAATCTCTAAGGGAGATAAATGTTATGGCATTAAAAAAAAAAATTCTAAGGGAGATAATTCAATTTTTTTATTTAAAATTGAGAAAAAATAAACCTCAAAAGAAAAAGGAAGTAAATAAATTTAGGGCAGATTTTGAAGTAACCTCGTCCCTTCTGTAGGATTTAATTGTTGACTTTTTTCTGAGCAGATGTCCGAAAACAATTTACTTAATTTATTTGTTATGTGTTTTGGTGCAAGTTAATGAAAATGCGGCCAAGAATTAAGTATCTTATTTACATTTACCCCAACCCCTTTTTATCATATGGGTGCTAGAAGGCGGTGGCTGCAGGTCTACATGTCCTGGGAATGACGTTAAACTCTATCTGATGGTGAGGTTCCAGTTCTGGAGGTTTGGGGAATGTGGAGCACCCCTTCATCACCATTGCTCCCTGGTTCACTCTAACCCGGAGTGGTAGTACCTGTTAGGGTCCCATCTATGGGTTAAATAGAAAAATGTATTTATAAAAAAATTGTATTATCCATTAAGAATGAATTTATTTCAAAACTTTATCGGCATTAAATGACCCACTGAGGTTGATATGCCATAAAACAAAACAAACCAAACCAAAATTACTGTAGAATTTGGATGATTTATTTGTACTGACTGAATCATTGCAAAGATGCTGATAGGTACCCATATAAAAGGACGCAGTAAAATCCTATCCATGCGTCCCCGTGTTTTTCGTTTTTCTTCCTTCTTCCTTCACCATTTCAATCGAACTGTAAATACATTTCAATAGATTCTTAGAAATGAATTACACATGATAGGTTACCAGGTAGGAGTTACTGGTCTTTAGTTAGGACCCATAAGTTTTCCCCGGGGACTCATTCAACGCAAATATGTGCGTCCCAGGACGCACTAAATCAAAAAGCTATCAGCATCATTACATTGGCATTATTGTTAATTTTTATCAAACTTTCTTTTCATCTTATTATTTTTATCACAGTCCTCTTATGATTTTTTACATTTGTTCTATGACCATTAAATTTTTTGACAGATCTGAATTGCTGAAGGTAGTAAGTAAAGTAGTCAAGGTGGCTTAAAGTCGGTATTAGCAAGACAGCGAGAGAGTCAATCCCCTTTTCACTAGCACTAGACTAAGGAGATTGTTTTTGGTGTCTGACACTGAGCGTCTCACCTACCATCAGCTCCTCACTTTACCGCACAGATCTCTGCGCTGAGTTGGCAAGGGCTGATATCTAACCCGGAACCTTGTGGTTACTAGTCAGATGCTCTACCAACTGAGCTAAACTGCTAAATGTAGATAATTTGTAATGAAATAAGGTCTAATTGTTGCATGAAGGCTAAACAATTTATATGCTTTTCAGAGTACAACATTTATTCATATATATATATATATATATATAGGTATATATAAAAACAATTTTTTTTTGTGATGAAACAAAGAAAATACGGTGCTCAATCACAAATTGTGAGAGCAAATTAAATAATATTATTTATTTAATTTGCAGAGTTTTCACAGATCAATGTTCATTGATAATGAACATTGATAATGAACATTGATCTGTGAAAACTCTGCAAATTAAATAAATATATATATATATATATATATATATATATATATGGAAATTAATCCGACAGTATGAATTTAACATTTTTGAAAAAAACAAATGTCAGCAATTATAAACATCATTTGTTTTTTCAAAAATGTTAAATTCATATATATATATATATATATATATATATATATATATACATACACAGAGAGAATCAATGTAGCGTGGACATGGAGTCAACAACTGGTTACTGATAGGTTCTCGCCTATGCAATCTTCAGACCAAAGTTTTGCTCTGAAGATCGCGTAAGTGTTGATTCCATGCCCATGCTACCTTGACTCAAATATAAACCCTCTATCAATATTGAGCACTGTCTCCTTAGAAATATAGCACCCATATTATCTACAATATATATATATATTTAATATACCAAACTTGTTGGTAAATCCTCGCGGTGAGAAAAAAAAAACAGCAAATAGTTTGATTGTAAAAATATACTACCAAACATCAACCAGGAAGAAAAAAATTTTTGTAAAAAAGAAAAGACCAAGATAATCATACCAACAAAAAATAATCTATTAGTACAATATTTTGGCCAAAAGAAAAACAATTTATATATATATATATATATATATATATATTCATACAAACCCGCCAGGAGACTAAAGCTAATAAGTAAAAAGGGCTCAATACCTAAGTAGAGCAAATAATAAAGATAAATCTAATGAGTCAGACGAACCTACTAAAAGTTTCGCTTAATGCTCTTCAGGGCTAAGATCTGACTCGTAAGAGTCATTAGATTTATCTTTTTATATATATATATATATATATATATATATATATATATAATGTGTACACTACATGATTTTAATGGTTTTATTAATATTATAGGGCCAGTTTAGTTCAGTCAATAGAGCATCCGCCTAGTAATCACAAGGTTCTGGATTTGATACTGGTCTTCGTCAACTCACCTCGTGTAGCTCAGCTTGGGTAATATGATCTGTGCTGTAAAGTAGGGGTCTGATGGTAGGTGTGGTGCTCCACCTCAGCAAAAGCAATCTCCCTGCTCTACTGATAGCAAAAAGGGAATAGACTCCTTCACAGTCCGGCTAATACCAACAATTGGCCACTCTGCTTATTTTACTTACTTTTATATACTTAATAAAAAAATCAGTCATAATTAATTGATTGATTTTAAAGGTATATCAATTAGTCTAGGGTTATTTTATGCCTAGTTAGGGAATCATGTTCATTGTATGTTGATTTGTTATTTTTCTCAAGTTGTTTCTTAAGATTTTTTGGGGGGGGTCAGGGGGAATGTTTGGTGGAGGTCTTTTTGCACACAGTCTTATCGAATGTGAATAATTTTTAGAGATGTATTTAACAGGTACTACATCAGTGGACCTTTGAGATCTCCAGATCTGGAGCCTCACCATCAGATGTAGTTGTGTTTCATACCCAACTTTGTGAGAGAAGAGGGGGTCTTCCTCCTCTGCCATCAATACATGTTACATAATTATTGGATCCCTAATACATTTTTAAGGTATTGTAGAAATCATTATGGCGATCAGTACAGCTGATGGCCATGAGAGTGAGTGACAGTGTTTGACCTCTCTCTGACCTGGCTTTCTGGGGATAGACCGTGAGAAACGGAACCCCGATAGAAAGCCCCCTTCCGGTTTAAGGAGTAAGCAACTCAGTCAGTTAGAAGTTAGAAGCCAAGCTAGCAAGATGTGAGTCTCACTGTGCAGATTGTCTGGTCTGGGGATCTACGAATAAAGTAACATCATCGTAAATCGAAGTCTTGTATTTATTACTAAAAACTAACAATGACACAGGGCTTCTGATAAGAAATCCCTAGCAACAGAAACCAGACCCGGAATCCTCAATAGAAGACCAGACGAGACCTTAGAAGATATACCAGACCAAGATAGATGATAGACGATCAGAATAGCAAAGCCGGCCAGAAGAATAGACGACAGAGTAAGAAGTAAGAAAGGTATATAACGTTATATGATTTGGTATCGTGAAAAGACCAGTATATAACATATACCTATTTAGTGCCGGTAAAGAAGGCGCTATGCAACATACAGTCAGTGTATTCTAAGCCTTGCCGACTACCCTTGAACAATCAGCAAGATATTTTAGCATTTGATCTGGTCTTTACACCATAAGACAAGGTTCAGTTTAGCTCGGTAGAACCTCCTGTAGGAACCATAAGGTTCCGGGTTCGATACCAGCCTTCATTAACTCAGCACAATGGGGGTGGGGGAGCTCCGTTAATTTATTATCAATATAAAGGGCCGGTTTAGCTCAGTCGGTAGAGTATCCACCTAGGAACCACAAGTTTTCAGTTTTAATACTGGCCCCCATCAACTCAGTGCAGTAAAGTAGGGAGCTGATGGTAGGTGTAGTGTTCCAGCTCATGCAAAAAATAATCTCCCTGGTCTAGCACTAAAGAAAAAGGGATAGACTCACTGTCTGGCTGATACCAATAATAGATTGGTTGGTTGGATTTTACGGCATGTCAACCCTTGTTGGCTTATTTAATGCCGAAGATGTTTTCATTCTTGATGGATATTCATTCACAATTTTTTTAAACTCATGTTTTTGTATTTAAACCAATAATAGGACCATAACAAGTACTACTGCTCTGGGTCAGAGAGGACCTGGAAGCAATGGCGATGAAGGGACACTCCACACTCCCCAGAACTCCAGAATTGGAACTTCACCAGCAATAGGCCTCTCTGTCTACTTCAGTTATTATTTGATGAAAGAGAAATATACACTCACCAAACTGGGTTTTTCCTCTTATTTTTCTTCCATACTAAATATCTGTTATTAATAACTGGAGTTGATCTTCGTCTCAAAAGTCATGATAATAGGTTATCTAGTGAAGACGGAACTTACTCTGCAAAAATACTTTGCTAATCTCCTCGATGTGGTACTTAATAGAAGATTAGATTGTGCTGTCTGTATCCCCCACAGAGGGGTAAGATCCCCCCCCCAAAAAAAAAAAAATGTTGGCAGATTCCTAACAGGCTGATTTGTTTTATAGTCAATTTATGTCTGTTTTGTCTGAAAAATGTTAAAACTACAAAAATACACAATGTGTTTTAATTTTTTTTTTTTTCTTCTGAAATTTAATAATAAAAGGTTTTTAAACAAATAAAAAATTCATTTAAAAAGAAATGCCATAACAAGATGACTTCAGTTCCAGTGATCTTTTGAAAAAGAGATATTATGTCAAATTCAAGAATAAAATACAGGTTAACACACAACACCATTGTTTCCGTATTATTATTTTTTTTTTTTTTTTTTTTTTTACACCTGCATTGTGATAGCCTTCTAAATCAACCTCCTAACATATAAAAATAGTTATTATGCAGTAATACAAAACAAATTATGAATTTATCTTTGTAAATTTTTAAGATGAGGCTTGATAATATGTATTATTTTTATTTTTCGAACTGTTGTCCTTATCTTTATTGTGAAAATATCATGCCTATCAATTTGAGAAGCATGACAATCATTTTTTTTTAAATTACTTTAAAAAATTAAAATATTGAGAATAACTGGCTTTTTTATGGTTCAAGTTATACAAGAAATGTAATTGCATTTCACTTAGCGCTAATACCCTTGGGAAAGGTATGAATCCTATTCTCCCACCAGCTATGGATAAATAGTAGGGCAGACTGGACTCTTTAACCTTGGTTAGACAACCGGTCTAGGAGAAGGAAACCTCTGAATTCAAACCTGTTGCCTTTTTTATCATATGGGTGCTAGAAGGCGATGGCTGCAGGTCTACATGTCCTGGGAATGACGTTAAACTCTATCTGATGGTGAGGTTCCAGTTTTGGAGGTTTGGGGAATGTGGAGCACCCCTTCATCACCATTGCTCTCTGGTCCACTCTGACCCGGAGTGGTAGTACCTGTTAGGGTCCCATCTATGGGTTAAATAGAACAAATGTATTTATAAAAAATTGTATTATCCATTAAGAATTGATTTATTTCAAAACTTTATCAGCATTAAATGACCCACTGAGGTTGATATGCCGTAAAACAAAACAGACTAAAAAAATTTTTTAAAAAAACCTCTTTTTTTTTTTCAAATTAATGAATTTTGATTAGAATTAGCTACAATACTTTCTAAACCGTCTTCGGAATAAAATAACCCAAGGATTGACATGCCGTAAAATCCAACCAAATATTTCAAAACTTTATCGGCATTAAATGACCCACTGAGGTTGATATGCCGTAAAACAAAACAAACAAACAAATCAAACCTGTTGAACTCCACTTAAGAAATTGACCTTGTGTCACATCCTGCTTGTGCGGAGGGGTTGGTACATATATATACAAGAAATGCCAATAAACAATATAATTTGTATATATATATATATATATATATATTATATATATATATATATTTTTTTTTTTTTTTTTTTTAATGATCATAACACTTCTCAAATTGATCGGCATATTTCATAATAAAGATAAGGACAACAGTTTGAAAATTCAAAATAATACATATTAAGGATTTGTTCATCTTAAGATCATTATGCATCCAAACCTGCGAAGAAATCTTAGATTCAGCTCATCAGTTCACAACCAGCTAAACTAATCTTCAATGGCTATGAACCAATCATGTTATACAAGGTGTTATAAAAGTATCGAGATTGTAGCTGTATTTACTAAGATTGAAATGAATACAAATACACATACACATACATACACATACACATACAGAGAGAGAGAGTGTGAGAGTGTTATACAATAACAAATTGAACATTAAAATCATGGTAATTTATGAGGAAGTGCGTCCCAGTCTCCTGCCTCAAAAATTGCTGCCCGGTGACTATTAAAATAACGACCCAGCTCAGTCTATTCAAAACTATCCATCTTCATATCTATTTATCTATCTCAATTTGTTCATATTAAATTATATTACTTTAAATACTAAGATTTTTTTTATTCATGTTTGTTAAATGTCTTGTTTTTAGTTTAAATAAACAAGAATTACGACAAAAAAGAAGCGATCCCCCCCCCCAAATACATTTACTTGTCGAAAATATCTATCTATCTCCATTTGTTCATATCTATCTATATTATTTTGTTTGTTTATCTATCTATCTATCTATCTCAGTCTATTCAAAACTATATATCCATCTTCATATCTAAACAAGAATTACGACAAATTACGATAAATAAACAAGAATTACAACAAGCTGGGGCTGTTATTTTGATAGTGACCGGGTAGCAGTTTTTGAGGTAGGAGACCGGGACGCACTTCCTCATAAATTACCAAAATCATTAATTATAATTGGCATTAAATAAGCCACAAGGGTTGATATGCCATTAAACAAAGAAACCAAACCAAAAAGAAATACTTGATGTCATGAAATAGAATTGAGGGAAATAATAGATAGATGTAAGGATATTGAAATAAAGATATAAATTCAAATGTAACTTTTGGAGGGAGGGGGATTGGCTTTTCTTTCTTTTTTTTTTTTTTTTTTTCTGCTGCTGCTGCTGAATATGAATTTATAAGCTGCAGATATACCCCCCCCCGGGGGGGGGTGGATTAGCAGGAAGAAATCCAATGCCATCCGAACTAATGCAATAAAACACGTGCAATACGTCAGTTTAATAAATCAATGGCAGAAGATTACCAGGTGCACAATTACACAAACTCACAAACAAGGAGCTTGTTTTTTTGTTTTTTTTTAAGAAATTAAAAAAAATTTTTAAAGAAATTGAAAAAAAAATTTATTTGAATGTTAATAGAAAATGAGAGAAAACATTCTTTATTAATTAAAAAAAAATTTTTTTAAGAAATTAAAGAAAAAAAAATTTTATTAAATATTAATAAAAAATCAGAGAAAACATTCTTTATCAATTAAAAATTTTTTTTAAAGAAATTAAAGAAAGAAAAAATGTTATTAAATATTAATAGAAAATCAGAGAAAACATTCTTTATCAATTAAAATTTATTTTTTTATTTTTTTTTTTTTTAATTAAAGTCTTTGGAGTGGCTTATTGTGGGTATCAGTGAGGAGTCTATCTCCTTTTCATTAGTAGCGCGAATGAAAAAGAGATAGACTCCCTTGCTGATACCAACAACAGGGAGATTGTTTTTGCCTCTGGTGGATTAGCACATTTACCATCAGCTCCTCATTTTACTACACGGAGCCAAACTGTTCTACTCCTGCGCTGAGTTGATAAAGGCCGGTATTGAACCCAGTGCTTGGTAACTATCAGTTTCTTGCCTGTGCAATTTTCAAACCAAATTGGTTTTGAAAATGATCCTGAGCACTCTTTTACTTATAAATATAGCAAACTAGGTTATTTCCTCTAAGTCTAACGTGATCAAAGGGGAACCACTCTTGACTGATAAATTATTTATTTTCCCATTAAACTAACCCTAAACCCGTCTTCTTTTTTCCTAGTAGATTAATAAATAAATAATTTATCAGTCAGAGTGGTTCCCCTTTGTTTGTGTTAGACTTAGAGGAAATAACCGCAAACTATGTTATCTCTCAACTTATGTGTTTTCCTAGTTATGAGCTGTCACTCGGTCAATTTTTTGCTCTGTGTTGTGAGCTAAAATTTGAGGTACAAGCGAGCTCCAAATATACGTATGTTAATAAGTTCGCTAAAACATTTTAGTTTCCAAATTTATTACGCCAAAGAATATATATTTAATGAGTTAACAAAAAGAATTTTCAATAGCAAGAATGAGTATGTCTTTGACATAAAATAACCCAATAAGGGTTGACATGCATAAAATCAAAAGAAATAACTAAAAGAATTAATTTAGGTATAAGCGAGCTTCAATACACTTATGTTAATAAGTTCACTAAAAACATTTAAGTTTCCAAATTTATTACGCCAAAGAATAATATTATTTAATGAGTTAACAAAAATGTATTTTTAAAAATTGAGTTCAAAAAAAGAATTTTCAATACCCATCAAGAATGAGTATGTCTTCGACATAAAATGACCCAACAAGGTTTGACATGTTATAAAATCAAAAAAAAAGAAAGAAAGAACAATATTATTTATGAAAAAATAACCAGCAAACATTCATTCATTCATTCTATTTTATTTTATTACATTACGAAAAAAATCCTTGTTCTTCTATTTCTACAGAAACAGTTTCTACTGTGGTCAGTGAAAGAACACCATTATTATCAGGGGGAGAAATTCTGCAACCAGACACGGCTTCAACAGTTCCAGATGAATTCCATTCACCAATTGACAGTCCAAATGGTAAGTAATCTCTCTTCTTTTTTCTCTTTTGATTTTTGATACAAGGTACTATTGTTATATAATCATTTTTTAGATCATCTACATCATGTTTCTCTTCTTAACTCTTAACATCCTGTTGAGAATTTTCTAAGTCCAGAGCCCCATTCATATAAGGTTTTATCAAAAATGGCTAAAAATGGCTTTTCATTTTAAGTTACTGTTATTTCCCTTAAATTAAAGACTTCTAAATATGTTTAATAATACATTTAAACAAAGGCTATCGTTTGGGTAGATTAGGAAAACGAATGTGACTTCCGGCCGGTCGGAATGAGGCGGTATAGGATGTTAAAAGTTATATTCTTCCAATGGTTGTTATTTTCTTCTGCTGTGCCGTATCAGGTTGGACGTCTTCATCAAAGTCTGAGTTCGTTCTTGGTTCTTATCAATCAGGAACATGGAGACATAATTTGTGTGCACACATTTTCAGAAAATGTTTCTGTTCTTAAATTATTCCAATGGCTGCTATCTTCTTCTGCTGAGCCATTGTTGCATAATTGATGGGTATACTATCAATTATGCACGTTTAGTGTTGAGAATTTATTTGAATTCAAACCTAAATGTTAGCAACAGTTACAGAGATTTTGATGGACATCTCTTAACCTTATTGTGACCCCCCGCTTCCTGTTTTACCAGGTAACCGTGAGATAGTTTAGTTAGACAGTCAGTCTCAGGTTAGCCGCTTGAGAATGAAGGCACAATGGAGAATTCATGGAAGGAGTAACAAGGGAATAGGAAATTCATAAGCAATCACCAAACCCTACATGCATATCCTGGTCAGGAGAAGGAGATGCCCTTGTTTGCCACAGATTTGCCACAGACACCGTGACAAGTACACCAAAAGCTGTTGATTCCTGACAATGAAGGAGTAGCAAGGGAATAGGAAATTCACAAGTGGTTCCCAAACCCTGCATGCATATCCCAGTCAGGTATAGAAAGTGCTGTTGTTTGCCGCAGATGTTTCACAGACGCAGTGACAAGTACACCAAAAGCTGTTGATTCCTTACGATCAAGGAGTAACAAGGGAATAGGAAATTCACAAGTAGTCACCAAACTCGCATATATATCCCAGTCAAGGGAAGAAGATGCCTTTGTTTGCTGCAGATTTTCCACAGACGCAGTGACAAGTATGCCAAAAGCTGTTGATTCTTGATGATGATGATGGAGACGCCCTTTGGATTTGCACCAGAGCCCCTTTGGCCGGGTTGTGGCTCTAATACCACTGGATGCCAGACCTGTCATCCTTGGGTGACCCTACCGAGATCTTAAGTTCCCGACAACCTGGCTCTGAAACTACCAAGTTTACACAGCCCTGCTGCAATGAGAAGGAGTTTTACATTTATAATTATTATAATATATTAATGATTTGAAGGCAATTACAATGCATATAAAAATAAAAACAAAAAGATGTTATTTTTGTCTTATCGATTTCAAAGTATTTTTATACTTTTATTCTTTATACTTTGAAATCGATAAGACAAAAATACCATCTTTTTGTTTTTATTTTTTTATATGCATTGTAATTGCCTTCAAATCATTAATATATTATAACATACTTAACAATGCTTCAAACAAATTACCAATTACTTTTATTTATAATTATGTACTTTTTTTTTTACCATTGGTCATACAAAACTAACACACTCTTATATACTCAAACAAGAACAACAACCACAATGTGAAACATGTCAAACACCCCTGACAGTCAAACACTTATTGATAGAATGCAGATTTTTTGCTCACATCAGAAAACATTATTTTAAAGCAAACAATATGAAGGATCTATTTGAAAATGTTAACATAGAGGATATTTTCTCCTTTTTGAGGGAAATAAAATTATACCATCGAATATAGACATGAAACAAATCAATGCCATACAGTATGATTCCCAATAATGCTAACACATTGTTAAAACCAATTACTAAAAGTATATATATGAATACACAATATGTATAACACCCCAACCGCTAGGCATGATATAACCCTGGACGGGTTGATATGCCGTTAAAATTAATAAACCAACCAACCAATCATATTAGCAAAAAGGTCAAATCAATGAGAAATCATGTGAGTGATAAAACCTTTACTTGGGCTCAATTATATTTTTCTGAATTGTTTATAGCAGTTTAAAGACAGACATTTGATAAATTCAAACTGATAAGATTTCTAGAGAGAATCAACCAGTGGATCAAGAAGACTTATAGTACTAATTGCGAATAGACGCTACTGTCATTATAACAAAAGTGATGCAGACAGCGGAGGTGAACAGGCAGAAAGCACAACCCAAAATAGACTTTTTCCTAATATGAAAAATAAAATGTTCCAAAAAAGATGAATTTATTATGTTTATGTCAATGTTTAAACGTTTTGGTTTAAATAAAACCTTCTTCAGGACAATTTGATAAAAAGAAGAAAAAGAGATTTTTTTTCTGAATGTTTGAGATGAGGTTTGATGATTAGTATTATCTGTGTTGTTTGTACTATTGTTCTCATCTTCATTGTTATCTGTACAACGTTTTTTTAATGTAGGAAAAATATTTTTGTATAAATTGCAAACATACAACATCCATTAAAGATTTTAAATGTGTTGTATACCCTTTCTTTCCTTACTTCTATTCTTCTGCTCATCTTTGGTATCTTACGTTCATCTTCTAGCGTCTGGACTTCGTCTTGGTGGTCGGTCGCACTTAATTCATTTCTTCTTCTAGATCAGTCTTGTTGCCAAGACATTCATCAACCACAAAACCATATTATTTATGCAAGCTTTTATTTACTTAACTAAACATATTTCTCTAACTAACATAGCGCGCGTATGCAGGTGAGCTTGGTTCTTTTACTAAAAAAACTCTCACATTGAAACTTATAAAAATCTTCTATAATTATTCAGACTCTTATCTTTATAGAAAAAAAGTAAAAATCGTTTTTTGTCGGTTCATTTTTTTCATGTTTCATAAAATAAAATGGGTGGGGGGACCTCATAAAAAAAAATGTCTCCCCTAATATATTTTAGGAAAAAACTATTTCAGACATATTTTCATTAAAAGCTAAGTAATTCTGGAAAATTTGTGAAAATGGGACCATTAATTGATTTTTCATAGAATTTTTAAAAAAAGCCTCTTGTTTTTGGCTACATTAAATTTCAATTGATTTAACAGTGCAAAAATGTAAACATTGTTTTTTGTTCATAATTTTCATTATTTCCGTAAGCTGAAATTTTTTTTTTTTTTTTTAAATCAGGAGTTTTTTTAATGTTTCTTTTTTTCGATTGGACAAAAAATTTTCAAGATAATGCAAGTTTCATTGTGTTAAATATGGGGGGGGGGGTAAATTTCACAGGGAAAATTGGTGGTACCTAGTATACCATTTGATTTCAATCGTACCACATCAATGAAAACAGAAATATAGTAAAAAAATATGTATACCTTTAAATTTCAATCATACAACATCCAAAAGAAAAATGATGGCATTTGGAACGATTCATTTTAAAATGGGGGAAATAAGAATCCGGTGAATAAGCGACACCAGATAATCAGGACTTACATTTTTGCATTTCATCTTGGACGATTTGGACAGTCTCATTTTTAACCAGAAGGCAAGATGATAATGGTCGTATTTTTTTAGGAACACCTGTATTCATATATTGATGTAAAATTCTAGTAAAAAGAGTATAAGGGCTATAGGTCCCAAAAATTCACTCTGATTGTCCAGTTGGACACATGGCACAACGGATATAAGGGTTGAGTCAATACAGTTCTAAGTGACAATTATCTGGGAGTTGCAGGTTCAATCCTGGCTACAGGCGAAAATAACATATCAAGCCTCATCTGAAAAATGCAGACAAATAATGTGACTTAGCTATATCATGTGAATTCTCATCTATTTGACCTTTTTCTGTAAATTTGACCTTTGGTTTAATAGAAATAGCAATGTTCCTTTTGTTTTGCTCAATTGTTAAATTGAGCTTCATTTCAATAGAGAAATGAATCACAAGTTTTCTATCTAATTGTGGTATTTTTATAAGCAATATCTATTGTTTACTACTATATATTAGGTATCACCAAAACCGGGTCATGTGATCAGTTTAGGCCATATTAAATTTTTAAAAGTAAATATTTTTTAACTTTTTTTTTTTAAATCTCACAAAAAAAATAACGATCATAAAAGTTGTTACAAAGAAAAACAGTTAATTCAATGATCATATTATCTGATTGGGAAAACATTACTCACCGTTATCTTGAAAAATAAGTAAAACGGTCCGTTTTACTTGCAACAGGGTGAGTTTGATTTAGAACTGGGACTGCAAATTTACATATTATCTCTCTTTGACAATTATACATTTAAATGTATAGGTGGCTGTATTCTACATATTTTCTTGTGCATATTCGATAACCAATTATTGGTTTTCAACGATTTTTGAAAGATTTTTTTTTATTGTGGTAGTTTCAGAATAACTCCTGAATATTTATTTTTAGTTGAACTTATAGTGTAACTGACGTAAAGAAAAGAGAACATCCAAGGAAAAACAACTATTGTCAGTTTTGCTCTTCCGTATATTATAAGAATCAAACATTACTATTCAACAATAAAAATTACAAATTTTCTTTAAAATATTAATGTATCATGGATCAGACAAGTTTTTAGTTCACCTGAATTCTAAAATTCAATGTTATATTATATTTAAATATTAGTGAAAAATTCGATTTGTACACAAAAAAAATTTTTTTTTTTAAACATTAAAAAAACAAAATTATTTAAGCACACAAAAGATTTAAAATCTCTTAAAAATTAATTTCTTTAAAAAAAATTTTTTTTTCTTGACAATTTAATAGAATATAGTACATATCAATTAAAAAAGAAAAAATAAGTTTTCAAATGATAATGACATGACATTTTTTTAGCATGATGATTTTTTTCTACAAAAACTACCGTCCAAATTTTATAAAAAATCTTTTGATATAGTTATTCAGACTCTTATCTTTATAGAAAAAAAGTAAAAATTGTTTTTTTCCGGTTCATTTTTTTCATATCTCATAAAATAAAATAGGGGGTTAGACCTCGAAAAAAAAAAAATATTTCCCCTAGTATATTTTAGGAAAAAACTATTTCAGACATATTTTCATCAAAAGATAAGCAATTCTGGAAATTTTTCTGAAAATCGAACAATTAATTGATTTTTCATAGAATTTTTTTAAAAATCCTCTTGTAACTTGTTTTTGGCTACGTTAAATTTCAGTTGATTTAACGGTGCAAAAATGATAACATTGTTTTTCAATCATAATTTTCATTATTTCCATAAGCTGAAAAAAAATTAAAAATCATCAAGAGTTTTTTTAATGTTTCTTCTTTCAAATGGACAAAAAATGTTCAAGATAATATTAACCTTTATGCAAGTTTCATTTTGTTAACTATGGGGTGGGGGTAAATTTCACAGGGAAAATTGGTGGTACATAATATATATATATATATAAAATATGTAATGTGACTAAGTCACATCTACATCACCTATCATCATTTACTAGAGGGCACAAAATCCCCAATTTGCACTACATGCCAAGAGATTTACAATGAAACATACTGCCAGAGTGTGTAGACTTTTATCTAGTGCGAACAAAATACTACCAAGCAAATAATTTGAAAAAACTTTTCACGAAAATAAGACCATCCAGGATTTTACATTGCCTAAAAGAACTGGGATTGTACTCAAAAATATAAGTAATTGAACAATAGTTAAAATCTATACTTATACATATTTTTCTCTACCAAACTACCGCTACAAATCCAATACATAGTTGACATTAAATAACCCACCGAGGTTGATATGCCTAAACCTCTGCTAAATAAAGGACCATTCAGGGGTTTTTTTTTATAAAGAAAGAAAGGGAAAGAAAAAATATAATAAGATAGAAAGAAAGAGAGTATTAGAAAGATAGTGAATGAATATTAGGCTGAATTTGCACAAAGGTGTCAAAATTAGGGTGAACCAGAAAAAAACAGAACCCACAAATTTTATAATAAAACTGTTAATTTTAACTATGGCTGTCTAGGATTAGGATTTAGGGTTAGTTTAATGGGAAAATGAATAAATAATTTGGGTTCTGTTTTTTCCAGAAAAAACAGAAACCACAAATTTTGTAATAAAACTGTTCATTTTAACTAGGTGGGTTTAAGGTTAGTTTAATGTGAAAATAAATAAATAATTTGGTTTCTGTTTTTTCTGGGTCACCTTAATTTTGACACCTTTGTGTAAGTTCAGCCGAATATTATTCTTGTTTCTATGGTTTCAATTTCCAGCTATGACCTTATTTCTTTTTTTACTGAAGCTGGAAAATGTTTTCCTTTGTTGTGAAGCTGATCTCTAATTTGAAATTTGATTTTAGACAATGAACAGATTGTGTTACATGATACCAGATCACATTGCAATCGACAGGCTTTGTTGAAGAACATTTTTAAAGAGATACTTATTAATGTTTACTACATTCATATTGTCTTCTCTTTTTCTGTCAATGCTGCTGGGTTTTTTTTGTTTTTTTTCTTCATGTCCCTTAATCTCAGGTTGATTGAAAAGTAACTCCCTATTTTAAACTATTTATAATTTTTTTATATGCAGTTACATTTTTCTGAATTCTTTAATGTATGTTCCAAAATGGTGCTCCTCTACATTTTGCTATTGTTGTTCATAAATGGCTGAATCACCAGGAAGATGTATGGGTAGATGTGGTCCACATGAGTGGCCAGTGAGAAACCCTGATTCATAGGTACCACCAATTTTACCCTGTGAAATTTACCCACCCCCCTATATTTAACACAATGAAACTTGCAGAAAAATTAATATTTTCTTTAAAAAAAATTTCCATTCGAAAGAAAAAAACATTAAATAAACTCCTGATGAAAATTATTTTCAGCTTACGGAAATAATGAAAATTATGATTGAAAAACAATGTTTTCATTTTTGCACTGTTAAATCAACTGTAATTTAACATAACTAAAAACAAGTTATAAGAGGGTTTTTTTTAAATTCTATGAAAAATCAATTAATATTTATTTCCGTTTTATTCAAGATGGCCTAAACTGATCAATTGGTGGTCCCTACTGATTTAACACTAGTTACTACCAAAATAGGTCACTTAATCAGTTTAGGCCATATTGAAGGAAGAAACGTAAATATTTTTGAACTTTTTTAAAATCTTGCAAAAAAGAAATAACAAACATAAAGAGTTGTTACAAAGAAAAACAGTTAATTCAAAGATCAAATTATCTGATTGGGAAAAATTACTCGCCGTTATCTTGAAAAAATAAATAAAACAGTCCATTTTTTACAACAGGGTCAATTTCTTTATTGATATTTTTTTAGCATAATTCTGTATTCATTCTTTTACTAAAAAGCTCTCACATTGAAACTTATAAAAATCTTCTGATATAATTATTCAGACTCTTATCTTTATAAAAAAAAAAGGTAAAAATCGTTTTTTGTCGGTTCATTTTTTCATATTTCATAAAAAAGATATTTCCCCTAGGAAAAAACTATTTCAAACATATTTACATCAAAAGGTAAATAATTATTGAAATTTTCATGAAAATCAGACTATTAATTGATTTTTCATAGAATTTTTTAAAAAGCCTCTAGTCATAACTTGTTTTTTGGCTACGTTAAATTTCAATTGATTTAACGGTGCAAAAATGTAAACATTGTTTTTTGTTCATGATTTTCACTATTTCCGTAAGCTGAAAAAATTTCTTCAAAATTATCAGGATTTTGTTTAATGTTTCTTCTTTTGAATGGCCGAAAAATTTTTCAAGATAATATTAACCTTTATGCAAGTTTCATTGTGTTAAATATGAGGCGGGTGGGGGTAAATTTCAAAGGGAAAATTGGTTCCTAGTTCGATACCCGCCCTCGCCAACTCAGCGTATGAGTAGCACAGGGATCTGTGCGGCAAAGTAAAGAGCTGATGGTAGCTTGGTCTAGCGCTAGTGAAAAGGGGATAGACTCCCTCGCTGCATGGCTGATACCGACATTAGGCCGCCCCGACGACTTTACCTTTTACTTAGTTATTTGTTGGCATATTTATCTGCACCAAACATTTGCTGTGCTCTTTAAATCATTTACAGTGGAGATATGTTCACTCCATGTATAATGATGTATAATGGTAGTTTTAACTGCTAAAATAATTATTCATCAGGTCATCTGAGTGTGGACTAAACCTTCAATGCTATTACTCGTTTATAACTAGCAGTAACCATGAAAAGTTTTGTAACAGGGCGATATGTGTCGCACAGGCCATGTCAAGTTTTAGTAGTAGTAGTCGTTATTAGTTCAGAAACAACATACACGCAAGTTGTATAGTCACGAGGGGCTGTGTATTTATTTCTAGGCTCGTGGGCTCTTTTTCAGAGAGAAGGAAAGACAGAGAGAAAGAGATGGAGTATCGTCAAATTATTTCTATCCCCTAACATAGTATCATGTTGTGTACTGCTGTCCCACATCGATACGAGGGACCGGGACCAACACGTCTGACTCCTACTAGCCCTGAATGGAAAAGAGGCAGATTTTCTTTTTTTCCCCCCCTCCCCGTTTCTCGTCCCGGCGTCACATCCGGTTCTGGTCAAAACCCGGAACTTCCGTTTTCATTTTTAAATCTATTTCTGGGGTCATTCTTCAGTCAAATTATTGGTAGTGTTTACTCTTCCAAATTTTTACCTTTGTTTGTTCTTATTTCTTTTCCCACTCTTTCTCTTTCAATCCCTGTAGACGACAATAATTACACTACTGTTTTCTTATTTTGATACATAAATTTACTACATTAACGTATGTGCATCTGAAGCTTGTCATACTGCAAATTTTAGCTCTCAACACAAAGCAAAAAATTAACCAAGCGGCAGCTCATAACTCGGAAAACGCCTAAATTGGGACACTCGTAAGTCAAGGTACCATTGTATTTTTATTTCCGTCTTTCTTCAGATATCTGTCATATCAATAACCTTCTGAGAATTTCAAAGGTTACAAGCTACAATAGACGTTTCTCTAAATTTTTGAGATGAGGCTTGATAATTAGTATTATTTCGATTATTCGAACTATTGTCCTCATCTTTATTGTTATCTGTACAACGTTTTGGCTGATGTGCCCTTTGGCCTTCTTCGGGCATTTCTCTTCAAACTCGGGAGCCTTCTTTTCGTAATTGGGAGCCATCACGGAACTTTGAACCCAACCTTTTATTCAAACCACAGGGAAAGAAGGTCGGAGGGCACATCAGCCGAAACGTTGTACAGATAAAATAAAGATAAGGACAATAGTCCGAATAATCCAAATAATACAATAGACATTTTAGTCTTTTCTCTGAGATTATTACATGTAGGTAGTATATTAGCAGCCTCTTCTTCAAGATATTACAGCTTTTTATTGACTATCATTTATATCTCTTTTGAGATTATTACACACCCACGCCTCTTCCGGATTGATAGCTGCGTCTTTAGACAGTTTTAAAGATATTGGCAGATTAAACTGATTTGTATAGATATGCTTGTAATTTAACAAGAAAAGAGAAAAAAAAAACTAGTTCAATGTTCCATTACGTTCTTGGGAGGGCTCTTTTCTATTTGCTTATTGTTAGGTTCAGACCTAACAACATTTAGAGTTGCTCCCCCTTGATCAGTAAGGGTCTGATGGGAACCCCGAAGTGGGGTCTCCATCATGACACTTTTGAATTGTGGTTTGCACTGAGTGGATGCACGTGCACAGCATGGTTTAACAAGTTAAGTCCTTTTAGGGTAGAAACATTCTCTACCCTGTGTTAAATAAAACCTTGTTAATTCCAACGACCTGGTCTTGCATTTTCATTCAGTGTTCCGTATTTTATCTGTATGTAAAAACATAACAGTTATAATCCTATGTTTGCACACAGCTACCTATATGTCCAACTTATCTAACTCCGATTTCAATTGGTGGGTCCAGTGGCTTCGACCCTGGACCTTACAAGCTAACATATTTGATCCCAGGGGGCCATCCCCCCAGGCAACACCTGCCCCCTTGATTTAAAAGGGCAGAGCTGGGTTCATTGCCCAGTGCCTGAGGCGCCTCCTTTGAGGGGGAATGCTGACGGGATCAACACATTTTTTGCACCTGCCACCCATGAGTCACGGCTTGTGGGTGGTCCCACATTAAAAGGGCCTTGTACCTAACCCTTACACATGGGGTACATGGTAAATACCCAGCTACCTGATTTCAAGTATTTCCATCCAATACAAATAGTTTGCACGCAGTTGTTGGTTTCAAGTATTCTTATCTAATACAAATAATTTTCAGACAGGTCTATTTTGGACCATAGATGAGACCTTAACAAGAACTACTACTCTGGATCAGAGTGGACCTAGGAGTAATAGCAATGAAGGGGTACTCCATAGCTTCCTAACCATTACACCACTTGAGGTGCCCTTACAACTTTGAATGTTGCTATAAGTTATTTACTAAGCTTAACCTAATGGGGCACCTAGTTAGAATCAAACTCACTTACAATGGTCTGCTAATTTAGCTTCCTAACCATTACACTATGTGAGCTGCCCTTACAGCTTTGAATGTTGCTATAAGTTATTTACTAAGCTTAACTTAATGGGGCACCTAGTGAGAATCAAACTCAGTTACAATGGTCTGCTAATCTAGCTTCCTAACTATTACACCATGTGAGGTGCCCTTACAGCTTTGAATGTTGCTATAAGTTATTTACTAAGCTTAGCTTAATGGGGCACCTAGTGAGAATCAAACTCAGTTACAATGGTCTGTTAATCTAGCTTCCTAACCATTACACCATGTGAGCTGCCCTTACAGCTTTGAATGTTGCAACAATCAATGAAATCAGTTCAGGAAATTTACAATACCCTGGAGAAAAGATATTTCCTTTGTCAATATACTTTGTGAAATTATAGCACCCGAGTAATTTATAAATCAAATCTATAATACCCCAAAGATTCTAAAACCTTTTATTAAGATGTTTTAATTGAGTTGGTGTTGATGGCTTTTCAGAAGGATAAACTGTTTCTATTAAACCAATTATCTTTATATATAAATCATTTGTGAGCACTTTTATTGCCTGTATGTGTCATTTATATCAACCATGGCTAAATGATGAGGTTTTATATTATGCAAATGAACGTAGGTAGGTATATACCATAAATAGCTTGCTGGACCTGACTCACTTCTTCATATCCATCCAAACGAAGAAAAAAAAATTTTTCTTTTTAAAAATTTTGTAAAAAAAGTTAATTATTTACTAGCAGGGTCTGTGGATATATCACAGTATGATAATTTCATTATTACAACGGTTGATATGTTTACTTAAGAGCTGTTGCAAATAGTTCAATATGTAAAAAGTATAATAATCTTGATTTAACTCTCTTTACTAGCAGGACCTGTGGATATACCACAGTATGATAATTTAATCATTAATATCTCTCTCTCTCTCTCTCTCTCTCTCTCTCTCTCTCTCTCTTTCTCTCTCTTTCTCTCTCTCTCTTTCTCTTTCTCTCTCTTTCTCTCTCCATTATGTTTGATTGAAACAGATTAGCATTATTGCTTCCGTGTACTCAAACCCTCTCTGTATATTTCCCCTACTCTCTCTTTCTTTCTTTCTACTAAAAATGGAACGGTTCATTATCTAGCTGAAGTGATGACACTCATTAGAAATAAGATTTCGGCAGATAAGCAACACCCGATAATTCAGGATTTACATTTTTGTATTTCTTCTTGGATGGTCTCATTTTTAACCAGGGGGTGTTGCAAGATAACAATCAGAAGATTAAGGAATAAGAGTATTAATATATAGATGGTCATAGTACAGTGCATATTAAATGAGTTTGTGAAAGGCATGAAACCAACCTTCCCTATCCACCCTGTCAGTGGGGCTGTAGGATATGCCAACTGCACCTATGTAGAGGGGTAAGGCCCCCTCCAATGGTACGAACTGTTGACAGTGGGTGGCAACCCGTGATGCTTAAGGATGGAATTCTGGTAGCTGAGTAGTCCATGACTTGCATCACTCGACTTTGCCCCTTAATTAGGGAGACGGGTGGTCAGAGAGGCCTCCTCCAATCAATCAGCTAGTAATATCAAGCCCTATCACCTATATGATAAACCCCCAACTCTTTTTATCATGTATGTGATAGAGTGCAGCGGCTGAGGGTCTTAGTGTCCTGGCTATAACATTAAACTGCATCCAATGGTGAAGTTCCAATTCTGGAGCTCTGGGGAGTGGGGAGTACCCCTTCATCTCCATTACTCCCAGGTCCACCCTGATTCGGAATGGTAGTACCTGTTAGAATCGCATCTCTGAGTTGAATAGAAGAAAATGGGTTAACAAAAATGCGTTTAAAAAAAACTGATTTGTGTGGTAAAGTGGGGAGCTGATGGTAGGTGTGGCGCTCCACCTCAGGAAAAAAAAAAAAAAAAAAAACAATCTCCTTTGTCTAGCTCTAGCGAAAGGGGATAGACTGTCCTGCTGATTCTGACAATAGGATAGGCCACCCTACCAACTTTTTTTACTTTTTACTTCTATATACATATGTTGACTCTGAGTTAAAAAAAAAAAAAAAAAAAAAAATTAAAAATTAAAAAAAAAAAGATTTTTCACTACCTATCAAGAATGAATGGAACAACACGTCTTTAGCATAAAATAACCCAGCAAGGGATGACATGCCATAAAATCCAAAAAAAAAAAAAGAAAAACAATGCTTTGTCCAGTCATTGTGACCGTTGTCTTATCACTGGTATGCTGCAGAAAAGGGTGGCTGATACTATGTAAATCTGTCTCGTTTTGGAAGCAGCAGCAGCAGCAGCAGCAATGATGATAATAATACACTACTATTTATATATAAAAACGTGATTTTATAAATATATATTCAGCGGTTACTTGGCGTGGACTCATTACAGGGTAATGAGAAATTCTATTGTTAGAGTAACACAAAGGATTATATCATGGATTCTTTTGGTGATGGTGAAATAGTTTTTATGTTAGGTTACATTTGAAAAATAAAATTCCATATTCTATACTGAGTAGAGTATTATTTGTCAAAAATGGTAATAGCTGGTAATTCATAAGTTTTAGATTTATATGATAATATAATAGAAATAGAATTTTCTGTTATTTTAAACTAGACAAAAAAAAATCGGTTATTTCCTATAAACCCTAACCCCGTCTTTCTTTTTTCCTAGTAGATCAATAAATGAATAAATAATTTATCAGTTAAGAGTGGTTCCCCTTTATTGATCCCTGTCGGCTGGGGCGTTAGAATGCACCGACTGCACCTTTGCAGAGGGGTAAGACTCCCCCAATGGGGCCACCTGTTGGCTGTGGGTGGCGACCCGTGATGCTTAAGGATAGAGCCCAGATGGATAAGCAGTTCATGACTTGCAATACTCCACTTTGGCCCTATCTTGGGCTAGAGGGGCGGTCGGAGAGGCACCCTCCGATCAATCGGCTGGTCACGTCAAGCCCTAGCACCTATATGATTTTCCCAACCCTATTGCCTTTATGGCAAGCCCCAACCCCTTTTTATCATATGGGTGCTAGAAGGCGGTGGCTGAGGGTCTACATGTCCTGGGAATGACGTTAAACTCTATCTGATGGTGAGGTTCCAGTTTTGGAGGTTTGGGGAATGTGGAGCACCCCTTCATCACCATTGCTCCCTGGTCCACTCTGACCCGGAGTGGTAGTACCTGTTAAGGTCCCATCTATGGGTTAAATAGAAAAATGTATTTATAAAAAAATTGTATTATCCATTAAGAATTGATTTATTTCAAAACTTTATCGGCATTAAATGACCCACTGAGGTTGATATGCCGCAAAACAAAACAAACCAAACCTTTATTTATGTTAGACTTATAGGAAATAACCAAAAAATCATAATTTACCTTTAATATTCAGGAGATATTGCACAAATCCATCTGTTCTCCCCCACCCATGTACCTATTGGTAAATGTTAGGGCAGACTAGGCTCTCTAGCCTTGGCATGGCAACTTGTCTAGGAGAAGGAAAACCAATTTCAAACCAGCTGTACTCTGCTTTTAACATGCTGCCCACGTTTGATCAAATGACGGTTTCTCCTCACTGACTTTGTCACATTTCTTTTATTGCATCAGTTTTGAAAGTTTTGCAGGTACACGTATTGGGCCAATAATGTACCACACATTCTTTAGTACACTGTGTAGTACACTGGATTAAAAACCAACACAGGTATACAAAAGAAAGCTGGACTTTATTTTCTTTCCTCGGTTGGCGTGGATGAAAGGAGGTGTGAGTCGTGATAGCGCCGGCTTGAATGAGTGGTGAAATGAACCGTAGTTATAACAAGTCTCTTCTTCGGAGAGTCGACGGTAGTGACTGAACTTAGTGGCTACCAAATCTCAACTGCTGAACTCTCGGTCTAACCGTCACTTTTTCAATTTTTACCCAGCATGCTCTAGTCTATTCAAATTACACCGGAACTGTACGGCGTGACCTGCAATCCTAGATTTGTCACCAGTCAATAGGAAGTCCTTTGTCATCTTGCTATTGTTGTTTTTCCGGACAGTTCGTTTGACCCGGTCAGCAGTAAGCCTTAGATCTTTATCACTCTTCCTCTTTCTTCTATCCAGACTTCTGTCTGGAACATCCTTTGTTTCTCAATTCCTTTGTCTTTTTGAATTTCTTTTCGCGCCAAAAGAATTGAGACAATAGTTAATCTACAACAATTGCCACATTTCTTTTATTGTATCAGTTTGGGAATACTACAAAAGGCTTTCATTTAATGAAAATTGCAAGAAATAAGATTTGTAGAGTCACTATGTGGCCAATGCGAGGGACCGTCTTATCTATGCACTAGAAGTGGTTAACTTAGTCTCACAGATCCATTATTACTGAATTGCAAGTTGGATCCTCGCAGGATGTCCTATTAAAATTCCTATGTGGAAAAGACCTTACATTGATCTGGCCTGGTGGGGCATCAGAAAAAAAATGTGCACAGACTCTCTGAATAGGGCCGGGTTAGCTCAGTCGGTAGAGCGTTCAGCTAGAAACCACAAGGTTCCTAGTTCGATACCAGTCCTCGCCAACTCAGCATATGAGTAGCACAGGGATCTGTGCGGTAAAGTAAGGAACTGATGGTAGGTGTGGCGCACCACCTCAGATGCTAAAATTATCTCCTTGGTCTAGCGCTAGTGAAAAGGGGATAGACTCCCTCGCTGATTGGCTGATACCGACTTTAGGCCGCCCCGACGACTTTACTTACTTTTTACTTATTTAAAACAATAAAAAAATTCATGCTGTGACTATTTAAGTTCTTTTTTCTTTTTTAAATTATCTTCACAAATGTAAATCAAATCTTCATTATTTTTGCTCAGAAATCAAGATCTGGTGATAGTGAATGTGTGTATATATATATATTTACTTGAAAATGAAAATGTATAAATAATGATTCATTGTTTCAATATAAATGGAAATGCCATTTAGAAAATTATTTCCATACAAATTTTGATGTTCTATTTTGATAAAAAGGAATATTTGGCTGTGAATGGATTCCTATTTTTGTTTCATTTTTATATCACTTTTTTTTGAATAAAAGGTCTAGTTATTACAATTTTTCATTGTTTCCACCTTCTTTAAGTAGTATAAGTAGATACTGCTATGTTATTATGAAATTATATATTCTAAATATTGTTTTAAAAAAAGGAAGTGAAATATTTACAATGGCACATATACATATCAATATGTATATCAGTAATATACAAAACAAACCAACAGTACATGATGTCTCAGCCAGCCCAGAGTCTTAAGAAGACAGACTCTGATTAAGAATATAGGTACCAGGCCTTGTGTCACATCCTACTCATGGTGGAGGGGTTGGGTAAATGCATACAACAGGTAAGAAGTGAAGATTTAAATTGAAGATGATTATAGTAAAAATGATTCTTTACTTCTGATGATGAATTGATAAGTATTTTCCCATTAGAGTTAAGTTATGCTAAACTGCCAGATACAAGATGGGATCAAAAATGTTCATTGTAGAAATGCATTGTCCATCACTTTGATTTAGTGTATAAGAGCATTACATATAGTTTACTATATAAATGGTTTTCATGGGATTTACTATAAAAATGCACTGCATATGATTTACTATAGAATATATTGGAAATGATTTACTATAAGAATGCATTGTAAATGTTTATTATAAAAATGAATTTCATATGATCTATTATGAAAATGATAATGATAATATTTAACTGCCAATGATTTAAAATGCATTAGAAATGATTTATGAAAAATGCATTTTACTTTAACCCGCTTAAAATGCATTTAATGCATTAGAAATGATTTTTACTAAAAATGCATTAGAAATGATTTACTATAAAAAAAAATGCATTAGAAATGATTTACTATTAAAAAAAATGAAAAAATGCATTAGAAATGATTTACTATAAAAAAAAATGCATTAGAAATGATTTACTATTTAAAAAAATGCATTAGAAATGATTTACTATAAAAAAATGCAAAAATGCATTAGAAATGATTTACTATAAAAAAATGCATTAGAAATGATTTACTATAAAAAAAATGCATTAGAAATGATTTACTATAAAAAAAAAAATGATTACTATTAAAAAAAATGCATTAGAAATGATTTAAAAATGCATTAGAAATGATTTACTATAAAAAAAATGCATTAGAAATGATTTACTATAAAAAAATGCATTAGAAATGATTTACTATTAAAAAAAATGCTAATGATTTACTTAAAAATGCATTAAAAATGATTTACTATAAAAATGTGACATGAAGAGAATATGTCTAAAGGATATCTTTAGCTTACATTAACCTCAGGGTCAAGTTAAAATCTATTTAGAGAACTAGCTGAAGTACTTGTCTACAGCTGGTAAGAAATATAAGTAATATCAGTGTAGGAAATGGACACGGTGACAAGAGTTCAAACCTTGGGTGAGGCTGTTTGCATTTTTACATAACACTAATACCCTTGGAAAAGGTTGAATCCAATTATTCTCCCTCCATCTATGGGTAAATAGTAGGGCAGGCTGGGCTCTTTAACTTTGGTATGGCAACCAGTCTAGGAGAAGGAAAACTGAATTTATCCAATTGCTAAATATCTTGACAAAACATCTTGTCACTGGCATGTCA
This sequence comes from Doryteuthis pealeii, assembly GCA_023376005.1. Taxonomy (NCBI): domain Eukaryota; kingdom Metazoa; phylum Mollusca; class Cephalopoda; order Myopsida; family Loliginidae; genus Doryteuthis; species Doryteuthis pealeii. The sequence continues at coordinate 63,398,472 of CM042162.1, forward strand.
GAACGGTTGGTTTAGATAGGGGAGGTTGAGAGAGAAACCATTCTTTCCAGCTACCTTACCTGCACAGGCAGTAGCAGCAAAAAAGGCTGCTACCTGTATAGTCAACCTTGTCAGGAACTAATAATAATGCCGTTTGCATTTTCACATAGCGCTAATACCCTTGGTAAAGGTATGAATCCAATTATTCTCCTTCAATCTATGGGTAAATAGTAGGGCAGACTGGGCTCTTTAACATTGGTATGGCAACCGGTCTAGGAGAAGGACAACTAGTAGGGGGGATGAGAGAAACCATTCTCTCCAGCTACCTTACCTTTACAGCCAGTAGCAGCAAAAAAAGGCTGCTACCGGTATAGTCAACCTTGTCAGGAACTAGTAATAAGAAATCACTGTTGCTCGTCTGTTTACTATCAATCCGATTTAAAAGTTGTTGTTCTGTTCAACTGGTGGTGCTTGTAAAATATTGTCGTTTGAACGGTATTAGTACTACTATATTGACTAATACTATCGTGTAACCTAGGTACCACCAAAACAGGTCACGTGATCAGTTTAGGCCATATTGAAGGAAGAAACGTAAATATTTTTCAACTTTTTTTTTTTTAAATCTCGCAAAAAAGAAATAACGAACATAAAGAGTTGTTACAAAGAAAAACTTAATTCAAAGATCAAATTATTCGATTGGAGAAAAATTACTTATCATTATCGTTTAAAAAAAATAAGTAAAATAGCCCGTTTATTTTCGACACGGTCAGTTTCTTTATTGATATATTATATATTTTTTTTTTTACAGAATTCTGTATTCATGGTTCTTCTACTAAAAAGCTCTCGCATTGAGACTTATAGAAATCTTCTGATATAATTATTCAGACTCTTATCTTAAATAGAAAAAAAAGTAAAAATCGTTTTTTGTCGGTTCATTTTTTTTCATATTTCATAAAATAAAATAGGCGGAGGTGAAGACCTCGTAAAAAATATATATATATTTCCCCTAATATATTTTAGGAAAAAATTATTTCAGACATATTTTCATTAAAAGTTAAGCAATTTTTAAAATTTCCGTGAAAATCGGACCATTAACTGATTTTTCATAGAATTTTTTTTAAAAAGCCTCTAGTCATAACTTGTTTTTGGTTACGTTAAATTTCAATTGATTTAACGGTGCAAAAATGTAAACATTGTTTTTCGTTCATAATTTTCATTATTTTCGTGAGCTGAAATTTTTTTTTTTTTTTTTTTTAAATCATCAGGTGTTCGTTTAGTGTCTCTTCTTTTGAATGGACAAAAAATTTTCAAAATAATTATGCAAGTTTCATTTTGTTAAATATAGGTGTAGGGGTTGGGGTTAAATTTCACAGGGAAAATTGGTGGTACCTACTGTTAGAGCTACTTCATTTGCTACTAGTACTACTGTTGGTTTAACTGCCTCGCCTCTATAGCTACTACTGTTGATAGACCAATCCAAACATCAATATATCTTTGTAGAGATTTCTCTGCTGTTGTTGTTGTTGTCTTTGTTGTTGTTGTTTTCATCTTCGTTTTTCCTTCCTTGCGTTGTTATGTTTGTCGCTACCTGTTCCACAACTAAGACGATTCATATGCTCGTCCCACGTGAGAGAGACCAAATTATTATTCCTGTCTGATGAGCATCATACCTGATCTCTGGCATTAAAAGGAGTTGGGTTGTTGTTTTTTACTAACTGGAGTGGACTAACCCCGTAGACGTCAAGTCCCCGTTTTCCCTCCCTCACCCCCAAACAATTTTGGGGGTGCAGGACTAACAGATGCCTTGTTGTTGATGCCATTTTTATTTACATATGCAGTTATGATTCAGCGGCAAAAATCAGGTATCTCTACAAAATGCGTTCCTTTGAATGTGTGTGTAAATCTATCACATTTTCTGTGTGTGTGTGTGTTTAAAGTATTTTCTCTCTTTTCTTTTTTCTTAATAAAAAAAAATTAAATTGACGATCCTTGGTTTTTTAAGAGGAAACATTTTATTACAAAAAATAATAGATTTAAAAAAATGGTTATAATTTTATCTGTTTAAAAAAAATGGTTATAATTTTATCTGTTTAAAAAAAATGGTTATAATTTTATTTGTTTAAAAAAAAATGGTTATAATTTTATCTGTTTAAAAAAAATGGTTATAATTTTATCTGTTTAAAAAAAATGGTTATAATTTTATCTGTTTAAAAAAATGGTTATAATTTTATCTGTTTTTTAAATGAATATCCGAATTGTAGTCTAATTTTTAACGACAAACAAAATATTCTATTTGTGAAGGAAAAGAATTTAAAATAAGAAAAAAAAAGAATAAATACAGCCTTGAAAATTCACTTTTTTATTTTCTTGTGAGTCTTTTCGGTTGTGATGCGTTTTAGTTTCTAAAAATGAACTGTTTACCGTTTTTTTTTTTGTTTGTTTTTGTTTTTTGTTAATCCTGACACAAGCTTAAGATTTTATAGTATTCTCTTATAATTTCATTGAAACTAGTTGATTGCAAACAGGTGGGATTGTTATTTTGTTTTTAATGTATTTATTTGTATGTACATCAAAAATTGATTCTGATTATTAATTACCTTTTGACAGTGATTCTTAAGGTTTCCTTCTTTCTTTCTTTTTTTTTCTTTTATTTTATGTTAGTAAAGACTAATTTAATTAATACTTAATAGTAATGAATTGGTCTTTACTCATTTCAAAGCATCATTTTTTTTTTTTTTTTTTTTTAACTAGCAGTCTCTTGTTTTGGGTAGGCGTTTTGTAGAAGAATAAAACTTTTGGCAATAATTTTTCCGAAGTTTTTAGAAAAACGATTTTTTTGTTTTTGATTTTTTGTTGTTTTATTTTTATTTCATTTTATTTATTTTTTTATTTCTTTCTTTATTTTTTTTAATCACTTAATTTAAGCAAAACTTCGTGCAACGCTTCCTGTTTCGTTAATACCAAAATTCCAAGCAACATAATCACATGGACTATTTTACCCTTTAAGAACATAAATATGAAAATGGTTTTTACTTCAAGTGCTAGCTATGCTAACTGATTTTTTTTTTTTTTATGTATTTTCTACCTTTTAGATTTAGTCATTAAATAGACTTTTTATGAATATTCAACTTAAAATTAAATGACACTATCAAAATATATATTGAATTGTTGTGTTTTGTTTTTAAACATACAACCAGTCTTTTATTTATATTTTAAGCCATACTATGAGTAATAATACGTTCTGTACAAAACTCGCTTTAATGTTAATTAATGAGTACAAAGATTTTTTTTTTAATCTGACCTTTCCTTATATACATATGGTATGTTTTCGAGAAAATAAAGGGCCCTGGTATCCAACCCCTGTGTCAGTAGCAATTGCAATTGTTTATATTTAACCAATAATTTCAGTCATTTGAAATAATAACTAATGATGGGTTTTTAGCTCACAATTTAACCGTATTTCTAAATTTAGATTCCACGAGACGTTCGTATGGGTTTTTTTTATTTTTTTTTTAAGACTGTCGTACTTTTAAAAGTGTCACTTCATTTCAACCTCCGGGTGTGTATATAGATAAATAGGAAATAGTTTGCGTAGGTGTGCGTTTTTTTGTTTTTTTTTTTTTTTTAATAGTATTTTATTAATCATAGATAATGTTCGTGTGTGAGCATACGTATATAATATTGTATGTATATGTGTATAATATACACATTATACACTGTATATAATATATTGAATGTGTATATGATATATATTGAATGTATATGATTGTATATTGAATGTGTATATGATATATATTGAATGTATATGATATATATTGAATGTATATAATGTATATATAATGTATATAATGTATATATAATATATATTGAATGTATATTAATGTATATATAATATATATTGAATGTATATATGTATATATAATATATATTGAATGTATGAATGTATATAATGTATATATAATATATATTGAATGTATATAATGTATATATTATTGAATGTATATATTGAATGTATATAATGAATGTATTGAATGTATATATTGAATGTATATGAATGTATTGAATGTATTGAATGTATATATTGAATGTATATAATGTATATATGATATATATATATTAGTCAAAAACCCAAAAAAACGGTGGCTGAGAGAGAAACCAAATATGTTCCTAATATTTTTTCTTAAAATCCGGATCGATATTAGTCGACGACCTGTTCTCTCAAAATACTAACAGTCACACACGCCTTTTCTTTCTTTCTTTCTTTCTTTCTTTCTTCTTTTTTTTTTTTAACACTTTTCCATTTTTACCTTTTTTTGAAACAACAGACAACCACCTGCTGTGTGTAATAGACAACGGTTACGATTTGCGTTGGTGTGTATATCGGGGGAGGGGGCGGAAATTCTCGTCTTATACTCGAATTTTTTCCTCATTTGGAACTCGTTAGTTATGTGGTCACACTTTTCTTTTTCTTTTTAAAGAATATGCTTACTTTTTATTTAGAATTTTCTTGTTTTTATTTA
>CM042162.1:63407970-63432970 GCA_023376005.1 Doryteuthis pealeii
TTAAAGTCGTCAACAAACACCTGACCCCCGAGTGGTGGGTCGGTGGGTGGTTTGGTGCTTGGTAGGTTAGATGATATGACATGTTAACCCTTGGGCCACTATATGTCGAAGACATTTTTTTTTTTGTTTTTGTTTTTTGTTTTATTCATTCTTGTTAAGTAGTCAATTTTTTTAAACACAATTTTTTTAAAGCGTGTTTTTTTTTTTAACTCATTTTTAAATCTATTTCACCCATAGATGGACCCTAACAGGTACTATCATTCCGGGTTAAAGTCGACCTGTGAGTAAGTGGCAATGAAAGTGTACTCAACCGAGGCCACCGATATATATACTTTCGTAGGCCTCGACTCAACACTCGCAAGAGCTCCAGAACTTGAACCTCACCACTAGATGCAGTTTAACATCATACCTAGGACCCTACTGCCCTTATGGCAAACCCCAATTCTTTTTTATCACATATGGTCAAGGCGGTGGCTGAGGGTCTTAGTGTCTTTGATATGACGTTAACTCTCTCTGGTGGTGAAGTTCCAATTTTGGAGCTCTGGAAAATGCGGAGTACCCCTTCATCATCATTGCTCCCAGGTACACTCTGATCCGGAGTGGTAGTACCTGTTAGGGTCCAATCTATGGGTTGAAAGAAGAAAAAAATGTTTATAAAAAATGAGTTTTAAAAAATTGAGTTTGAAATAAATGTTTAATACCCATCAAGAATGATTGTATGTATGTATGTATGTATATGTATGTATGTATGTATTTCTCGATTTGTTTAGCCTTACATTTAACATAGGCATTCCCGCCTAATTAATTAATTATTAATTAATTAATTTTCAAAATTAGATACGACTTCAATTAAGCACATATTCTCCCAAAAATTGTCGGCAAAAAGCCATATCCAAACACATCGTGTTTACATACTTATCATATATATGTATGTATGTGAAATAAAATGGAACTTAATCCGACATATGTATGTATGTATATATATATATATATATATATATATATATATATATATATATATATGCGTGTTGGGGAACGGTTATTTTCGTTAATCATCATCGTCATGTTTCGCTGACAGCACGGTTTCCATGACTCGCTCTCGCAACCCGTCCCTATTGGCCATCGCTTCTGTCCTGGCAAATCCTCCCCACGACATCTGATCACTAAATTTATAAACGTCTTCGGCATAAATAAAGTGTTGACATGCCGTAAAATCCAACCAACCAACCAATATGCCTAAGGCACCGGAGTGATGCTGACGTCTCCGTTATGGGTCAACTAGATCTGTTTAGAAATTATATGTATCAGATGCGAGTACTTGATTCTATGTAGCTGTGTTTAAAGTTAATTATTTGGTAACGTGAGCACAATTCGTCAGTTCCGGATGCTTTCGCCCGAGTCGGGAAAGTGACAAACCACACTGGACCGTGAATTGTCGAGCTCGCCTGATACTTTCAGTGTGCTACTTGGCTGATTTACCTCTATAGCTTTGTACATAGCTTCGAAATCCATTTTTTTTAATTGATAAGAATAATTAAAAAGCTTTAAACCAAATATTTTTTATTGAAAAATGACATAGATTCTCCTGACACGAATTATTAACAATGATACATCGGAGTGGAACATTTTCACAAAAGAAATCAAACTCTACAACATTATTTGAATTCCAAGAAAAGTTTTTGCCATGATAAAATGAGTTAATTTTTCACATCTCTCTCTCTCTCTCTCTCCTCCTCTCTCTCCTCTCTCTCCTCTCTCCTCTCTCTCTCCTCTCTCTCTCTCTCTCTCTCCTCTCACTTCTCTCTCCTCTCTCTCTCTCTTCTCTCTCCTCTCTCTCTCTTCTCTCTCTCTCTCTCTCTCTCTCTCTCTCTCTCTCTCTCTCCTCTCTCTCTCTCTCTCTCCTCTCTCTCTCTCTCCTCTCTCTCTCCCTCTCCTCTCTCTCTCTCTCTCTCTCTCTCCTCTCTCCTCCTCTCTCCTCTCTCTCCTCTCTCTCTCTCTCTCTCTCCCTCTCTCTCCTCTCTCCTCTCTCTTTAAGGGCACCGTGGCAATTTACTGTGATGCAGTTGTCTAAGCTTATATATATATATATAATATATGTGTGTGTGTATGATTTTTACGTAAAAGTAAATGTATTTATGTAAACATTTTAACAAAGCTCAAAATAACAAAACAATTAATAAGGTTGGAAAATTGGGTCACGTGTCTCTGTTTACATTTTTTTTCTTTATTTTTGTTTGTTTATTGTGTTCTCCCACCTCAGACGCCGAGTCTAGCGCAAGTGAAAAGTCCGGCTGATACCGAGAATAGGCCACGCCGTCGAGATTACCTTTTACTTAACTGTCCCGTATAATTACATTTCATGTAATGATATTTATATACAACCGTAACAACTATTATTGGACAAAGATAGTAGATATTTACCCAACCCATTCGCCACAGGTAGGATATGTCACAAGCATGGGCATCCAGCAAGGATCGAACTCGTTATTCAATAGTAATGGATTTGCGAGATTAGTAATTTGCGCTACGATGGGACTTCGGGTTTGTTTGTTTGCTTGCTTGTTTGGTTTTTGATTTTTGTTTTTTTTTTGTTTTTGTTTTTTTTTTTTGTTTTTTTGGTTGTTGTTTTTTGGGGGTACCCAACCCGTTCGCTGTAGTCAGGATTGAACGTGCAACCTCTAGATAATTGTCACTTACAACTGTATTAACTAAACTCTTATATTCTGTGCCATGTGTCTAACTTAATACTTGTACCCGGTCATGGTTAACGGAATGAGAACAATCTACCCCAATGGATTAAATAAAGGGTTCGGTTCGAAGTTCCATGAAGGCTTCCGATTTCGACAAGAGACACTTAAAGAAGGCTGGAGAGCACATTGACCGAAGCGTTGTGTAGATAACTATAAAGATGAGAACAGCAGTCCGAAAAATCTAAATAATGCAAATTATCAAGCTTCATCTCAAAAATTCAGACAAATAAATTGATGTTCGTTCCACAAGGCCAGAAGTATATGGGCCACCCGGTGAGAATCGAACTCACTATTAATGATCTGCTAGCCTGGCTCGCTAACCGTTACACCAGATGCCCCATGTTGCGTTTTGATTTTAATGTTAATCGAATATTATGTAAAAGATTGATTTTATTTTGATGCCTTCATCGGTGATCGACTTATAAAGAACAGTTTGTATTTATTTTTACTTTTCCTGGTTCTACGCGGATTCGGGTACTTTTGGCATTTGTTCAATATTGGTTTTGGTTATATATTTAGACGAATCACAAATCTCTCCTCGTTGTATAACAGGTGCTCCTGGGCACCTCACGTGGCGTAACGATTAGCAAGCTAGATTCGCAGACCATTGTTAATAAGTTCGATTCTCATTGGGCGCCCCATACTTCTGGCCTTGTGCCACATTTAAGCTAAGCTTAGTAAATAAGGACACCTCACGTGGTGTAATGGTTAGCTAGCTAGATTCGCAGACCATTGTTAATGGATTCGATTTGACATTTTTTTAGCAGAATTCTGTATTCATGGTCCATTCACTGAAAAATTCCCGTATAGAAACTTATTGAAATCTTCTTGGGAATTTTACACGGCAGATTGGAGGTCCCTAATGAACGTCATTTCCTAATCTCTAGTCATAAAATAACCTTACACTGGTTGACATGCCGTTAAAATTAATCAATCAGATAATACCTGTCAGTATTTCTCTGAATTTTTTGATGATGCTTGGTGATTAGTATTATTTGTATTATTCGGACTATTGTCTTCATCTTCATTGTTATCTGTACAAAGTTTCGGCCGATGCGCCCTCCGGCCTTTTTCAGGTATTTCTTGTCGGACTCGGGAACCTTCTTTTCGATTACGACAGAAGGTTCCCGAGTTCGAAAAGAAGGTTCCCGAGTCCGACAAGAAATACGTGAAGAAGGCCGCAAGGCACATCGGCCGAAACGTTGTGTAGATAACGATGAAGATGAGAACAATAGTCCGAATAATACAAATAATACTAATACCTGTCAGCCTTACAGATTTATTTATACTCTCTTTGTAAATGTCTATATCGGTTTCGTCTCGTGGTCGTGGTAGGGTTTATTTAGGCGAGGGGTCAAAGTTTAGGTACTGGACAGGTACGCCAAAAAGGGGAGGTCCCTTAAAAAAATGTGATATTGTAAAAAGTATCTGTTAATTCTAAAGGAGGTGACTTCATTCCTGCAATGAGTTATCCAAGCGAGTACTTGGTACTGTTAGTATTTTTTTAAATTTAATCATTATAGTTCTTTTTGACAATAACAAAATAAATGTAGTTCTGTGACCCCTGGTGTACAAGGAAGTAACAATTTACAAAAGTGCGAAAATGAAATAGATTGTTTATATCACGTTTGATTCACGTGGTATTGGAACAATCATTGGTTGTATTTACCACATACCCCAAGTTGTACTTGGTTAGGCACTAGGCCCTGTTAGTGTGGGACCACCCATGAACCGAAGCTCATGGGAGGCGGGTGCAAAAAAAATGCGTTGATCCCGTCGGCATTCCCCCTCAAGGGGGGCGCCTCAGGCTAGGAACAATAAACCCATCCCTGCCCCTTTAAATCGGGGGGGGGGCAGGTGTTGCCCGGGGGGGGGGGTCCCCTGGGATCAACGATGTTAACTTTCGCGGTCCAGGACCGAAGCCACCGGACATCCGGTCGAGACCGGAAATCACTGATTCTTTGTTCAACAAAATAAATCTCTTGTGTCCAGACTTTCGTTGTGAATTTTCAGTCAGGTCGCGAAATGTAATTATCGCGTCGATGTAATAATAAATACTAGTGGGACCTATAAATATACCACAGTATGATGATTTAATTATTACAACGTTTGATTGTGTTTATTTAAGAGCCGGTTTAGCTCAGTCGGTAGAGTGTTCGATTGGAACTACAAGGTACCAGGTTCGATATCGGCCCTAGCCAACTCAGCGTATGAGTAGCACAGGGATATGTGCGGTAAAGTGAGGCGCTGATGGTAGGTGTGGCGCTCTACATCAGACGCTTAAATAATCTCCTTGGTCTAGCGCTAGTGAAAAAGGGATAGACTCCCTCGTCGTCTGGCTAATACCGACATTAGGCCGCCCGACTACTTTACTTATAATAATCTTGATTTAGCTCTCTCTCTCTCTCTCTCTCTCTCTCTCTCTCTCTCGTTCCTTCTTTTCATTATGTTCGATTGAAACATATTAGCTTTATCGATTCCGCGCGCTTGCCCCCTTTATATTTTTTCTGTGAAGCATGTCCTTTTTCTTCCCTTTCTTTATAATAAAAACAGAATGGTTCATTATTTAGGTGAGGTGACAACACTCATAAGAAATAAGAATTCGGGTAATAAGCAACACCAGATAATCAGGATTTACATTTTTGCATTCCAACTTGGACGTTTTGGACAGTTTCATTTTTAACCAGAGGGTGTTGCAAAATTATAACGGTCGTACAATTAAGGAACACGAGTATTATTATATAGATTTAGTATATTAAATGGATCACAAAGCGTTTCTTTTAGGTGGATTTTTTCATTAAGGTAATTTAAAAGAATTAAAAAACTTGCAAATTGGTCGGAAAATGAAAACGGAAGGTGTTTTGGTGGTGCCCCATGACAGTTTAACTACAGTCTATGAATGAACTTTTTGCCAATTGGGTTACGGTTTAGTGGTTTGGGGATTAAGGTTGTTTTTTATTACGTATTGCTTTTAAAAAATACTATACATTTAATAGTTGAAAAATATTTTTTAAACCAAGTTTAATTGAAATTATACATTGCAATACTAACACAAACAACTGAGACTAATGTGTCTACCGTTGGATTCAATAATTAATTTCAATGGTTAATTAAATGTATAGGAATTTTTTTTTGTTTTTTAAGCAGTACGTAATAAAAAAAACAACCTTAATCCCCAAACCCCTAAACCGTAACCCAATTGGCAAAAAGTTCATTCATAGACTGTAGACTGTCATGGGGGACCACCAAAAAACTTTCCGTTTTAATTTTCCGACCAATTTGCAAGTGTAGGCAAAATTTGTATTATTCGGACTATTGTCCTCATCTTCCGGCCTACTTCAGGTATTTCTTGTTGGACTCTGGAGATTTCTCGAACTAGGGCAGCTTCTCTTCGAACTCGGGCAGCTTCATGTCATAACCAGGAGCCTTCACGGAACTTCGAACCTAACCCTTTATTTAATCCACGGGGGTAGACTGTTCCCATTAGGTACCACCAAAATAGGTCACGTGATCAGTTTAGGCCATATTGAAATTGGCGGTACCTAGTTCTCATTCCATTAATCATGACTGGATACAAGTGTTAAGCCGACGTTTCTTATTGTAATCAGTCATGGTTAACGGAATGAGATCGCGGTCTACCCCCCGTGGATTAAATAAAATGGTTAGGTTCGAAGTTCCGTGAAGGCTCCCGATTACGACATGAAGGTTCCCGAGTTCGAAAAGAAATACTTGAAGAATGCCGGAGAGCACATCGGCCGAAACGTTGTGAAGATAACAGTAAAGATGGGGATAATACAAATTATCAAGCCTCATCTCAGAAATTCCGAGAAATAGGATCTTAATTTTATAAAAAAAAAAATTGAATGAAATATTGTATTTGACGGCATGTTAGACACATGGTTTACAAAGGTAGGGGGAAAAAGTGTTGTCTAAATAATGATGGAAATCACGTTTCATTTTGAAACGATTTACATTACTTTTCAGACAGCATTTTTTCCTGGTGGAGGCTTAACACTTAACTATCAATTTACAATGCAAAAAAAAAAGATCTAATGGCATTGATTGATTTCTGTTTCAGACACTCCCCCCCCACCTCCACCCATAGAACCTGAGTGTGCTATATGAAAATGAAACCGTTACCATATATTTGTGCGTCGATGTGTGAATGTCTATATTTTTGTTTCCATCATAGTCGTCATAAACACAATTCGATCCTTATTACTCAAATTAGAAGTTTATTTCTTTTGTTTATTTCTTATAAAAAGTTATACACAAAAACTAATGCTTATATAGCAATGTAGAAAAATAGAAGAAAAAGAACACCAAGTGTTCCAAAAGATGAATTATTATTCTTAATGGGAATGTCGAAGCTATAACGTTTCGGTTTACCTTCACCAGGACACGTAGTGAACTTTTGTGTGGAGATGGTAGGAGACTTTTGGGATATGAAAAGTACTGGTCGTAATGGCAGATCAGTGTCAGTCAGTGTATCTTTTCGGACGTATAGTTGACCTCGGGGTTGCGGTTTATGATGTGTGTGTGTGGGGGGGGGGCTAACTTGATAGGGTTGGTTAAACTGGAGGTTGTGGGATAATGTAGGTTATGTGTTGATACCATAGTGCGTGCCAGGACATTTATTTAATAAAACCTACCTTAATGCAAATTTGATATCCCATGACTGTGATAAACGCCATTTGTTTGTACATATAAGGAACATTATACGTTGATCATGTGAACTAACGATTTAACATTATTTAGACCGTTTTGATGTTAGCAAAAGTGCAAAAACAGGCGCCGAACTTCTCATTTATTCATATAGATTTATGTAATTTAGTCAACCTCGTTATTCCTATTTTTCTTTTTTCTTTTTTTTTTAATGTATATAAAATTTCCATATGCGTATATTAACTAAACCGAAAAAAAAAAAAAAAAAAACAGAATATCATATCGAGATATTTATTAGAGCAATACACTTGATACTCTAACTTAGAACTGGGTGGAAAAAAGCAATTTCCAGCCTAATTTGAAGCTAAATGATAATTTGTGGGGTCTGCGTTCGCGCTGATCGTCATTTTTTTTTAATCAACTCAATTTTCGATATACCTATGAAATACTCATTGATTATAAACTTGAACCAGTGTTAGAACGGAATTATAAACCCCGTTAAATAAAGAAAAGGAAAGTTTAAAAGTTAAAGAGTAATTTAGATTTATTGTTTTGCATGTGTATGTCTTTCAGTAGTTCCAGCCCTGTCGGTGGGGCTTGAGAATACATCGACTGCACCTCTGCAAAAGGCAAAGCCACCCTTCAATTGGACCACCTGTTGGCCGTGGGTAGCAATCCGTGATTTTTAAGGATGGGACCCTGGTGGTTGAGCGGTCTATGATATGTAACACTCCACTCTCGTCCTTACTTAGGCTAGACGGGCGATCGGAGAGGTCCGTCTCCTACGATCAATCGGTTGGTCACGTTAAGCCCTGGCACCTATATGATTGTCCCAACCCTATTACCCTTATGGCCAAACCCCAATCTTTTTTATTATATATGCTAGAAGGCGGTGGCTGAGGGTCTTAGTGTCCTGGGAATCAAAGTGAACCTGGGAATAATGGTGATGAAGGTACTTCACATCTCCCAGAGTTCCAGAATTGGAACCTCACCATAAGATAGACTTTAACGTCATACCCAGGTTATTGTCCTGGGTATGACGTTAAGCTGCATCAAGTGGTGAGGTTCCAATTCTGAAGCTTTGGGGAGTGTGGAGTACCCTTAATCACTATTATTCACATATCCACTCTGACCCGGAGTGGTAGTTACCTGTTAGGATGCTGTCTATGGGTTAAATAGAAAAAAAAAATGTTTTTTTAAAACTGTTTTAAAAATTGAATTTTAAAAGAATCAGTACCCATCAAGAATGAATAAAAACGTCTTCGACATAAAATGACCCAATGGGTTGACATGCCGTAAAACCCAACCAACCAACAAATTCAGATTCTATAGTTTAAATGAAAATTCAATTGTGTCATATATTTTCTCTTCATTTTTTTTTTCTTTTTTAAAATTTCTTTATTCCTGACAAAATGAATTATGAGGTTATCAGTTAAATCTCACAAGCATTAAATAGGTTTAGTTGCTGAAGTAAAGGTATGTTTAGCTACAATGAAAAGTCCTCTTTACTCATATGTTACGATATTTATGTTGTAGACATTTCATTCATCAATTCATTCATTCATTCATTCTTCCGCCATTTTACTTTTCTTTTCTTTCCATCCTCTTGATTTGTAATATTCTGTAATATTTGTAAATCTTCTGTTATCTTTCCTTATTTTATTTTTTTTAAACATTGTTGTCTGATTTTAAAATTTTTAAAAATAGAAAAGAAAAACACCATTTATCGTTGTAGAAGAATAGCGAAAGTAAAATATTTAGAGTAGTTATTTTATTAGGTATGTGTAAAAGTTCCTAGCGCTCTTTTTTTTTTCTTTTCATTATTGTTTCTTTTCTTTCTTTTTTTTTTTTCTTTTTTTTTCTTTCTTTTCGTGTGGGGTTTGCGTTCGCGCTGAATATCAGTTTTTTTAATCATTGTAATTCTTGTATTTTTTTCTCTTTTCCTTTTCTTTTTAGATTTTCTTTATTCATTTTCTCTTTTTCTTTTTCATTTTCTCTTTTTCTTTTCTCCCCCCCCCCATTCCTTTAGTGGTAGTACCTGTTAGGGTCCCATCTATGGGTTAAATAGAAAAATGTATTTATAAAAAAATTGTATTATCCATTAAGAATTGATTTATTTCAAAACTTTATCGGCATTAAATGACCCACTGAGGTTGATATGCCGTAAAACAAACCAACCAAACCAACCCATTTCTTTCTCCCTTTTTTCTTTTCCTTTTCTATTTCCCTTTTCTCCTTATTTTCCTTTTCTCCTTTTCTTTTTCTCTCTTTTTTTTTCCTTTTCTTTTTACATTTTCTTTTTTCATTTTCTCTTTTCCTTTTTTTCTTTTCATTTCTTTTTCTTTCTTTTTTTTTCCTTTTTTCCTTTTACATTTTTTTTAATTAGGGGAAATAATAATAAATCACAATACACAGTATAAAAAAATCTTTTTTTTTCTTCACTGGAAACTTTTTTTTACATTTAATAATTTGTTTAGTCGTGAATTTTAAAGAAGGGGGGGGGGTTAAGATCCTTTTTTTTTTTTTTTTTTTCTTTCCATTTTCCCCCCTTTCTAAATTGTCTTGTTGCGACTGATATACTGGTTGGGAATCTTTCATTCATTCTATTGATTTAGTACTTAAAACCAACAAGATCGATAAGTCTCTCTCGTACGCCCCCGCATTCCTCTTAGTCGTACTTCTAATTCAATCCGTCATTAAGTTCATCTCAAAAAACAAACAAAAGAAAAACAGCAATTTGAAACCTATTTATTTTTGCATTATTTGGATTTTTCGGACTTTTGTCCTCCTCTTTATTGATATATACACATGGGCACGTGTTTATGGAGGTGCGTAGTGTAATGGTTAGAGTCGTGGGAAATGGACTCGTCGACCCGAGTTCAAATCCTGGACAAGGCCGTTTGCATTCACATAGCGCTAATACCCTTGGGAAAGGTGTGAATCCATATATTCTCCCTCCAGCTATGGGTAAGATAGTAGGGCAGACTGGGCTCTTTAACCTTGGATAGGTGACTAGTCTAGGAGAAGGAAAACTCTGAATTGAAACCTGTTAAACTCCGTTTTGCAGAGGGGTTTGGTAAATATATATGTACATGGCGTTGATTTCTAAGCGACAATCATCTGGAGGTTACAGGTTCAATCCTGACCACGCGTAATGATAACGTAGAATGCTTAACATAGCTCATATCCAGTCAAGGTTAGCGGAATGAGAACAGTCTATCCCGGTAGATTGAATAAAGGGTTCGATTCAAAGTTCCGTGAAGGCTCCCGGGTTCGACAAGAAACACATGAAGAAGGTTAATATTTTAAAAATAGGTTTGTTTGGGTTTTTTTTAAGTAAACGTTGAAAAGTTATATTTAATTTAACTTTAAAATCAAATTAAATTAGACACATGGCACAACGGATATATATATTTACCGACCCCTCCGCACGAGCAGGATGTGACACAAGGTCAATTTCTTAAGTGGAGTTTAACAGGTTTGAATTCAGAGTTTTCCTTCTCCTAGACCGGTTGCCTAACCAAGGTTAAAGAGCCCAGTCTGCCCTATTATTTACCCATAGCTGGAGGGAGAGTAGAATTCATACCTTTCCCAAGGGTATTAGCGCTAAGTGAAATGCAATTACAACGTCCAGGATTTGAACTTGGGTCGACGAGTCCATTTCCTATGACTTTAACCATTACACCACGCGCTTCCTGGCACAACAGATATAAGGGTTGAGTTAATACAATTCTAAGTGACAATCATCTGTAGGTTGCAGGTTCAATCCTAAAACAAACGTCTCTCTCTCTCTCTCTCTCTCTCTCTCTCTCTCTCTCTCGTTAAACAGCGATGAGCCTTTTCAATACTTAAGCAATAGTAGGTACTGTAAGTAACCTGTGTCATTTGTTTATCAAAATGACTTTATTCGGCATTAAATAAGTTGAAAGAATTGATATACCATAAAACAATCAACAATTTATATGAAAGGTGAGACTGGATTTTAAACAAGATATTTTTTTTTCTCAGCCATTGGCAAATATCACAAATATAAATCTTATTTAAGATTTGCTTGTTGGTTTCACTGTATTTGCAAGCATCTTATTGTTTGTCTAAGATCAGCCTGGGGGTGAGGTGTGTCTGTAAGAGAAAAGTGTTAGACAAGGTCAGATAGCAATTCCGCTAAGTCTAAGATAATCTATAGGTACCACCAATTTTCCCTGTGAAATTTACCCCCCCCCCCTCTATATTCAACACAAAGAAACTTGCATAAAGGTTAATATTATCTTGAAAAAGTTTTGTCCATTCGAAAGAAGAAACATTAAAAAAAAACAACTGATGATTTTTTTTTTAATTTTCAGCTAACGAAAAACAATGTTTACATTTTTGCACCGTTAAATCAATTGAAATTTAACATAACCAAAAACAAGTTATGACTAGAGGCTTTTTTTAAGTATTGAACCCAGTGCTTGGTAACTATCAGTTTCTTGCCTGTGCAATTTTCAAACCAAGTTGATTTTGAAAATGATCCTGAGCACTCTTTACTTATAAATATAGCAAACTAGGTTATTTCCTATAAGTCTAACATGATCAAAGGGAACCACTCTTGACTGATAAATTATTTATTTATTTATTGATCTTCTAGGAAAAAAGAAGACTGGGTTAGGGTTAGGGTTTAGGGTTGGTTTAATGGGAAAATAAATAAATAATTTATCAGTCAAGAGTTATTCCCCTTTCATCATGTTAGACTTATAGGAAATAACCACATAAGGTATGGATCACCTCATCTCCCAGGTATGGGTTAAATAATATCACTACTGTTCTTCTACAAGGATGGCTTTAAAGTAATCTTTATGACCACAACTGTTCTTAATGGTGTAAGGTTCATGGTTAATATATGAACGTACAACTCCGACACATTTTGTGGGTCAAAACATTTTATATAATAAACAGCACAGAAATAAGACAAGATACAGAAACAATAAAATACATGTACATAAACATACAAGAGTAGAGATAAAAGGACTGGAGAGTCCGTACATACAAAATCACTTACTGGTGATGGGGGGGGGGGCGAAGCCTCCAGGAGAGTTGTTTAGCGTTGGGGGCAGAATCCCCACCGAGAAGGGTGTGACAATGTCTCTAACCCATGTGCGCGTACAAGAAGATGTAGCAAAAGAGGCAGAAGAGTTTGGACCTTGCGCTTAAATACCAGAGGTCCCCTGGTGGTCGGCTCGGAGACCCAGCGGGAAGATAACTCTTCCAGGCCAATTGGAAGATAATCCCAACAATGGGAATGGTAGAGTACTTCCCCTTCCCTATTACCTTCTCCACAGATTGAATTTAGAGTTATATTTTGCCTAGACCAGTGGTTCTCAAACTCTTTTTTTTTTCTTTTTATTATACCTATGGATCCTTTGTTTCCTATTTTAATCTGATGGACCCCCATAGTCATTTGATGTTTAAAAATCCTATTGTATTTGTAGAATAAGTTCCAATTACCGTCGAATTGGAACCCTGGTGGTGAAGCAGTCCATAACATGCAACACTCCATTTTGGCCCTTACTTAGGCTAGATGGGCAACCAGAGAAGACCCCTCTGATCAATTGGCTGGTTATGTTAAGCCTTAGCACCTATAGGATTGTCCCAACCCTATTGCCCTTATGGCAAGCTCCAATTCTTTTTATCATATATTTGCTAGAAGGCAGTGGCTGATGGTCATAATGTTCTGGTTATGACGTTAAACTCTGTCTGATGGGGAAGTTCCAATTCTGGAGCTTGGGGAATGTCAAGTACCCCTTGATCACCATTACTCCAGGTCCACTGTGACCCGGAATGGTAGTACCTGTTTGGGTCCTTCTATGGGTTAAATAGAAAAAATTTTTTTTTTTTTTTTAAATTGAGTTCCAATAAAGAATGAATAAAACAAAATGTCTTTGGCCTAAAATAAACCAACAAGGGTTGACATCTCGTAAAATCCAACCAACCAACCTAACCATTACACCACTTGAGGTGCCTTTACAGCTTTGAATGTTGCTATAAGTTATTTACCAAGCTTAGCTTAATGGGGCACCTAGTGAGAATCAAACTCACTTACAATGGTCTGTTAATCTAGCTTCCTAACCATTACACCATGTGAGGTGCCCTTACAGCTTTGAATGTTGCAACAATCAATGAAATCCATCCAGGAAATTCACAATACCCTGGAGAAAAGATATTTCCTTTGTCAATATACTTGGCAAAATTATCGCACCCAAGTAATTTATAAATCAAATCTATAATACTCAAAAGATTCTAAAAACCTATTATTAAGATGTCTTAATTCAACATAAAATAACCCAACAAGGTTTGACATGACGTAAAATCCAACCAACTAACCTATTTTATCCATAGTTGCAGGGATAAGTGGATTCATGCCTTTCCCAAGGGAATTGGTGCAAACAACCTCAGTTGGAATTTGAACTCAGCTGACCTTTTTTTTTTTTTTTTTCTTTTTTTTTTTTTTTTTTTTTGTTGTTGTCCTGATAAACTATTACACCACCCAAACATTCTTTCCTGGGGGGGGAGAAAATAAAAAAAAGAAAGAAAAATTCCTTAAAAAGACTATCATTACCAACGAGAGAACATTTTAATAGATGACATTCCCGTGTAAAAGATTCAATTACTTGCCTATTAAATCCAACAGATTGACTATAAATAACCTTTTTGTGGTTAATGGTTCTTTGGTAATGAACCTCAAATGTCAAATTAATTCTGCAAATTGGCATGGTATCAGCAGCAGCAGCAATGGTCCAGTAGTTAGAGAACTGGCCTGGAGGCTATAATGTTTCCACTTGATTTTAGAGTGTGTTAAGTCTCCTTCAGACATCTCCAATAATTGTGATACTATGTCAATGAGTGTTCTAGACACACCAAAAAATATATAGAATAGGTAAAAAAAAATAAAAATAAAAAAAAAGAAGGAAAAAAGGAAATAAAAGCTAAATAGGAAAACTTTGTAAACAAAAGAGAAGTCTAACCTGCTTTTAATGAGAGAAGAGAGAGAGAGAGAGAGAGGATACAAAAGTAAATAGAGAGGGGTAAAGTAAAGTATTTATTTTTTTAGGTCTAAAGAGAAGCCTAACCAGCTTTTAATTAAAGAGGAGTGAGTGAGAGAGAGATAGAGAGAGAGAGAAAGAGAGGGGATACAAAAATACAGAGAGTGGGTGAAAAAGTAAAGTGTCCTTTTAGTTCTAAAGAGAAGCCTAACCCGATTTTGATAAAAGAGAAAAGCTAGAGGACATAACAATACATAGTGAGGGGGAACAAATGTTTAAAAAAGCTCAATGGTATTTTTTAGGTCTAAAGAGAAGCCTAACTTAATAAAAGAGAAAAGTGAGAGGACAACACAATATATAGAGGGGGTGAAAAGTAAAAGAAAGTATCTTTTTAGGTCTAAAGAGAAATTTAAACTGATTTTAATATAAGACAGATTGGTCGCCCCCAGCTGCAATTCAAGGATGTCTGCAAGAATGATCTCGGGTGCTTTGGCATTGCCCCTTCCAGCTGGGAAAATTTGGCTCAGGACTGCCCTCGGTGGCGGCAGAATCTCTGTAGAGGACTGTTCATGTCAGAAGTCACTCTGACACAATACCATGAAGCTAAGAGGTCTAGAAGAAAGCAGCGGCAACAAAGCGCCGGAACATCAACATCTACAGGAATAGCCTTCAAATGCGACATCTGTGGCCGAGAATGTTTTTTAAACATCAGACTTCAGTCATAGGAGGCGCTGTAACTTCAGGGGCACAGAAACTTTATTATAGTCTTCCGATACTGAAATGCCAATAAATATAAGAGGAGAGAGAGATGATACAGAAATACATAGAAGGGGTGAAAAGTAAAGGAAAGTATTTTTAAGTCTAAAGAGAAGCCTAATTAATTTTAATTTGGGGAAAGAAACAGGACATGACTAGAGAGAGTAAAAAAGAAAAGAAATCTCAATAATATTTTTAAGACCTAAAGAGAATCCTAAACAGCATTAAATAAAAGACAAAAAAAAAGGAGGGGATATAAAAATAATGGGAGGAGGTAAGGGAAATTATTTTTCAGGTTTAAAGAGAAGTTTAACCAATTTTTAATAAAAGAGAAAATGTGGTACTATTATATACCCACATTGACATCAGGCATACAATTGGTGAGAGTGAGAGTTCTCAGACAAGAGAGTTCTCCAGTGATAGGGAGAGATATTAGAGAGAGAGGCAGATTAGAGAGTTACTTGGTTAGGAGTTGGCCTTACTTTATTACTTGTTGACATCTTAATCTTCCAGTTGCCATGTTATTGTTTAGTTGAGTTCTTCTAAGGGCTTCTGTTGGGCTTTGCTTGTGTTAGAAACATAACAAGTATTAAGGATAGGGGAAAAGGTTTACCAAGCAAAGATACAAGGTAAACAGTAATTAGCAATTGCTAGGTTCAATTAGTAAGTCCCATGTGTGGTACTATTATAAAACCACATTGACATCGGGCATACAATTGGTGAGAGTGAGAGTTCTCCGATAAGAGAGTTCTTCAGTGATAGAGAGAGATATTAGAGAGAGAGAGAGACAGATTAGAGACTTATTTGGTTAGGAGTTGGCCTTTATCACTTGTTGACATCTTTACTTTTCCAGTTGCCATGTTTCTGTCTAGTTTTCTTCTAGCTGCTTCTTCTTGAGTTCCTCTAAGGGCTTTTGTTGGGCTTTGCTTGTGTTTAATTAAATGAACTACAAGACATTTTTTTGTTACTTGATCAAGTTTTTTTTTATCTTCATGCCCATCTCACCACTCAGGTAGAAAAAGCTAGAGGAAAACAATATATAGAGGGGCTGAAAAATTAAAGGAAAGTAACTTTTTAGGGGAAAAAAAAAAAAAAAAAAATATATATTATAATATATATATATATATATATGTATAAAGAGTAGTTGGTGTGTGTCCAGAGGAAACTATGAAAATTAAACAATTTAAGACAAAGTAAATATATATATATGCATTGAATATCACCGGTTCTCACTTTTTGTGCAAAAATTACGAAGATTTGATTTATATTAGCAAAGCCTTCGCACAAGGCCGTATTAACACAAGGTCTTTTTTTATGGGGCATCGAGCAAAGATCAAACTCGCTATTCAGTAGTAATGGATCTGCAAGAATTAACCATTTAACCTCTTTTTTCTTCTCTACCCAGGCTTTGCCGGGTAGCCACTTCTAGTGTGTGTGTGTGTATGTGTATCTATATATGTCATATGTATATGTCATCCACAGACACCGTATTTTGACTTTTCACATCTCATCAGTGTGGCTAGACACAGCAACCAACTATATATATATATATATATTACAAATATGCATTGAAAATGCACGATAATGGGATTTCAATAGGTCAAGAATTAAAGTAAGTGTTACTGATACAATATATTCTGTTTATGTTGTTGTTTGAACTGAATTTTCAAAGATGCGTACTCGTAACTGGAAATATTGAATTTGCGATTCTATTAGTAACATCAGTAACACTTGCTTAATTCTTGACATATGGAAATCCCTTATTGTGCATTTTCAATGCATATATATATATATATATATATATATAATATATATATATATTAAATTTTTACTTGAAGGCACTTTACAACGCATGTATCGCATAAAATTCGATACTTTTTCTTATAGAAAATGAACTTGACAAGTGTAATCCCAGCAAAGGATGGCTCGATGTGTAGAATACCGTACAGACTGTTTCGACTTTATTAAGTCTCATCAGCGGTATATACTAACGATTTCCCGTTGTAAGTGCCTTCAAGTAAAAATTTAATATATACTTTATTCAGCAACGTTTCTAAATAAACAAACATCCAAAAATCATATATATATATATATATATTATATATATATAATATTATATATATATATATATATATACGAGTAGTGGCTTACCAGTGGGTACGGGTACGATCGTTGGGAGCGCACAAACACAAACAAAACAAACAAAAGGTATTGCTGCTGCTGCTGCTGCGGCTGTTCAGATCAGCCAATAATCTGACATCCACAAAGAAAAATAGACTTTCTTGATTTCATGCCTATAACATAGTGATTTTCAAACTGGGGTCTGGGGGCCACAGACCCCAGTTTGAAAATCACTATGTTATAGGCATGAAATCAAGAAAGTCTATTTTTCTTTGTGGATGTCAGATTATTGGCTGATCTGAACAGCCGCAGCAGCAGCAGCAGCAATACCTTTTAGTTTTACTTATGCTAATACAAAAAGACATTTTTCATGTTAATTCACACAAATATCTGTATCTTGGAAAATTATGTTTCAGTTGGACATTATAAAGGTTAATGACTTTTATATTCAATAATTACCATTAATTTATCTGTTGGCAAGTTGTCTTGTATTGTGAATAATTGCTGCAGAGAGAGAGAGAGAGAGTGCACTAAGAAAAAGATGGAGAGAGTGAGACTGTATACAAAAGAACAAAAAGGAAAGGGACATGAAGAAAGAGAGAGGAGAGCTAAGGAGAATAAGATAAAAATAACAGATGGAGAGATAAGAAAGAAAGGAATGTGATGAGAGAGAGAGATAGGCAGAAAGTTAGTGAGAGCACTAAAGAGAGAATAATAATAGATGGAGAGAGTGAGACTGAGAAAGAAACGTGAAGAAAAAAAAGATGAGATAAGAGAGAAATGCATTGAGTGAGAGAGAGAGCTAAGGAAGAAGAAAGAAATAAAGGAGAGAGAGAGAGAGAGAGATGCAAGAAGTGAATGAGAGCACTAAGCAGAGAAGAATGATAGATGGAGAGAGTGAAACTGAATGAGAAGAAAGAAGATGAAGGGAGATAGTACTGAAAAAGAGCAAACAAGAGAGAGGACATGAAGAGAGAGAGACAGAGAGATGCAAGAAGTGAATGAGAGCACTAAGCAGAGAAGATAATAGATGAGAGAGTGAAACTGAATGCGGAGAAAGCAAGAAAAGAGAGAGGCATGAAGTGAGTGAGAGAGAAAAATAACAGATGGAGAGAGTGAGACTGGGAAAGAACAAAAAAGAGAAAGGAACATGGAGAGAGTGTGAATGAATGAGAGAAAAAAAAAGAGAAAGAGAAAGGGGCATGAAGTGAGTGAGAGAGAGCTAAGGAGAGAAGATAGTAATAGATGGAGAGAGAGTGAGACTGAATTTGAAAGACAAAAAAGAGATAAGAACAGGGGGGGCATGAATTGAGTGAGAGAGTTAAGGAGAACATAAAAAAAACAATAGATGAAGAGTGACTGATAGAGAGAGAGAGAGAGAGCGCTTAAGGAGAAAGATAAAAAAACAATAGATGAAGAGTGACTGAATGAGAGAGAGAGAGAGGAGAGCGCTAGGAGAGAACTAAAAAAACAATAGATGAAGAGTGACTGAATGAGAGAGAGAGAGAGAGAGCGCTAAGGAGAGAACATAAAAAAACAATAGATGAAGAGTGACTGATGTGAGAGAGAGTTAAGGAGAGAACATAAAAAAAGCAATAGATGAAAGAGTGACTGAATGAGAGAGAGAGAGAGAGAGAGAGAGAGGAGCTAAGGAGAGAACATAAAAAAGCAATAGATGAAAAGTGACTGAATGAGAGAGAGAGAGAGAGAGAGAGAGCTAAGGAGAAACATTAAAAAACAATAGATGAAGAGTGACTGAATGTGAGAGAGAGTTAAGGAGAGACATAAAAAAAGCAATAGATGAAGAGTGACTGAATGAGAGAGAGAGAGAGAGGAGAGAGAGAGCTAAGGAGAAACATAAAAAAAGCAATAGATGAAGAGTGACTGAATGAGAGGAGAGAGGAGAGAGAGAGAGAGAGAGCTAAGGAGAGAACATAAAAAACAATAGATGAAGAGTGACTGAATGTGAGAGAGAGTTAAGGAGAACATAAAAAAGCAATAGATGAAGAGTGACTGAATGAGAGAGAGAGAGAGAGAGAGAGAGCTAAGGGAGAACATAAAAAAAAACAATAGATGAAGAGTGACTGAATGAGAGAGAGAGAGAAGAGAGCTAAGGAGAGAACATAAAAAAAACAATAGATGAAGAGTGACTGAGAGAGAGAGAGAGAGAGAGAGAGAGTGAGCTAAGGAGAGAACATAGAGAAAAACAATTGATGAAAAGTGACTGAAAGAGAGAGAGAGAAGAGAGAAGAGCTAAATAAACTAAGAAAAAACTGGATGAGAGAAAGAGAGAGAGAGCTAAGGAGAGAACATAAAAACAATAGATGAAGAGTGACTGAATGAGAGAGAGAGAGAGAGAGACCTAAAGAAACTGAGAAAAACTGGATGAGAAAAGAGAGAGAGAGATTGGTGATAAAAAAAAAGAGAACAAGGGAAAGCAAAATATAAATATATTGGTAATTCCAATGTGATTGTGAGAAAATGGTTTTTTTCTTATTCAAAGAGAAAAAACTTAAAAGGAAAAAAAAACAAAGAAAAATTAAAATATGAAAGCTTATCCATTAGAACTGAAGAATTGGATAGTTTTCATGATAATCAGATAAATGGCGGTAATTAGAGAGCCAGAAGTGTTTCTCCAAGAGAAGAAGAAGAATGAGATTCAATCCTGATTAATTGCAAAACATGAAGCCTTTAAGCAATATATGCATTAGAAACAGGATCATTTCAACACTCTGTCTAAATCTCAATTCTTTTTAACTTCTTACAATTCTTTTATATAGTAAATCAGAATTCAGCTGACACAGATATATATATATATATATATATATATATATATATATATATATATATTAGTGTGAGATGGTAACTGTTTCAGCTTTTGCTGGAATGGTGTACCAAAGGCAGTATTTTATATAATTATATATATATATATATTTTTTATTTTATTTTATTTTTTTTCGTAGTTAGGCTCTTTCGATGTGTGGTTTAACCAAGCTGGCCATATGGTCTACCTGCATCAGTGTCTTTTAATTCTGCTCATTTTGTATATACACTTTTACAACTATTTCCCCAAGGAATCTGTCCCCCATCTAAGCCACACCTCATCCAAAACATAGACCTCCCCGCCTCATTCAAAGAAACTAATCCTGCCCATTTCAAACTAAGGCACCAACCCTCCTCCCCTAAATTGATAGATTTAAAAGAGATGTTAATTTGGGAAATTTTCAATAAGAGTCATGTTCTTGTGATTAAAAGTCAAAGTGGGTAAAAGGAAGCGTGTGGCGTAATCGTTAAAGTCATGGGAAATGGACTCGTCGCCCCGAGTTCAAATCCTGGACATGTTAATTGCATTTCACTTAGCGCTAATACCCTTGGGAAAGGTATGAAGCCTACTCTCCCTCCAGCTATGGATAAATAGTAGGCAGACTGGGCTCTTTAACCATGGTTAGGCAACTGGTCTCAAACCTGTTAAACTCCACTTGAGAAATTGACCGTTATTCACATCCTGCTCATGCGGGGGTTGGTTATATATATATATATATATATATATATATATATATATATATATATAATTTAATATACCAAGCGTGTTGGTAGATCCTTGCGGAGAGAAAAAACCAGCAGAGAGTTTGATTGTAAAAATATACTACCAAACATCAACCAGGAAGAAAAAATTTTTTGAAAAAAAGAAAAGACCAAAGTATTCGTACCAACAAAATAATCTGTTTGTATATTTGGCCAAAAGAAAAAACAATTTATATGTATATATATGTATATAAGATACATATATTCATATAACCGTAGGAGAAGCTAATCTGTAAAAAGTGCTCGATACTAAGTAGAGCCAAGTAATAAATTTTATTTTTATTTATATATATTATATATATATTTAAAAAAAATGTTTTTTTAAATTGGGCGTTATTGTGAAGCATTAAAAATAAATAAATGAATGAACTCGATATTATGGAGTATTGGATTCACTTATATTTTAATTATTTTTTTCTCATAAATTTTCAGGTTCGTTAGATACCCTTTGTCAAATGTTACTGTTCAACGGTTTCTTTGTCTCTGTTGTTATCGACAGTGGCAGCATTTGCGAAAATATTTGTAATAACGGAGAATTCCGATATCTGCATTTAATCCCTTCACGTGCGTTTGTAATTTTAGAATCCATTTAGTTTCTATTGTTTTCTAGATTGCGTTGTTGGAATGCGTGTTCTAATAAGATGCATTTGAGGTGTGTAAGGTTGTGTGATAAGGTGTTAAAATGAAGTGCTATTGTACTATGCGGGGATTTGAGATTTATAGTGGATTTGTGGTTATTTAGTCTTAGTCTAAAGGTGTTGATGTTTCTCCCATATATATATATATATATTATATATATATATATATATATATATATATATATATAGGGTAAAAGGGGATAAGACAATATCAAGGTTGGAGCAACAGGAATGGGGGTATGTTTTTAGCTGATCAGGATTTAATAATGTATGATATTGTTTTAACTTTGTGTGTGTGTATATATATATATATATATATAATAACCCAGATCATTTCAAAAGTTGTAATGTCTAAATATCAATACTTTTTAAGTTCTTAATATTCTTTTATAAAGAAAATCAGACTTATTCTTAAAGAATATAACATTGCATCACCTTGAATTGGGTTTCAATCCCATCGGGGGGGGGAATGGTTAACAAGTGCCCTTGTTATGACGGTTACACTGCATCTAGGTTATTTGGATTAGTCCTCATTTATTGTTATCTACACAATGTTTTTTTTATGGGGGGGGGTGAACTTAAATTAATGACGGATTGAGTTAGATTATTTTCCTAGTACCCCACTCGTACCAGGTCAGGCACAAAGGCCCTATTAACGTGGGATCCACCCACAAAACGAAGTTCATGGGATGGACAGGTGAAAAATTGCGTGTATCCAGTCGGCATTCCCATTCAAGGGGCGCGCCTCAGGCACCGGGCAATAAACCCAGCCCTGCCCCTTTAAATCGAGGAGGCAGGTGTTGCCTGGGGGATGGCCCCCTGGGATCGACGCTATTATTACAACCTAACCAGTCCATCGGCCGAAGCTCACCAGACCCCGGTCGAAACCGGGTGGGTTACAGATTGAGTTAGACGTACAAGTAAGAGAAATGTTCAGAATTCTATGTTATTATCGCCCATGGTCAGATTGAACATCCAACCTACAGATAAATGTCACTTATGATTGTGTTAACTCAACCCCTATAGCCGGAGAGGCCTCCTCTGATCAGTCAACTATATGGGTGCTAGAAGGTAGTGGCTGAGGGTCTTCATGTCCTGGGAATGACGTTAAACTCTATTGATGGTGAAGTTCCAATTTTTGATGTTTGGGGAATGTGGAGCATCCCTTCACCATTACTCCCTGGTCCACTCTGACCTGGAGTGGTAGTACCATCTATGGGTCAAATAGAAAAATGTGTTTATATGAAAAATTGAGTATCCATTAAGAATGAATTTATTTCAAAACTTTATCAGCATTAAATGACCCACTGAGGTTGATATGCCGTAAAACAAACCAAAACAACCCCTACATCCATTGCGCCATATGTAATGATTTTTAATGTCGTTTTGTTGTCATAGTTGATCAACGTTAAGTATTCTCAGTTATTATCACCCATGGTCAGGATTGAAACTGCAACCTACAGATGAATGCTACTTATGACTGTATCAACTCAACCCTATATCCAGTGCGTGGTGTAATGGTTAAAGTCATGGGAAATGGACTCGTCGCCCCGAGTTCAAATCCTGGACGTGTTAATTGCATTTCACTTAGCACTAATACCCTTGGGAAAGGTATTAATTCAACTCTACCTCCAGCTATGGTTAAATAGCAGGGCAGACTGGGTTCTTTAACTATAACCAGCTAGGAGAAGTAAAACTCTAAATTCAAACCTGTTAAACTCCGCTTAAGAAATTGACCTTGTGTCGTATCCTTCTCGTGCGGAGGGGTTGGTAAATATATATATCCATTGCGTCATATGTAATGATTTTTAATGTCGTTTTGTTGTCATAGTTGATCAGTGTTAAGTATTCTCTGTTATTATCACCCATGGTCAGGATTGAAACTGCAACCTACAGATGAATGCTACTTATGACTGTATCAACTCAACCCCTATATCCAGTCGGTAGAGCGTTCAGCTAGAAACCACATGGTTCCTAGTTCGATTCCGGTCCTCGCCAACTCAGCGTATGAGTAGCACAGGGATCTGTGCGGTAAAGTAAGGAGCTGATGGTAGGTGTGACGCTCCGTCTCAGATGCTGAAAAACAATCTCCTTGGTCTAGTGCTATTGAAAAGGGGATAGACTCCCAATGACTTTACTTTACTTACTTTATTCTCAGTTATTATCACCCATGGTCAGGATTGAAACTGCAACCTACAGATGAATGCTACTTATGACTGTATTAACTCAACCCCTATATCCATTGCGCCATATGTAATGATTTTTAATGTCGTTTTGTTGTCATAGTTGATTAATGTTTGTCTGATGGAAATGAGAAAAAAAAAGACAATGTAAATTGCAAACATAATGCATTCTTCTATGATGAAAAGCATTTCTATTCAACTGGGCATTCTCAGAACTGCTCCTACCTGATTTGTAGTCATTAACTGACCGCAATCGATCAGGGTCATAATCTCTCCAACCCCCCACCCCTCGCTATTACTTAAACACCAAAGACTGGACAAACATGGCTGAATGATTTTCTGTATTTATGAGAAAATTAAGATTAGCTTTAGTTTTTTCCAGGATTGCCATTATAAATAATCTTCCAAGATCATCATTAATCTTTTTGGGGCTAATTTTATCTTTGCTCATCAACTTTTAACATTGCATGAATTTTAATACAAAATAAGAGATAACCAACAAAAAAGGTAAAAGTAAAGTAGTTGGGGTGGCCTAAAGTCGGTATCAGCCAAGCAGCCTAGCCCACCAAAAGTCAGCTTCACCCAGCATCAGCTCTCACCTTACTGCACAGATCCCCATAATAATAGACAGCCAAAAAAAAAAAAGTAAGATGTTTATTCTCATAATATTTTACCTGTTGAAGTTACCTATTATTGTTAAGTAAGCCAAGATGTAATGAATAAGTTAATTCCTTGTAAGAATATGTCAATGAAATAAAGATAAGTGATTAGAACGAGTCTGAATTTATGCAATTATCAGTGATGCAGGTAGCTTTACCTAACCCTAACCCAGTCTTCTTTTTTCCTAGCAGATCAATAAATAAATAAACAATTTATCAGTCAAGAGTGGTTCCCCTTTGTTTATGTTGGATTTATAGGAAATAACCAAGGTTTGCATCCAACTACTCTCCCTCGAGCTATGGGCAAATAGTAGGACAGACTGGGGTCTTTAATCTTGGTGAGGTAACCAGTCTAGTAGAAAGAAAACTCAGAATTCAAACCTGTTAAACTTCTTTTAAGATATTGACCTTGTGTCGCATTTTGCTTGTGCGGAGGGGTTGGTATATATATATATATATATATATATATGTGGCCCTAGTTTAGTCTGTAAAGTTATACAGTGTACACTCATAAATAGATTATAAAAAAATCATGTTGGATTTCTATGTAATTTCTGGTAAAGGGCCGGGTTAGCTCAGTCGGTAGAGCATTCGGCTAGAAACCACATGGTTTTAGTTCGATTCCGG
>CM042162.1:63437970-63450757 GCA_023376005.1 Doryteuthis pealeii
AGGGGGGGTTGAAAGTATAAACAATTAAAGGAAAGAAAATGTTGAATGGATAAAATTGATTTAATTTGAGTTACCAACACATGTTTCGGCCAGGAGTTGGTTCATGTACACATGTATTCTATTTATTATTATTTTAAATATAAAATAATATATATATATATATATATATATATATATATATATATATATTCAGTGAGAGAAAGAAAAATAGAGTACTTTATCACAGACTTGTAGTTATAAACAATTTATGTACTAAAAAAAAACTACTACTTCTAAAAAACTGAAACTGTTTCTATTTACAAGTTACGCCTTGTCCCTGGCCTTAAAAATAAAAATTAATTATTTCCGGTTGGGGGGGGGATGAGGCTTGGATAAATGAAAATGGCTTTTTTCATTATGAAGCTATGTGTTGGAGTACCAGAACGAAGGAGTGGATCTTGAACTCACCCTTTTGTGACTCTTGCTCTCCTCTTCGCTCAGCACGTTATACTTTGTAATATTCTGTCTGTGACTGCTGGATCTGACTTTACCCGAAAAAAAAAGTGGCATTATAAGGCTGAACTTGCACAAAGGTGTCAAAATTAGGGGACCCAGAAAAAACAGAACCCATAAATTTTGTAATAAAACTGTTAATTTTAACTAGGGGGTTTAGGGTTAGGGTTGGGGTTTAGGGTTTGTTTAATGGGAAAATAAATAAATAATTTGGGTTCTGTTTTTTCTGGGTCACCCTGCATACCGGTAACCCAGAAAAAACAGAACCCATAAATTTTGTAATAAAACTGTTAATTTTAACTATGGGGGTTTAGGGTTGGGGTTTAGGGTTAGTTTAATGGAAAAATAAATAATTTGGGTTCTGTTTTTTTCTGGGTCACCTTTGTGCAAGTTCAGCCCATTATAATCCAATAATTGCTCAATTCCATCGATAACTCAAATTAAATTATGTACAGAAGTAAGTGGCCTAAAGTCGGTATCAGCCATACAGCGAGGGAGTCAATCTCCTTTTCTCTAGCACTAGACCAGGGAGATCCTTTTTTGAGTCTGCGGTGGAGCGCCACACCTACCATCAGCTCCTTACTTTACCACACAGATCCCTGTGCTACTCATATGCTGAGTTGGCAAGGGCCAGGAACCTTGTGATTCCTAGTCAGACACTCTACCGACTGAGCTAAACCAAACACTCTGAATTTATGAGATGAGGCTTGATAATTTGGATTATTCGGACTATTGTCCTCATCTTTATTGTCATCTTCACAATGTTTCGGCTATCTTGGGCTAGATGGGCGGTCGGAGAGGCCCCCTCCCATCAATCGTCTGGTCACGTCACCTATATGATTTTCCCAACCCTATTGCCCTTGTGGCAAGCCCCAACCCCTTTTTATCATTGGGGGCTAGAAGGCAGTGACTGGGGGTCTACATGTCCTGGGAATGACATTAAACTCTATCTGATGGTGAGGTTTGGAGAATGTGGAGCACCCCATTCATCACCATTGCTCCCTGGTCCACTCTGACCTGGAGTGGTAGTACCTGTTAGGGTCCCATCTATGAGTTAAATAGAAAAATGTATTTATAAAAAAATTGTATTATCAATTAAGAATTGATTTATTTCAAAACTTTATCGGCATTAAATGACCCACTGAGGTTGATATACCGTAAAATAAAACCAAACCAAACAGTGTTTCGGCTGATGTGCCCTCCAGCCTTTTTCAGGTGTTTCTTTTCAAATTCATGATCCTTCTTGGACTCATGAACCTCCAAGTGTCTTCCTCATATTTATTGTTATTTACACAACGTTTCAGCCAATGTGCCCTCCGGCCTTCTTCAGTTTGACATATGGCACAACGGATATAAGGATCAAGTCAATACAGTTCTAAGTGACAATCATCTGTAGGTTGCAGGTTCAATCCTGACTACGGGCAAAAATAACATAGAATACTTAACATAGTTTAACACTTGTACCAAGTCATGGTTAACAGAATGAGAACAATGTACCCCAATGGATTAAATGAAGGGTTTGGTTTGAAGTTCCATAAAGGCTCCCAATTTCAACAAGAAACACTTGAAGAAGGCTGGAGGGCACATTCACCGAAATGTTGTGCATATCTATTAATAATGGAGATTCGCTTCCGGTTTTTGTCTGTAACAAAAACTGCGTCACTGCTTACATCACATTACCCAACACATAATCCAACGTCATAACATAGAAAAAATATACTCAAAAGAGTGAGCATGCAACGCTAGACAATCCTCATGTGGGTGCACAAATGTGCTCACTTCAAATAAGACGTTAGATAATCCTCATTGTTTCAATAAATAGATGCCCGGCGGTATATATTTATATATAGTTTTATTCTAATATATAATATTTAAAGTTATCGGAACTGTTTCCATTTCAAATTGTCTTTCTTTCTTTCTTTTTTTTACTCCTTTAATAAATTTGATGATTTTACATACTTATGGTACACACTCTATGACATTGAATTTTCAGCTCCCATCCCCTCGGGCAGTATCTTTCAAAAAATTATTTTTACATTGCCCGGAGGGTGTCTTTTTATTTTGCTAGTAACAATAAAGATGAGAACAACAGTCCCAAAGGCCTAAATAATACAAACCTAAATCCATTGTTTTGATATTTAAATTGGCATATTCCCCACTGAATTTTAACAAAGAGAATGTAAATGGTATGAAGCCAGAATAGCATCACAATTATTTTTTTTTTTTGGGGGGGGAGTGGTGAGTGGGGGGGGCACTAGCTGCAACTGTCCAGGCAGGTAATATAGTTATGAAAGGCTGGTTTTCTCAAGTGCTGATGAATGCATTCACTTTATCGATCCTTGTTAAATGCCAGAGAAAAAGATATTTTAGTCAAGAAGATATCCAATGATAAGGCAGAACCCAGGAAGTGGCCTTCCCCTACCCACCCACCCGCAGGATATTAGTGCAGAATAAATATTAACCGCCTCTGCTGGATTTTAACTGACAATTCCATTTTATATGTTAACTTGTATTCAACAGCCTATATATTTCCACGTGCAAGTATTTAAGTTTTAATGTAATAAAATATTATATTAAATTAAAAATTTTAAAAACGAAACTAAATAAGAATGCAGATAAAAAGATTTGAAACGGAGGGGAGTATAATCGAAAAATAGAACAACTGAAAATTACACTTTCATCACTTACATCTTTCTTTGCAAAATTTTCCTAATTTAACTATTTAGTTAAAATAGGAAGTAAAGAATAAAATTACAGTTATTTCTTCTTGTTAATGGATTTCTTTGAAGATTTATACCCGAGATTTGAAACACTGGGGGGGGGGTATAATCATAAAATAGAATCACTGAAACTTACTCTTCCATCACTCCAGTGTTTCATTGCTAAATTTTCCTAATTTAACTATTTATTTAAAGTAGGAAGTAAAGAATAAAATTACAGTTATTTCTTCTTGTTAATGGATTTCTTTTAAGATTTATCCCCGAGATTTTTGCTCTTATTCATCATTAAAATAAAACCAAACAATTAGAAATCAATAATACTAAGCACATATTCATCAAAATCAAATTTTTAATATCAATATGCAAATTAGCTTTCATGTTCACAATATAAACTGCTATTTTGTTGTATATATGAATAAAATTGCATGTTAGTAGTATGTAGATATAGTCAACAGTATTAATAATGTCAAATAATTTTATTGATAATTGAGAGTTAAATAAAATCACGGAGAATGTGATGTAAATAACTAAGGGAATTGTAAGTTGTGTACTGATATAGTTTCGTTTACAGACAGAAACACACATAATCCCATTATAACAAGAAAGATATGTATGCACACATGTTGACCTCTGTCAAGGTAACAATGGAGGTAACAGCTTTTTGTTCCTTTTGTCTGGGCTATTATGTATTTACCAACCACTCCATACGAGCAAGTTGTGTCGCAAGGTCAATTTTTTAAGTAGAGTTTAATAGATTTGGATTCAGACTTTTCATTCTCCTAGACTGGTTGCCGTACACCAGTCAAAGAGCCCGGTCTACCCTACCCATAGCTAGTGGGAGAATATTTGGCTGTATAAATGTGCAACCACATACATACAACACCAATATCAACAGGTGATATATGAATGTCTTGATGAAGATTGTAGATATATACTTGATATATATTCAATCATAGTTATATATATTTTATATGTATTTAATAATCGAAACGTTTTAAACGTTGACAATAATTTTCAAATATTAATAAATAATTCTCACAATTTATTTTTCATATTTATTTACTACTTTTCCACATGGGACTGTGTGCGGAAAAAAAAAGAAACAAACAAATACACAACAAATGTAAATATATAAACATACAATAAATGTTATTCCCTAACCTCTAGAGATAAAATAATGTGTTCACATGCTTTTAATATCAATCATCAAGCCCTAGCACCTATATGATTGCCCCAACCCTATTGCCCTTATGGCAAGCCCCAACCCTTTTTATCATATGGGTGCTAGAAGGTATGACTGAGGGTCTTCATGTCCTGGGAATTACTTTTTTTTCTTCTTTTTTTTTAATAGTCCATAATCTGTGAAATCAACAAACTGATTTTTAGAATGATTCTCAGAATCACTTTTTTCGGGGGGGGGGGTCTAAAAGAAGTGTTTCTATTTCATTTTTTTTTTTTTTTTTTTTTTTTTTTAATTTGTTTTTCATAGGCTTTTTGGATTGTGACCAGTCCACTATTGGTCGCTAGGCTTTGTATCCGTGAAAACAGTGTAGAATTAGGAATACAATAAGGACTTAATCAAAATGACCTGCGCTACTTTTTTGACAATACCCCCCCCCCCGACTCTTCCATTTGACATTAAGAGAGAACATGCTGGCCATAGAAATGGCTGACAAACTAAATGTGTGCATGGTTCCTGCCACACCCTGCCCTGCGCTTGGAACTAAAAATTCTCCTTTTATTTTATTTTCTATAGGTTTATTTGATTTCTCTCTCTCTCTCTCTCTCTCTCTTTCTCTCTCTTCTCTTCTCTCTCTTCTTTCTCTTTCTCTCTCTTCTCTTCTTTCTCTCTCTCTCTCTCTCTCTCTCTCTCTCTCTCTCTCTCTTTCTTTCTCTCTCTCTCTTTCTTTTCTCTCTCTCTCTTTCTTTCTCTCTCTCTTTTCTTTCTCTCTCTCTCTTCTCTCTCTCTCTCTCTTTCTTTCTCTCTTCTCTCTCTTCTCTCTCTCTCTCTCCTCTTTCTCTCTCTCTCCTCTTTCTCTCTTTCTCTTTCCCTCAAAATTGTAACTTCACTATTAGATGCAGTTTAACATCATACCCAAGACGTTGAGATCCTCAGCTATCACCTTCTAGCACATATATGATAAAAAGGGTTGGGGGTTGTAATAAGAGAAATAGGATTGTGACCAGCAGTTGATCAAAAGGGGGTACTCCGACTGCCCATCTAGCCTAAGTAAGGGCCAAAGTGTAGTGTTGCAAGTCATGGACTGCCCAGTCACCACGATTCCATACTTAAGCATCATGGGTTGCCACCCACAGCTAACAGGTGGCCCTATTGGGGGATTTTTTTTTCTCCTCTGCAGAGGTGCAGTCAGCATATTCTACAGCCCCACTGACAGGGCAGTGTTATTTATGATGATACTGTTTATTATGTATCATGAATTTCGGTCAAGTGTACTTCATTGAAACTATTTTGGGCCCAATGACTGGTTTTCTGGGAACAGATATTTGTCAAAAACTCTTGAAGCAAGGGAGATAATTACGTCAACTAAAATATGATATATATTTTAAGAGTTTTGTTATTTCACTTGAGTCACAAGCTAAAAATAATAGTTGAAAAACTCAAAAAAATATATCATTTATCTGTATTTTTTTAGATGAGGCTTGATAATTTGTATGATTTAGATTTTTCGGACTGTTGTCCTCATCTTTATTCTTATATACACAACGTTTTGGCCAATGTGCCCTCCAGCCTTCTTCAGGTGTTTCTTGTCAAGCAACAATTTTCTGTCTAAATTTTTGATAGGAGGCTTGATAATTTGTATCATTTAGATTTTTCGGGCTGTTGTCCTCATCTTTATTGTTATATAGACAATGTTTCAGATGATGGAACGGCCTTCAAGTGTTTTTTTGTCAAACTCGAAATCTTCATGTCATAATTAACAGAAAGGAGAACAGTCTATCCCAATGGATTAGATAAAAAGGTTCGATCTGAAGTTCTATGAAGGTTCCTGAGTTCAATGAGAAGGTTCCAGAGTTCAATAAGAAACACCTGAAAAAGGCCGGAGGGTACATTGGTCAAAATGTTGCGTGTATATATATATATATATAGGCGCGTGGGCTAGTGGTTAGAGTCTTGGAAAATGGACTCGTCGATTCAAGTTCAATTCCTAGACGAAGCTGTTGCCATTTATTTCACATAGCGTTGATACCCTTGGGAAAGGTATGAATCCATATATTCTCCCTCCAATTATGGGTTAAATAGTAGGGCAGACTGGGCTCTTCAGCCTTGGGTAGGTAACCAGTCTAGGAGAGGGATAACTCTGAATTCAAAATTCCTGAGGTCGGTCGTTGATTGGGTTTGTGGCAACCCTTGATGCACCAATTCTTTCCTATCGACTGTGCCAAAAAGTGTGGATGATCAAACACAAGCCTTCACCACTATAAACAAATCCCTGTGTGGGAGTTCAATGTGTGTATGAACCCTCATACGTCGAAAATCGACGAGAGAGTCCATAATATATATATATATATATATATATATATATATATATATATATATCTATACCAACCCCTCTGCACGAGCAGGATGTGAACAAAGTCAATTTCTTAAGCAGAGTTTAACAGGTTTGAATTCAGTTTTCCTCTCCTAGACTGGTTACCTATCTATTATTATCATTTGTGTAATGGTTAGCAAGCTAGTCGCGCTGATCCGTTACTATTGTAAAGCATGTTCGATCCTCACTGGATGTCCGTAGGGTTAATGATTTTTTTTTTTTATTATAGAAGACTAGCAAGAATATGCAACGTCAGGCATATGTATTTAAGTTTTAAAGTAATGAATATATTAAATTAGAAAGACTAACGAAATTAAATATGAACGCATATAAAAAGATTACACTTATTTTAATTATATCTTAATTGGTTTCTATATAAAATCATAGGATTGATTTAATATGTTGGAGGATTAAAACAATATTTGAGATCAATAATACCAAGTAATTATTAAATCCAGTTTTGTTAAAAACCAGTATGCAAATTGAGCACACCATATATTATGTAAACCTTTATTTATTAGTGATATATAAGACAAATTGCAGGATTTAAACGCACTAATAAGATGGGCTGTTTTGAGGCAATCTAACTCAGATTTTCATAGACACATCATTAATACATAAGATTTATTTCCATGTATTAATGATTTGACTGTAAATTAGATACTCATTGATAAGTTGTCTGGGTGGCCTAAAGTCGGTATCAGCCAGACAGTGAGTGAGTGTATCTCCTTTTCACTAGCGCTAGACCAAGGAGATCGTTTTAGCGTCTGAGATGGAGCGCCACAACTACCATCAGCTCCTCAATTTACTGCAAAGATACCTTGCTAACCCATACGCTGAGTTGCCTGTATCGAACCAGGAACCTTGTGGTTACTATTCGGACACTCTACCGACTGAACTAAACCAACCCAATTCCTGGAGGTACTGTGACGTAAGCAGTGATACGTTTCGATTACAGACACAGACACCGAATCTCCATTATAATAAGATATTTACTAATTATAACGGAAGTGCTAAAAAAAAAACTGCCGATATAATTTATCTTTCCACTTGATGACTATATCTCAGCTGATGTCAACTAGTGATTGAAATTTTTTTTTTTTTTTCCTTCTCTCGCAAATACCCACCCACCACCACCCAATCAGGTGATTCTTTTTTCTTACTCGGGTGATATCCATGTCTTCTTCTATGCCACCAAAGCTCTTTGTCCCAGGCCTTCACCACCCCACCAGCCATGTCTCGATACGAACAGGCGAGGTGGTGTGATAATTATCAGGCAAGAAAGGTGTGGCCTCTGACTCGTTCGAGGATCCTTTTGGACACTCACTGGCTACTTTCGATATCGCTTGAATGTTGTCATGGTTACTATGAAAGCATTGTTTACCCTTCCATCAATGCTCTCTCCCACCCCCCGGGGAATACCCGCCTCTTATCCGTCAGATGGGTCACTCCAAGTAATTTCTCAGTAAATGTAAATAAACAGTAAGCATTGTTAGTCGAGACCTGTAAAAGAGTTTCCCCCCTCTTCGTTTATTTTTTATTTATAACTTTTTGATATGTTTGTATCTTTTTAAGAAATTGTACAAAATAATGTGGATAGTTTACCCAATTCTCTAAGTAAGGTTTTTTTTCGGGGGTGCTATTTTAATCAAGGAACAAGGAATTTAATTTTGTCTAAAATGCCGATTTGGTCCTTTATTGGTGGAAAACAGGTGTGTACATTTTTAATTTTTTTTTTTTTATAACAATTTTCATTTATTTTATTTTATTCACTTTTTTTTTATTTTATTCATTTTTTTTTTTTTTTTTTTTGTTTAATTTCAAACTATAAAGTTTTGAATAAACAAAACAAAAAAAAGAAATACGAGAAAACTTTTTATCTTTTTTTTATTTTTTTTATTTCATTAATTTTTTTATTTTTTTATTCATCTATAAAGTTTTGAAATTAAACAAAAAAAAAAACGAAGAAAACTTATTTATTCATTTTTTTATTTTTTTATTTCATTAATTTTATTTTATTTTACATATATAAAGTTTTGAAATTACAAAAAAAAAAAAAATCGAAGAAAACTTATTTATCATTTTTTTAATTTTTTTATTTCATTAATTTTTTTATTTTATTTATTCATCTATAAAAGTTTTGAAATTAAAACAAAAAAAAAAAATACGAAGAAATTTTATTTTTTCCCAATTTTTTTTTTTTTTTTTAATTTTTTTTATTTCAATAATTTTTATTTTATTTTATTCATCTATAAAGTTTTCTTCGTATTTTTTTTTTTTTTTGTTAATTTCAAACTTATAATGAATAAAATAAAATAAAAAATAATGAAATAAAAAAATAAAAAATGAATAATAAGTTTTCTTCGTATTTTTTTTTTTTTGTTTAAATTCAAAACTTATAATATGAATAAAATAAATAAAAAATTAATGAATAAAAAAAAAAAAAAATGAATAAATAAGTTTTCTCGTATTTTTTTTTTTTTTTTGTTTAATTTCAAAACTTATAGATGAATAAATAAAATAAAAATTAATGAAATAAAAAAATAAAAAAGAATAAATAAGTTTTCTTCGTATTTCTTTTTTTTTGTTTGTTTATTTCAAACTTTATAGTTTTGAATTAACAAAAAAAAAATGAATAAATAAAAAAAAAGTAATAAAATAAATAATGAAAATATTATAAAAAAACAAAAAATTAAAAAAATGTACACACTGTTTTCCACCGATAAAGGACCAAAAATCGGCCTTTTAGACAAAAATTAGATTCCTTGTTCCTTGATTTAAAAGATAGCACCCCCGAAAAAACCTTACTTAGAGAATTGGGTAAACTATCCACCATTATTTTGTACATTTCCTTAAAAGAACAAACATATCAAAAAGTATATAATAAATAAACGGAAGAGGGGGGAAAAACTCTTTTAAACAGGTCTCCGACTAACAATGCTTACTTTTATTTACATTACTGAGAAATTACTTGAGTGACCCATCTGACGGATAAAAGAGGCGTATTCCCCCGGGGGGTGGGAGAGAGCATTTGAGGAAGGGGTAAACAATGCTTTCCCTAGTAACCATGACAACATCAAGCGATATCGAAAGTAGCCAGTGAGCTGTCCAAAAAGGATCCTCGACGGTCAAGGCCACACTTCTTGCCTGATAAGTTATTCAACCACCTCGCGTTGATCGAGACGTGGCTGGTGGTGGTGGTGAAGGGCCTGGGACAAAGGAGCTTTGGTGGCATAGAAGAAAGACATGATATCACCCGAGTCAAGAAAAAAAGAATCCACCTATTGGGGGTGGTGGTGGGGTGGGGTATTGCGAGAGAGGAAAAAAAAAAAAATTTTCAAATCACTAGTGACATCAGCTGAGATATAAGTCACAAGTGGAAAAGATAAATTATATCGGCAGTTTTTTTTTTTAGACACTTCCGTTATAAATTAGTAAATTCTTATTATAATGGAGATTTCGGTGTCTGTGTCTTGTAATTCGAAACTATCACTGGCTTAACGTCACAAGTACCTCCAGAATTGGGTTGTTTAGTTCAGTCGTAGGTGCCGAATAGTAACCAAAGGTTCCTGGTTCGATACAGGCCAACTCAGCGTATGGGTAGCACAGGTATCTTTGCAGTAAATTGAGGACTGATGGTAGTTGTGGCTCCATCTCAGACGCTAAAACGATCTCCCTGGTCTAGCGCTTAGTAAAGAGATACACTCACTCACTGTCTGGCTTGATACCGACTTTAGGCCACCCAGACACTTATCATGAGTACTAAATTTACAGTCAAAATCATAATACTGGGAATAAATCTTATGTATTAATGATGTGTCTATAAAATCTGAGTTAGATTTCCTCAAAACAGCCCATCTTATTAGTGCGTTTAAAATCCTGCAATTGTTTAATATCAACTAAATAAATAAAGGTTTACAATATATATGGTGTGCCAATTTGCATACTGGTTTTAACAAAACTGGATTTAATAATTACTGGTATTATTGATCTCAATATTGTTTTAATCATCCAACATATTAAAATCAATCCTATATTTATATAGAAAACCAATTAAGATTAATTACAATAAGTGTAATTTTTTTTATAATGCGTTCATATTAATTCGTTAGTCTTTCTAATTTAAATATATTCATTACATTAAAATTAAATAAACATATGCTGGACGTTGCATATTCTTGCTAGTTTCATAATAAAAAAAAAAAATCATTAACCCTACGGACATCAGTGAGGATTCGAACATCCCTTTACAATATGTACCGATAGCGCGACAGGCTGCTAACCATTACACCAAGATGAATAATAATAGATAGGTACCAGTCCTAGGAGAGGAAACTGAATTCAAAACTGTTAAACCTCTGCTTAAGAAATTGAACTTTGTGGTCACATCCTGCCGTGCAGGGGGTTGGTATACGATATATATATATTATATATATATATATATATATTATATATATATATTATGGATCTCTCGTCGATTTTCGACTATGGGGTTCATACACACATTGAACTCCACACAGGGATTTGTTTATAGTGTGAGCTTGTGTTTGATCATCAACTTTTTGGCACAGTGATAGGAAGATTGGTGCATCAAGGGTTGCACACAACCCAATCACGACCCGACCTCAGGAATTTTGAATTCGAGTTATCCCTCCTAGACCTGGTTACTACCCAAGGCTGAAGAGCCATCCGCCCTACTATTTAACCCATAATTGAGGGAGAATTATGGATTCATACCTTTCCCAAGGGTATCAACGCTATGGTGAATAAATGGCAACAGCTTCGTCTAGAATTGAACTTGAATCGACGAGTCCATTTCCAACTCTAACCACTAGCCAACGCGCCTATATCTAAATATTATATACACGCAACAATTTTGGACCAAATGTACCCTCCGGCCTTTCAGTGTTTCTTATTGAACTCTGGAACCTTCTCATTGAACTCAGGAACCTTCATAGAAACTTCAATCGAACTTTTATCTAATCCATGGGATAGACTGTTCTCCTTTCTGTTAAATAATGACATGAAGATTTCGAGTTTGACAAAGAAACACTTGAAGGCCGTTCATCATGAAACATTGTCTATATAACAATAAAGATGAGGACACAGCCCGAAAAATCTAAATGCATCAAATTATCAAGCCTCCTATCAAAAATTTAGACAGAAAATTGTTTGCTAGAAAGAAACACCTGAAGAGGTTGGAGGGCCACATTGGCCAAAAACGTTGTGTAATATAAGAAAAAGATGGGACAACAGTCGAAAAATCTATCATACAAATTATCAAGCTCACTAAAAGAAAATACAGATAAATGATTAATTTTTTTGAGTTTTTTCAACTATTAATTTTAGCTTGTGACTCAAGTGAAATAAAAAACTCTTAAAAATATATATCATATTTAGTTGACGTAATTACTCCCTTGCTTCAAAGTTTTGACAATATCTTGTTCCCAGAAACCCATCATTGGGCCAAAATAGTTTTCAATGACAGTACAACTTGACCGAAATTCATGCATACATAATAAACAGTATCATCATAAATAACACTGCCTGTCCAGTGGGGCTGGTAGAATATGCTGACTGCACCTCTGCAGAGGAGAAAAAAAAATCCCCCAATAGGCCACCTGTTAGCTGTGGTGGCAACCCATGATGCTTAGTATCGGAATCGTGGTGACTGGGCAGTCCATGACTTGGCAACACTACACTTTGGCCCTTTACTTTAGGGCTAGATGGGCAGTCGGAGTACCCTTTTGATCACTGCTGGTCACATCCTATTTTCCTTATTACAACCCCAACCCTTTTTTTATCATATATGTGCTAGAAGGTATAGCTGAGGATCTCAACGTCTTGGGTATGATGTTAAACGCATTTAATAGTGAAGTTACAATTTTGAGGAAAGAGAGAGAGAAAGGAGGGAGAGAGAGAGAAAGAGGGAGAGAGAGAGAAAGAAAGAGAGAGAGAGAAAGAAAGAGAGAGAGAGAAAAGAAAGAGAGAGAGGAGAAAGAAAGAGAGAGAGAAGAAGAA
>CM042162.1:63450857-63465857 GCA_023376005.1 Doryteuthis pealeii
GTGCACAATTTCTCAACTTAAAAAACTTAATAATCCTCATTTCAATAAATAGATGCCCTGGCGTATATATTATATATAGTCTATTCAATTATATAATATTAAATTATCGCAACTGTCCATTCAAATTGTCTTCTTCTTTCTTTTTTTTACTCCTTTAATAAATGTGATGATTTTACATACTTATGTACACACCTTGACATGAAGTTTCAGCTGCCATCCCTCGCAGTATCTTTCAAAAAAATTATTATTTTTACATTGCCCGGGGTGGTCTTTTTATTTGCTAGTAACAAAAAGATGAGAACAACAGTCCCAAATGCTATAAATAATACAAACCTAAATCCATTGTTTTGATATTTAAATTGGCATATCCCCACTGAATTTAACAGAAGAGAATGTAAATGGTAGAAGCCAGAATAGCATCACAATTATTTTTTTTTTGACGAGGGGGATGTTTGGTTGGGGGCACGCACTAGCTGCAACTGTCCAGGCAGGCTAATATAGTTATCGAAAGGTGGTTTTCTCAAGTGCTTAGAATGCATTCACTTTATCGCATCCTTGTTAAATGCCAGAGAAAAAGATATAGTCAAAGAAGAATCCAATGATAAGGCAAGAACCCAGGAAGTGGCCTTCCCCTACCCACCCACCCGC
Organism: Doryteuthis pealeii; assembly: GCA_023376005.1. Lineage (NCBI taxonomy): Eukaryota > Metazoa > Mollusca > Cephalopoda > Myopsida > Loliginidae > Doryteuthis > Doryteuthis pealeii. The sequence continues at coordinate 63,451,506 of CM042162.1, forward strand.
AGATATTAGTCCCAGAATAAATTAACCGCCTCTGCTGGATTTTAAACTGACAATTCCATTTTATTATGTTAACTGTATTCAACAGCCTATATATTTCCACGTGCAAGTATTTAAGTTTTAATGTAATAAAATATATATTAAATAAAATTTTAAAAACGAAACTAAATAAGAATGCAGAAAAAAGATTTGAAACGGAGGGGAGTATAATCGAAAATAGAACAACTGAAATTACACTTTCATCACTTACATCTTTCTTTGCAAAATTTTTCCTAATTTAACTATTTAGTTAAAATAGGAAGTAAAGAATAACAATTAAGTTATTTTCTTCTTGTTAATGGAATTTCTTTGAAGATTTATACCCGAGATTTGAAACACTGGGGGGGGGGTAAATCATAAAATAGAATCACTGAAACTTACTCTTCCATCACTCCAGTGTTTTCATTGCTAAATTTTTCCTAATTTAACTATTTATTTAAAGTAGGAAGTAAAGAATAAAATTACAGTTATTTCTCTTGTTAATGGATTTCTTTTAAGATTTATCCCCGAGGATTTTTGCTCTTTCATCATTAAGATAAAACCAAACAATTAGAAATCAATAATACTAGAGCACATTTCATCAAATCAAATTTAATATCAATATTGCAAATTAGCTTTCTATGTTCACAATATAAAACTGCTATTTTGTTGTATATATGAATAAAATTGCATGTTTGTAGTAGTAGATATAGTCAACAGTATTAATAATGTCAAATAATTTATTGATAATTGAGAGTTAAATAAAATCACGGAGAATGTGATGTAAAAAAACTAAGGGAACTTGTAGTTGTGTACTGATATAGTTTCGTTTACAGACAGAAACACACATATCCCCATTATAACAAGAAAGATATGTATGCACACATTTGACCCTCTGTCAAGGGTTATAACAATGAGTAACAGCTTTTGTTCCTTTTGTCTGGGCTATACTGTATTACCAACCACTCCATACGAGCAAGTTGTGTCGCCAAGGTAATTTTTTAAGTAGAGTTTAATAGATTTGGATTCAGACTTTTCATTCTCCTAGACTGTGCTCCGTACACCAGTCAAAGAGCCCGGTCTACCCTACCCATAGCTAGTGGAGAATATTTGGCTGTATAAATGTGCAACCACATACATACAACACCATATCAACAGGTGATATATGAATGTCTTGATGAAGATTGTAGATATATACTGATATATTATTCAATCATAGTTATATATATTTTATATGTATTTAATAATCGAAACGTTTAACGTTGACAATAATTTTCAAAATATTAATAAATAATTCTCACAATTTATTTTTCATATTTTATTTACTACTTTTCCACATGGGACGTGTGCGGAAAAAAAAAAAGGAAACAAACAAATACACAACAAATGTAAATATATAAAACATACATAAAATGTTATTCCCTAACCTCAGAGATAAAATAAATGTTCACATGCTTTAATATCATCATCAAGCCTAGCACCTATATGATTGCCCCAACCCTATTGCCCGTTATGGCAAGCCCCAACCCTTTTTCTATGGGTGCTTAGAAGGTATTACTGAGGGTCTTCATGTCCTGGGAATTACTTTTTTTCTTCTTTTTTTAATAGTCCATAATCTGTGAAATCAACAAACTGATTTTAGAATGATCTCAGAATCACTTTTTCGGGGGGGTCTAAAAGAAGTGTTCTATTTCATTTTTTTTTTTTTTTTTTTTTTTAATTTGATTTTTCATAGGCTTTTTGGATTGTGACCAGTCCACTATTGGTCGCTAGGCTTTGTATCCGTGAAAACAGTGTAGAATTAGGAATACAATAAGGACTTAATCAAAAATGACCTGCGCTACTTTTTTGACAATACCCCCCCCCCCCCGACTCTTCCATTTGACATTAAGAGAGAACATGCTGGCCATAGAATGGCTGACAAACTAAATGTGTGCATGGTTCCTGCCACACCCTGCCCTGCGCTTGGAAACTAATAATTCTCCTTTTATTTTATTTTCTATAGGTTTATTGATTTCTCTCTCTCTCTCTCTTCTCTCTTTCTCTCTCTCTCTCTCTCTCTCTTTCTCTTTTCTCTTTCTCTCTCTCTCTTCTCTCTCTCTCTCTCTCTCTCTCTCTCTCTCTCTCTCTTTCTTTCTTTCTTTCTCTCTCTCTCTCTTTCTCTCTTCTCTCTTTCTCTCTCTCTCTCTCTTTCTTTCTCTCTCTCTCTTTCTTTCTCTCTCTCTCTTCTTTCTCTCTCTCTCTCTTCTTCTCTCTCTCTCCCTCTCTTCTCTCTCTCTCCCTCTTTCTCTCTTTCTCTTTCCCTCAAAATTGTAACTTCACTATTAGATGCAGTTTAACATCATACCCAAGACGTTGAGATCCTCAGCTATCACCTTCTAGCACATATATTTGATAAAAAGGGTTGGGTGTAATAAGAAATAGGATTTGACCAGCAGTTGATCAAAAAGGTACTCCGACTGCCCATCTAGCCTATAGTAAGGGCCAAAGTTAGTGTTGCAAGTCATGGACTGCCCAGTCACCACGATTCCATACTTAAGCATCATGGGTTGCCACCCACAGCTAACAGGTGGCCTATTGGGGGATTTTTTTTTCTCCTCTGCAGAGGTGCAGTCAGCATATTCTACAGCCCCACTGACAGGGCAGTGTTATTTATGATGATACTGTTTATTATGTATCATGAATTTCGGTCAAGTGTACTTCATTGAAACTATTTTGGCCCAATGACTGGTTTCTGGGAACAGATATTTGTCAAAAACTCTTGAAGCAAGGGAGATAATTACGTCAACTAAAATATGATATATATTTAAGAGTTTTGTTATTTCACTTGATCACAAGCTAAAAATAATAGTTGAAAAAACTCAAAAAATATATCATTTATCTGTATTTTTTTTTAGAGAGGCTTGATAATTTGTATGATTTAGATTTTTCGGACTGTTTCCTCATCTTTATTCTTATATACACAACGTTTTGGCCAATGTGCCCTCCAACCTTTCAGGTGTTTCTTGTCAAGCAACAATTTTCTGTCTAAATTTTTGATAGGAGGCTTGATAATTTGTATCATTTAGATTTTTCGGGCTGTTGTCTCATCTTTATGTTATATAGACAATGTTTCAGATGATGGAACGGCCTTCAAGTGTTTTCTTGTCAAACTCGAAATCTTCATGTCATAATTAACAGAAAGAGAGAACAGTCTATCCCAATGGATTAGATAAAAAGGTTCGATCTGAAGTTCTATGAAGGTTCCTGAGTTCAATGAGAAGGTTCCAGAGTTCAATAAGAAACACCTGAAAAAGGCCGAGGGTACATTGGTCAAAATGTTGCGTGTATATAATATATATATATAGCGCGTGGCTAGTGTTAGAGTCTTGGAAAATGGACTCGTCGATTCAAGTCAATCCTAGACGAAGCTGTTGCCATTTATTTCACATAGCGTTGATACCCTTGGGAAGGTATGAATCCATATATTCTCCTCCAATTATGGTTAAATAGTAGGGCAGACTGGGCTCTTCAGCCTTGGGTAGGTAACCAGTCTAGGAAGGGATAACTCTGAATTCAAAATTCCTGAGGTCGGTCGTTGATTGGGTTTGTGGCAACCCTTGATGCACCAATTCTTTCCTACGACTGTGCCAAAAAGTGTGGATGATCAAACACAAGCCTTCACCACTATAAACAAAATCCCTGTGTGGGAGTTCAATGTGTGTATGAACCCTCATACGTCGAAAATCGACGAGAGAGTCCATAATATATATATATATATATATATATATATATATATATATATATATATCTATACCAACCCCTCTGCACGAGCAGGATGTGACACAAAGTCAATTTCTTAAGCAGAGTTTAACAGGTTTGAATTCAGTTTTCCTTCTCCTAGACTGGTTACCTATCTATTATTATCATCTTGGTGTAATGGTTAGCAAGCTAGTCGCGCTGATCCGTTACTATTGTAAAGCATGTTCGATCCTCACTGGATGTCCGTAGGGTTAATGATTTTTTTTTTTTATTATAGAAGACTAGCAAGAATATGCAACGTCCAGGCATATGTATTTAAGTTTTAATGTAATGAAATATATTAAATTAGAAAGACTAACGAAATTAAATATGAACGCATATAAAAAGATTACACTTATTTTAATTATATCTTAATTGGTTTCTATATAAAATCATAGGATTGATTTTAATATGTTGGAGGATTAAAACAATATTTGAGATCAATAATACCAAGTAATTATTAAATCCAGTTTTGTTAAAACCAGTATGCAAATTGAGCACACCATATATTATGTAAACCTTTATTTATTAGTGATATATAAGACACATTGCAGGATTTTAAACGCACTAATAAGGGCTGTTTTGAGGCAAATCTAACTCAGATTTTCATAGACACATCATTAATACATAAGATTTATTCCATGTATTAATGATTTTGACTGTAAATTAGATACTCATTGATAAGTTGTCTGGGTGGCCTAAAGTCGGTATCAGCCAGACAGTGAGTGAGTGTATCTCCTTTTCACTAGCGCTAGACCAAGGAGATCGTTTTAGCGTCTGAGATGGAGCGCCACAACTACCATCAGCTCCTCAATTACTGCAAAGATACCTGTGCTACCCATACGCTGAGTTGCCTGTATCGAACCAGGAACCTTGTGGTTACTATTCGGACACTCTACCGACTGAACTAAACCAACCCAATTCCTGGAGGTACTGTGACGTAAGCAGTGATACAGTTTCGATTACAGACACAGACACCGAATCTCCATTATAATAAGATATTTACTAATTATAACGGAAGTGCTAAAAAAAAAACTGCCGATATAATTTATCTTTCCACTTGATGACTATATCTCAGCTGATGTCACTAGTGATTGAAATTTTTTTTTTTCTTCTCTCGCAAATACCCCACCCCACCACCACCCCCAATCAGGTGATTCTTTTTTCTTGACTCGGGTGATATCCATGTCTTTCTTCTATGCCACCAAAGCTCTTTGTCCCAGGCCCTTCACCACCACCACCAGCCATCGTCTCGATACGAACAGGCGAGGTGGTGTGATAATTATCAGGCAAGAAAGGTGTGGCCTCTGACTCGTTCGAGGATCCTTTTTGGACAGCTCACTGGCTACTTTCGATATCGCTTGATGTTGTCATGGTTACTATGAAAGCATTGTTTACCCCTTCCATCAAATGCTCTCTCCCACCCCCCGGGGAATACCCGCCTCTTTATCCGTCAGATGGGTCACTCCAAGTAATTTCTCAGTAATGTAAATAAACAGTAAGCATTGTTAGTCGAGACCTGTAAAAGAGTTTCCCCCCTCTTCGTTTATTTTTATTTATATACTTTTTGATATGTTTGTATCTTTTAAGAAATTGTACAAAATAATGTGGATAGTTTACCCAATTCTCTAAGTAAGGTTTCGGGTGCTATCTTTTAATCAAGGAACAAGGAATTTAATTTTGTCTAAAATGCCGATTTGGTCCTTTATCTGGTGGAAAACAGGTGTGTACATTTTTTAATTTTTTTTTTTTTATACATATTTTCATTATTTTATTTTATTCACTTTTTTTTTATTTTATTCATTTTTTTTTTTTTTTTGTTTAATTTCAAAACTATAAAGTTTTGAAATTAAACAAACAAAAAAAAAGAAATACGAAGAAAACTTATTTATTCTTTTTTTATTTTTTTATTTCATTAATTTTTATTTTATTTTATTCATCTATAAAGTTTTGAAATTAAACAAAAAAAAAAAAATACGAAGAAAACTTATTTATTCATTTTTTATTTTTATTTCATTAATTTTTTTATATTCATATTATAAAAGTTTTGAAATTAAACAAAAAAAAAAAAAATACGAAGAAAACTTATTTATTCATTTTTATTTTTTATTTCATTAATTTTATTTTATTTTTCATCTATAAAGTTTTGAAATTAAACAAAAAAAAAAAAAAATACGAAGAAAAACTTATTATTCATTTTTTTATTTTTTTATTTCATTAATTTTTTATTTTATTTTATTCATCTATAAAGTTTTGAAATTAAACAAAAAAAAAAAATACGAAGAAAACTTAATTCTTTGCCTACCAAATTTTCACCGCGGCTGTACCAAATTTTCTTGTTTTTTTTTGTTTTTTTTACATGTATGGTGGGATATTTCAAAGTTCACTATCTATTCATCTCAGAACTCATTCTATTCAAATAAAGTCCTATTATTATTATCATTGCCAGCGGTTTACGGTAGGATCGTAGTGGTGAAGGAGCCGCTGTGTGCGGTTTAACATAGGCAAAGAGTTAAAAGAAGGGAATCTCTTTTGTTTTGTTTTGTTTTTTTCAGATTTTTTTTTTTTTCGAAAAGTATAATGAGGTGATATTCAAAAGGGAATCTGGCTGACACTGAACACAAAATTCAGGGCTGTCTTAGCATAAAGATCTATTAGGTATACCCAATTTGTCGAAAAATCTGTGTTTTTACAAAACGAATTTACAAAAAAATCAGAGAATTATCCGATATTAATGAAATTTTCAGTGTTGATTTATCAATCAATGAATTTTATAAAGCATCAGTTATTTTAGTCCAAAACTTTCTGATTTTTTTCAGGTCACTTAACTGTGCCCCCCCCCCTTATTTTTGAGGCGCAAAATATCGGTGGGGTTATATACTTTTGAAACTAATTACAGTATGAATAAAAAGACCGAAGGTGTGAATAGAAGAAAAAAATTAAGTATGATACTCTGGAAGAAAATGAGTACCGAAAATCGGAAAATAAAATGAAAATAAAAACTAAAAAAATAATTTTTGGAGATCTTTTTTTTTTTTTTTAATTGGCTATTATCTTATAAAAGAAAAAATATACATCGATATTTGTTCGGTTTAAGGGGCTAAATTTTCAAAAGAGTTTTTGACAAAAAATTATTAGAATTCGATACTAAAGTAAAGTAGTTATTAAAAAGATATGTTTTTAGAATCTAATAACATGACATTTTAAACTTAACATCATGATACTCATATTTTAAAATAACTGGTGCATTATAACATTCATTCATTCGTTGATGAATCAACACTGAAAATTTCATTAAAATCGGATAATTCTCTGACTTTTGGTAAAAGTTTTTCAATCGTGATGGTTAAATTTATTTTGTAAACACGGATTTTAAGTCATCTTTAGACAGTGTTTACGGTCATATTTGAGCAAAATTGACCAAAAAAAATCGTTTTAAATGTATTAAGAATGAATTACATGTGTAATGTTATTTTGCTTTTTTTACTAATATTCATTATGTTACTACTTTTCAACTTGACAAAAATTTGACCTTAAATATTCGATTTAATTAATTTTTTTTTTTTTTATGAAAAGCAGACGAAAAATTGGGTATACCTAAGATATACACATTGCAAATTGAAACACCCAACAAAATAACTTTTCAATTTTATTTATTTATTTTGCATAATCCAAATCTCTGTGGTTCAGTATTTAATAATACAAAAAAATTTAAGGGGGTAAGGTTAAATTTGGAAGGAGGGTGTACTTATTCTGAACATCAAAAATAGGGGGGGGGGTATTTAGTTTGATTTATTTTTTTATTTAACACTAGAAGTGGCTACCCAGCATCAACTGGGTAAGGTGGAGGTGCAATAAAACCCTGGTGTATTGATTTGTTTACTTTTAAGATTTACAAATACTGGACATTTTTTTTTTAAATTTCAATGCTATTTCTTTGTATATTTTAATTTCAATCGTATTTCTTTGTATATTTTAATTTTCAAATATCTTCGAATATAAATCAAATTTTCATAACTTTTGCACAAAAAGCAAGAACCAGTGATATTTGATGTGTAAATATATTTACTTTGTCATTAATTGGTTTATTTTCGTAGTTTCATCCGGACATACATACACACCAACTGCCCTTTATATATGTACTTGAAGCGGCTACCCAGCATCGCCTAGGTAGAAGGGTGGTAAAAAGGTAGTCTCGCAGATCCATTATTGTTGAATCGCATGCATGTATGTATGTATGTATATATATATATATATATATATATATATATATATATATATATATATAGTTGTAGAAAAAGTTATATCCCAACCACGGTTTCGGTGCTACTATTACACCTTCATCAGGTGGACTGAGTGGATATTTCCGGTTACTGAACTCTATATAGCTAGACTGATTGAGAAAATTTCTTCAATTATTTCTGAAATTTAATCTTATTCTGTTTGTCTGAATTTTGGCTAAGTTTTGTTTCTTTATTTATTTTTTTACTTCTAGTAGTTTTCTTTGTTATTGCTTTATCATAATTTTACTGTATTATGCCTTTCTTGATTAATTTTATCTTATTGGTATTCTAATGCATTATGTAATCTATGCATACATTTTCCTAGGAATTCATTCTTTTTATTAATCAAGTCATTTTTATTTGGGAATCTAATTATTTCTAACTTTTCCTGTAGACACAAGAAGCATGGGTCCGGCAAGCACTCGTTTTTTTTAATATATCCCATTTGATAATAGGTGTTATGTTTTATTTTGATGCTTTAATAAAGCAATAAAGAAATAAAACTTATTTTTTTAAAAACTTCTTATCGTAACTTGTTTTTAGCTACGTTAAATTTCAGTTGATTTAACAGTGCAAAAATGAAAACATTGTTTTTCAATCATAATTTACATTATTTCTGTAAGCTGAATTTTTTTTTTTTTTTAAATCATCAAGAGTTTGTTTAATGTTTTTTCTTTCGAATGGAAAAAAATTTTTCAAGAAAATATTTATTTTTCTGCAAGTTTCATTGTGTTAAATATAGAGGGGGGTAAAGTTCACAGGGTAAAATTGGTGGTACCTAATATATATATATATATAGAGAGAGAGAGACAGACAAACACAGAGAGACAGACACAGAGCCGGGGGAGTATTTTTTGGGGTAAACTGACAAGACTTTGGCCCATTTAGTAAAACTTTTCTCGTTCTCCCAATGGGAAAAATAAAATTTAAAAAATGTTCGACTTAACCTTACTGCACTTTTAACAATAGACTAATTATTAGTCCATTGTAATTAATCACTAATTACACTCATGTGTGTGTGTGTGTGTGTGTGTGTGTGTGTGTATGTGGTGTTGCAAAAATATTAAAAAATTAAAGTCGGTGTAGTGGCCTAATGTTGGTATCAACCATACAGCAAGGGAGTCTATCCCCTTTTCACTAACACTAGACCAAGGAGATTATTTTAGTATCTGAAGTGTAATGCCTCACCAACCATCAGCTCTTCACTTTACCACACAGATCCCTGTGCTACTCATACACTGAGTTGGCGAGGGCCAGTATTGAACTAGGAATCTTGTGATTCCTAGGCGGACGTTCTACCGACTGAACTAAAAGAATTCAAAATAAAAATAAAACTAAACAGAATAGTTTCTCTGAATGTTTGAGATGAGGCTTGATGATTAGTATTATCTGCATTATTCGGACTATTGTCCCCATCTTCATTGTTATTTGTGCAACGTTTCGGCCGATATGCCCTCTGGCCTTCTTCAGGTATTTCTTTCAGAATAAGTAGGAATTTTTGTTTTTAAGAAAAAAGATCAATTGTTTAGTAAATTCTATTAAAAATATCAACAAAATGTAAGTGTTGTACCGGCCGTTCCTACAGTGGAGAATATACACCGGTTCTCACTATAAATAGTGAGACACCGAGTGAAAAGGTTGTACTGTTACCGTTAACGACAAGCTAGTTGTTCCTGTACCATTATTGTAAATACACTTGTCTTATTTTACCCTATCTCGACTTGACTTCTTTTTTACTGTTGGACTAACATCACAACAGTAAGCATGAAATTTCTTTTCAAAAACTTGCTTTTTAGTCTCTAAAAGAAACTTTTCTTTAAAAAAATTTTTTTTAAAATGAAAGAAATTGTCAACAGCCTTGTCCAGGATTTGAACTCGGGTTGCTGATTCCATTTCCTATGATGATAACCGTTACACTAGTGCCTCCAACTTTCATAATGATAGTGATATTACCGGTGAACATACTGACAACCAGTCTTGCACTTTCTCAGCAGCAGACCAGTTTGTATCTGTATATTAATTTATGTTTTTTTTTTTGTGTGACATTTTCATAGGAACAGACAAATAAATTCAATGACAAGTGTGTGTGTGTGTGTGTGTGTGACACAAGGTCAATTTCTTAAGAAGAGTTTAACAGGTTTGAATTCAGAGTTTTCCTTCTAGCCAATGTTAAAGAGCCCAGTCTGCCCTACTATTTACCAATAGCTGGAAGGGAAGGAGAGTAGTTGGATACATACGTTTCCCAAGAGTATTAGCACAATGTGAAATGCAAACAGCTTCATCCAGGATTTGAACTAACCATAGCACCCCCACCTACAATAAATCTTCCTAACTGAATAAAACTGCAATAAACCCCACCTCCTGAAATGAATAAAAGTCTCAACACAAAAAACAACTACAACAAAAATTCCCCCTTAACTTGGTTGAAAGCGCTTGGGAACAAAATATGGGACACCTTCTTTACCATTTGGATCCCAATATAAGAAAAATGACGACTAGAAGGCTGGAATGTAAGCACTTGAAGATCATCACGAGGAAATATTTTGTGGTTTTAACAAAGCCTGTTTATATATATATATATATATATATATATTAATGTTATTATTATACTAAGGCTGAGCAAATCTATGTTTGTCTCCTAAAGGCTTTTTTACTGTTTAGTTTAATGACATGGAAGTTATTCTAAATCATTTCTTACTTTTAGGATTGGGTTATGTTTGGAAAAAATTCATTTTAATTAGTTTTATTTAGTTGTAATTTGCAATTAAGTCAAAAACTGACCTGTCTCTTACTTTATATTCTGCCTGTCACTTTCCCCCTCTCTATGTATATCTTGATTACAGCTCCTTTATGTATGTTTAGTTTCTCAATGAGAGTAGACACAGAGAGAGATAGACAGATTTGAGAGTTTGAAACGGATTTGTATGTTAAGTTTCATAAGCTGCCAATCCGGCCAACATTTTGGCTCTTAATAAATTTAAATTAGGTCAAAAGTGAGTTTGCAAAGAGAATTACATTTCTTAGAAATCTTACAAAATGATTTTAATTTTTTTTTTTTTTTTTTTTTTTTTTTTTTTTTAATTCTCCGGTTTTATTTATTTATTTTTTTAATTTAATTCTCTTTGCAAACTCACTTTTCCCTAATCCTAATTATCTACCCAGAGCTCAATGGGTGATCCAATGGGTCACGTTTTGATTGGTTTGGTTTATTTTGTTTTACGGCATATCAACCTCAGTGGGTCATTTAATGCAGATAAAGTTTTGAAATAAATCAATTCTTAATGGATAATACAATTTTTTTATAAATACATTTTTCTATTTAACCCATAGATGGGACCTTAACAGGTACTACCACTCCGGGTCAGAGTGGACCAGGGAGCAATGGTGATGAAGGGGTGCTCCACATTACCCAAACCTCCAAAACTGGAACCTCACCATCAGATAGAGTTTAACGTCATTCCCAGAACATGTAGACCCGCAGCCACCGCCTTCTAGCACCCATATGATAAAAAGGGGTTGGTGGTTGCCATAAGGGCAATAGGGTTGGGGCAATCGGTCACGTTTTGACTAGTATATATAATATATATACACACACAAAGTTCATATGCTGTCTGTTCTTACTATTTGATACAGATACTAGTTACTAAACAATACCACACATAGATTAATGTGTATTGGTTTTATTGAATGTAAAATTGTTTGTTTCTATTTTATATCGATTAATGGAAACTAGAAAATAATCAGCAAAAAACTTCTTTGTTTCTTTAAATTGATGCAGATGTGAACATCATTTAAAGAAAATCTTCCAGCTGATCAAATAATTTTCTTTTCTTAATTTGGGATATGTGCAATTTAGAAGCCTCAATTGATATTGTTTAGACACCATTTAGGATTAAAGATATTGATCTGTACTATAGAAATTCATTTAGAATTATCTAACTACAGAAATTAACTGCAAATTGTTTTACTATAGAAATTCATTGTAGATTATCTGACTACTAAAATTCAATGAAAATTATTTCACTATAGAAATTTATTGTAGATTATTTCGCTATAGAAATTTATTGTAGATTATTTTGCTATAGAAATTTATTGTAGATTTATTTCGCTATAGAAATTTATTGTAGATTTATTTCGCTATAGAAATTTATTGTAGATTTATTTCGCTATAGAAATTTATTGTAGATTATTTTGCTATAGAAATTTATTGTAGATTTATTTTGCTATAGAAATTTATCGTAGATTATTTTGCTATAGAAATTTATCGTAAATTATTTTGCTATAGAAATTTATCGTAGATTATTTTGCTATAGAAATTTATCGTAGATTATTTTGCTATAGAAATTTATCGTAGATTATTTTGCTATAGAAATTTATTATAGATTATTTTGCTATAGAAATTTATTATAGATTATTTTGCTATAGAAATTTATTGTAGATTATTTTGCTATAGAAATTTATTGTAGATTTATTTTCGCTATAGAAATTTATTGTAGATTATTTTCGCTCTAGAAATTTATTGAGGATTATTTTCGCTATAGAAATTTATTGTAGATTTAGTTCGCTATAGAAATTTATTGTAGATTTAGTTCGCTATAGAAATTTATTGTAGATAGTTCGCTGTAGATTAGTTTATTTATTGTAGATTTAGTCGCTATAGAAAAAAATTTACTGTAGATTTAGTTCGCTATAGAAATTTATTGTAGATTTAGGTCGCTATAGAAATTTACTGTAGATTTAGTTCGCTATAGAAATTCATTCAAAGCAAATATGTGCATCCCAGGACACACTAAGTCAAAAAGCTATCAGCCTCACTTAAACATAGTTTTATCATTTTTTGCTCTAAAGTTTCTTTGGGCAACGTTTCAGCATTCAGTGGGTCTTGCATTAAGAATCAGAAAGGAAGGGTTTCTCAGTAGTGTAGGAATATACACTGGCTCAATGGAGAGAAAAAATCGGGTTGATATCATAAGGAAGAAGGTGGAAGGCCAGAGATCACAACAATTTGGTCAGGTAGTGCGGGAATATATGCTACTAGCAGGACCTGTGGATATACCACAGTATGATAATTTGATTATTACAACATTTGATATATTTACTTAAGAGCTATTGCAAAAAACTTCAATATGTAAAAAAGTATAATAATCTTGATTTAACTCTCTCACTTTTTTTTCTTTCTTTCCCTCTTTTCATTATGTAAGATTGAAATAGATTAGCATTATCACTTCCACGTGCTCACCCCTCTTTCTATCTTTCCCCTACTCTCTTTTTTCTTTCTATATTTTTTCGGTGTAGCATGTCCTTTTTCTTCCCTTTCTTTATAATAAAAACGGAATGGTCCATTATTTAGCTGGGGTGATGACACCCATAAAAAAATAAGAATTTAGCGGATAAGCAACACCAGATAATGAGGATTTACATTTTTTCATTTCATCCTATACGATTTGAACGGTTTCATTTTTAACCAGAAGGTGTTGCAAGATGGTAACGGTCATACAATTAAGGAAAACTTGTATTAATATGTAGAAGATGGAAGGCCAGAGTTCACAGTAATTTATTCAGGTAGTGTAGGAATATACGCTGGCTCAATTGAGAGAAAGAATTGGGTTGATACTAGCTATCATGTGTCTTGTTGCATGCAGGTAAACTCCCTCGGACAATGAAAACTCTATACAATTTTATTCACTCTAAGGGGTTAACTATCTAAATGCGTAGCATGACAATAGCAACATATAGTTTGGTAGGAATATACACTGGCTCAATTGAGAGAAAGAATTGGGTTGATAATCATAAGGAAAAAGATGAAAGGCCAAGAGATCACAGCAACTGAAACAATATACAGACAAAAAAAAACTGGGTAAAATTTTCTGAATTAATCAATATATTTAGAATCTACTCACCTTTCCCAAAAAGAAAAAAAAAAGAATTATCTTTGTCTCTTTTACAAAATAAAGCATTATTGATAATGAGATTATTATGGATCCATATTTAATATCTCTCTCTCTCTTTCTCTCTCTCTCTTTCTCTCTCTCCGTTCCTCCCTCTCTCTCTCTCTCTCTCTCTCTCTCTCTCTCTCCTCCTCTCTCTCTCTCTCTCTCTTTCTCTCCACTTCCTTTCTCAGCACTTTCTATGTGTCGGTCACTTTATGTTCTTTCTTTTTTTTTCCATTTCTCTTCAATTTCTTCTTCCCTTGTTGGATTTATGGCATGTCAACCCTTGTTGGGTTATTAAAATAGCTTAAGACGTTTTGTTCTATTCATACTTGAGGTGTATA
>CM042162.1:63470857-63488856 GCA_023376005.1 Doryteuthis pealeii
CGGAGGGGGGGGGGTTAATGTGATGAGCATTTTGCTTGGAAATTGCTGATCCATCTGGTGCCGATGGTCATCAGGTTAGTTGCGGAGAATGAGAAGCTCATTCGGTTGGAAAGCACTCGATTTAAAATCATTTCACCATGCCGCAAGAACAAACCGCACCATTCCAAAACTCATTATGCCAATTCCACTGGAGGCATTTGGAGAAAGAAAAAAAAAAAGAAAAAAATAAACAATCTATGAAGAATTATTAAATTCCTCCCCCAATCTCCATCGTATCCTCATCTCATTTTGCTAAATTTTTTTTTCTTTTCTTTTTTTTTTTTTTTTTTTTTTTTTTTTTTTTTTCATTTTTGGTTTTGTTTAATAAATCAATTTTCCTACATCAATTACTTTCAAATTGACTGACAAAGTTTTTGTGTGTCCATATTTACTAAGTTTATAGAGGTGTGCGTGGTGTAATGGTTACCGTCGTAGGAAATGAACATGGTAATTTATGAGGAAGTGCGTCCCGGTCTCCTGCCTCAAAAATTGCTACCCGGTGACTATTAAAATAACGACCCCAGCTACGGTGTTACTTGAAAGAAAACAACTAACTTAGGGTGTTAAGATAGATAGATAGATATATATCCATCTTCATATCTAAACAAGAATTACAACAAATTACGATAAATAAACAAGAATTATGACAAATTACGATAAATTAGAATTACGATAAATAAGAATTACGACAAATGTCTATAAATAAATAAGAATTACGACAAATGTCTATAAATAAATAAGAATTACAACAAATTACGATAAATAAATAAGTATTATGACAAAAAAGAGAAGCCCCTCCCCCCCTCTAAAATACATTTAACGCCCTAAGTTGGTTGTTTTCTTTCAAGTAACACCGTAGCTGGGGTCGTTATTTTATTAGTCACCGGGTAGCAATTTATGAGGCAGGAGACTGGGACGCACTTCCTCATAAATTACCATGAACATTGTGAGACGAGTTCAAATTCTGCATGAGGCTGTTTGCATTTCACATAGCACTAATACCCTTGGGAAAAGTATGAATCCAACTATTCTCCCTCCAGCTATGGGAAAATAGTAGGGCAGACTGGGCTCTTTAACAGTGGTTAGGCAACCAGACTAGGAGATGGAAAACTCCGAGTTCAAATCCTGGATGTGGTAATTGCATTTCACTTAGCGCTAATACCCTTGGGAAAGGTATGAATCCTACTCTCCCTCCAGCTATGGATAAATAGTAGGGCAGACTGGGCTCTTTAACCTTGGTTAGGCAACCGGTCTAGGAGAAGGAAAACTCTGAATTCAAACCTGTTAAATTCCACTTAATAAATTGACCTTGTGTCACATCCTGCCTGTGCAGTAGGGTTGGTAAATATGTATTTACTAAGTTTAGTGTGTCCTGTTTATGACTAATGCATCTGATGGCGAGGCTCCAGTTCTGGAGATTTTGGGGAGTGTAGAATATCCCTCCATTGCCATTACTCTCGGGTCCACTCTGACCCGTACTGGTAGTACCTGTTAAGGTTCTCATTTATGGGTCAAATAGATCTGTTTGCAAATTATTAGTATTAGATAAGAATACTTTGTTAGAATAACTGAGTTATCTACCCTTGATTAATTGTCTGTTTGAAGAAGAGGAATAGTTAGAATGGTGGCGCTAGTTGATAATTTTCATAGCACAGACATTGGCCAATCAACAGCCACCTTGAGGAAGGCAGTTCCAGCAAGCTGGCTATTTAAGTTTGGTATTTAGAACTCCTCAATGGTTGATTGGTTAGATTTTTACGGCATGTTGGGTTATTTTATGCCGAAGACATTGTTTTATTCATTCTTGTTGGGTATTTAATTGAGAATGCATGTATAAACAAAAAATGAAAATAGTGAATATTTAAACCAAAAAATCTCTTGATATAAGTCCTTTTTATTTTTTTTGTTTTTATTTCATCTTATATAATAAACATACTAAACAGCAGTAATCCTTAATGACCTTTAAAAAATTTATCAAATGTACCCTGCCATAGTCGGGTAAGTCAGTCAATGTTGATTGATGATTGGCTGTAATGACATTTTTTTTTATCATTATTACTTCCTTTTTTGCCACAATTAGTTATAATTAGTTATAATTATGTTAAAACCTCCTAAAATGACAGATAATAAGGTTAAATCAAACTTAACGGACCTAAATTCCACTATGATATGTCACCCTGCCGAAAGAAAAAAAATACCAAAAATCAGCGAATTAATCAAATTTAATGAAATTTTCAGTGTTGATATATTAATGAATAAAGGATATAATACACCAGTTATTTTATTTAAAAACTTTTACATTTTTTTCAGGTCAGTTAACTTTATACCACGTATCTTTGAGAATCTGTGTTATGCCACAAAGATACATGGTTCAAAGTTAACTGACCTGAAAAAATGGTATCAGCCAGACAGTGAGGGAGAGTATCCCCTTTTCACTAGCACTAAACCAGGGAGATTGTTTTTGCATCTGAGATGGAGTGCCAGACCTATTATGAGCTCCACTTTACTGCAGAGACCCAAGCTATGCTACTCATGCCCAGAATTTGTGAGGTCTGGTATCGAACCTGGAACCTTTGATATCTAGGTGGATGCTCTATCGATTGAGCTAAACCGGCCTCTAAAATAAAGTCAATGGAGAAGCCTATTGTTGTATCAGTCGGACAACGAGGGAGTCTATCCCCTTTTCCCCACACTAGACCAGGGGGATGTTTTTGCATCTGAGATGTAGTACCACGCTTACCATGAGCTCTCCACTTTATCGAGGTGACTGTGGTCTGAATGTTGCGTTTATACATAAAGATGAGAACAACAGTCCGAAATATCAAAATTAGACTTAGTTATGTTTTTTAATAATGTAAATATTATTTATCTGAATAAATTCAGTGTTGTTATTGGCATCCTTCTGTCTACGAAAGACGATGGGTAGTGTCCAATTTTTAATTATTATGGAACTACGTAGCCTGGGCGGGTTGATATGGAGGATGAGCTGTTGCCCAAACAGCAAACCCTCCTTTCCACACTGCCGCTGTGATCCAAAGAAAGGTAAGGAACTAATGCTGTTTGGCCAGCAGCAGTGTCACAGGAGTTGCTAGGTAGTACTGGATTTCAGCATCACGCCACCTTAGGGACTCCGACTCCAGATTTTGTTTTTGGGTTTACTCCCCTAGCCTTTCCTTAGGATGAAGTAAATCCACTAGGCATGGGAGGTTTTATATTGAACTTTTCCTTGTCCTAGATGGGTTGCCAACCAAGTGACTAATTACAATGGACTAATTATTAGTCCATTGTTAAAAGTGCAGAAAGGTTAAGAAGAACATTTTTTTAAATCTTATTTTTCTGTTGTAGTTATCATTGGGAGAACGAGAAAATGTTTGGAAAATGGGCTAAAGTCTTGTCAGTTTACCCCTGTGGGGTTATTTTCCTATTTGCCTGGAGAGTTGTCTGCCCGTCTAGTTTCGCTGGTTCCCGCTAGGGGCCTCGGGTGTATATAAGCGGCTGATTTGAACTTCTTCTCTCTCTTTGCTTGCCAACCTACGAGACACTATAGGTTAGACTTAGGTCTACCCCCTTCTCGTTGGGGCTTTGCCCCCCCCCTTACATTACTGTAAGTGATTTATACAGCATGGACTATTCCTAGTCTCATGTCTGTTGCTTTTAGGTTTATCCCTTTTACATGTAACTTTATATTACTTATGTATGTATGTTTATGTACACCTCTATGTATTATGTACCCTGTTAATTCTTGTGCTGTTATATAAAATGTTTTGTCCTTCAACCTTTGTCGGAGTTTGTTTGCGTTCCAACGAGTTATGACTTTGTCATAACCTTTGCACCTTACACCCCAAAAATATGAGGTTTGTCAGAAAAGTTCGATGAGAGGGGCATTGTCCATTGCAAGTTCTTGCCACAAGGCCAGACAATTAACCAGCATGTCTACCAAGAGATACTGCGGCATTTGCTTCATTCAGTGCGAGAGATGTGACAGGACAAATTGTGGGTGCTTCACCATGACAACGCACTTGCCCACACTGCCCTGAGTATTCCGAGAGTTCCTGGCCCAGAAGGCGAAAAAGAGAACATCAACTGTGCTAGAACAACCTCCGTACTCGCGCAAGGCCTGTGCTCAAATGTGAGTATTTTTTCCTCTTCCTCATCAAATGCTCAAGGGGGTTCCAAAGCCCCACGAGAAGGGGTAGAACCTAAGTTCTAGACCTATAGGTGTCTCGTAGGTTGGCAAGTCAAAGAAGAGAGAAGGAATTCAATCAGCTCGCTTATAACACTGCCGAGCCCCTAGCGGGACGCGCGAAACTAGAGCGGCCAGGACAACTCTCACTAGGCAAATTAGGAAAAATAACCCGACATGGGTAAAACTGAGCAGACTTTAGCACCATTTTCCAAACATTTTCTTCGGTTCTCCAATGAATAACTGCAACGCAGAAAAATAAGATTTAAAAAAATGATTCTTACTTAACCTTTCTGCACTTTTAACAAATGGACTAAATAATTAGTCCATTGTAATTAGTCACTTGGTTGCAACCCATCTAGGACAAGGAAAAGTTCAATATAAAAACTCCCATGCCTAGTGGATTTACTCATCCTAAGGAAAGGCTAGGTGGAGTAAACCCAAAACCAAATCTGGAGTCGAGTCCCTCAGGTGGCGTGATGCTGAATCCAGTACTACTAGCAACTCCTGTGACACTGCTAGCTGCAAACAGCATTAGTTCCTTAAACGCTTTTCTTGGGATCAGCAGCGGCAGTGTGGAAAGAAGGAGGGTTTGCTTGTTTGGGCAACAGCTCATCCTCCATATCAAACCCGTCCCAGGCTACGTAAGTTCGCAATAAATAATTAAAAATTGGACACTACCCATCGTCTTTCGTAGACAGAAGGATGTCCATACAACAACTGAATTTATTCAGATAAATAAATATTTAGCATTATTAAAAACATAACTAAAGTCAAATTTTGATATTTTCGGGACTGTTGTTCTCATCTTATGTATAAACGCAACAATTCAGAACCAACAGTCACCTCGATAAAGTGGAAGAGGCTCATGGTGAAGCGTGGTACTACATTCGTCAGATGCACAAAACAATCCCTGGTCTAAGTTTGTAGGGGAAAAGGGGATGACTCCCTCGTTAGATCCGAGCGCTGATACACAACAATAGGTGCTTCTCTCTGACTTTATTTTAGAAGGCCGGTTTAGCTCAATCCTGTGTCTGTGGTGCCGGACTTAGATAGAGGCATTCCCCTAGATATCAAAGGTTCCAGGTTCGATACCAGAACCTCACAAATTTCTGGGCATGAGTAGCATAGCTTGGGTTCTGCAGTAAATGTGGAGCTCATAATAGAGTCTGGCACTCATCTCAGATGCAAAAGACAAATCTCCCCTGGTTTAGTGCTAGGAAAAGGGGAATACTCTCCTCATGTTCTGGCTGATAGCCCAGAATTATTTTTTTTCAAAGTGTCAGTTTAATGCTTGAAGCCATGTAAGTGTTTGTGAGGCATAACACAGATTCTCAAAGATACGTGGTATAAGTTACACTGCCTGAGAAAAAAATGTAAAAGTTTTTAAATAAAATAACTGGTGTAATTATATCTTATTCATTAATATATGCAAGCCTGAAATTTCCATTAAAATTTGATTAATTCCCGCTGAGTTTTTGGTATTGTTTTCTCTTTCGGACAGGTGTGACATTATCAGTAGTAGTGGAATTTAGGTCCGTAAGTTGATTTAACTTATATCTTGTCATTTTAGAAGTTTAAAACATAATTAATAAACTAATTTATAACTAATTGTGGCAAAAAAGAAGTAATAATGATAAAAAAAAATGTCATACAGCAATCATCAAATCTACATTGACTGACTTACCCGACTATGGCAGGGTAACATTTGATAAATTTTTTAAAAAGGTCATTAAAGGGATTACTGCATGTTTTAGTATGTTTATTATATAAGTATGAAATAAAACAAAAAATAAAAGGACTTATACAAGAGATTTTTGGTTTAAATATTCCACTTTTCATTTTTTGTTTTATACATGCATTCTCAATTAATACCCAACAAGAATGAATAAAACAATGTCTTCGGCATAAAATAACCCAACATGCCGTAAAAATCTAAAACCAATCAAACCATTGAGGAGTTCTAAATACCAAACTTAAATAGCCAGCTTGCTGGAACTGCTTCCTCAGGTGGCTGTTGATTGGCCACTGTCTGTGCTATGAAATATCAAGCCTAGCCGCCAACCATTCTAACTATTACCTCTCTTCAAAAGACAATTAATCAAGGGGTAAGTCACTCAGTTATTCTAACAAAGTATTCTTATCTAATCAATAATTGCAAACAGATCTATTTGACCATAATGAGAACCTTAACAGGTACTACCAGTACGGGTCAGAGTGGACCCGAGAGTAAGGCAATGGAGGGATATTCTTACACTCGCGCCCAAAACTCTTCCAGCAAACTCGAGCCTCGCACATCAGATGCATTAGTCATAACAGGACACACTAAACTTAGTAAATACATATTTAAACGGCACTACTTGCACAGGCAGGATGGTGAAACAAGGCTCATTTATTAAGTGGAATTTAACAGGTTTGAATTCAGAGTTCTTCCCTTCTCCTAGATCCGGTTGCCTAACCAAGGTTAAAGCACCAGTCTGCCCTACTATTTATCCATAGCTGGAGGAGAGTAGGATTCATACCTTTCCCAAGGTATAGGCGCTAAGTGAAATGACAATTAACCCACATCCAGGATTGAACTCGGAGTTTTCATCTCCTAGTCTGGTTGCCTAACCACTGTTAAAGAGCCCAGTCTGCCTCTTTTACCATAGCTGAGGGGAGAATAGTTGGATTCATACTTTTCCCAAGGGTATTATGCTATGTGAAATTGCAAACAGCTATGCAGAATTTGAAACTGCTCACAATGCTGTTCATGGTAATTTATGCAAGGAGTGCGTCCCAGTCCAATCCTGCCTCAATAAATTGCTACCCGGTGACCTAATAAAATAACGACCAGCAGCTACGGTGTTACTATGAAAGAAAACAACCACTTAGGGCGTTAAATGTATTTTAGAGGGGGGGAGGGGCTTCTCTTTTTTGTCAAATATTATTTATTTATCGTAATTTGTTGTAATTCTTAATTTATTTTATAGACATTTGTCGTAAATTCTTATTTATTGTATAGACATTTGTACGTAATTCTTATTTATCGTAATTCTAATTTTATCTAATTTGTCATAATTCTGTTATTTATCTATTTGTTGTAATTCTTGTTTAGAATATGAAGAATGGAATACATATCTATCCTAAGTCATCTTAACACCTCTAAGTTAGTTGTTTTCTTTCAAGTACACCGTAGCTGGGGTCGCTTTTTTAATATATTTTTATTTTTTTTTAAATTTAATTTTTTAATAAGTCACGGGTCTAGCAATTTTTGGAGGGGCAGGAGACGGAACGCAGCTTCCTCATAAATTAACATGTTCATCTTCCTACGACGGTACCAATTACACCCCGCACTACCTCTATAAACTTAGTAAATATGGACACACAAAAACTTTGTCAGTCAATTTGAAAGTAATTGATGTAGAAAATTGATTTATTAAACCCAAAATGAAAAAAAAAAAAAAAAAAAAAAAAAAAAAGAAAGAAAAAATTAGCAAAATGAGATGAGGATACGATGGAGATTGGGGGAGGAATTTAATAATTCTTCAATAAGATTGTTTTTATTTTTTTTCTTTTTTTTTTTTCTTTCTCCAAATGCCCTTCCCAGTGGAATTGGCATAAATGAGTTTTTGGAATGGGCCGGTTTGTTCTTGCGGCATGGTGAACATGATTTTAAATCGAGTGCTTTTCCAACCGAATGAGCGTTTCTCATTCTCCGCACAACCTGATGACCATCGGCACCAGATGGATCAGCAATTTCGCCAAGCAAAAATGCTCATCACAATTAACCCCCCCTCACGAATTAAAAAATAAAATAAATAAATAAACAGTTAGGGCTAAAACATAGAACGTATTCGTTTTTGAAACCACATGTTCTGCTAAGTGAATGGTTATTAAATTTTCAATCTTTTGGAATGTTTGTGGTACATAATTTATAAGCAGCTTATAAATTATGAACATACCTGTATTAAGAATATTTAAGATAAAGTCGGTTAGATTAAAATGAACGGGAACCATAGAAAGGCAACTTTGTTGATGGTTATAACCTTTTGCTTGACCGCCTTGAAGCGCGAGATTGGACATGTGAAGATAGATGTGATGCAGTTTTCAGAAGGAGGCGGACGCTAGTTGCAGTTCTGATTTGTCGTTCTCACTGTGCGCGGATCGAATTAACAATAGTGTTTCTTATGTAAAGATTATTCGCCTAATTAAATAGCTATAATAAAAAAAAAATCATAATGAATATTCCATATAATACTAGTTTTATCTCTACTTAAAATTCATTATCTGTAATAAAATTTATTACATCATTACTTTGTATTAGATTTTTTTAAACTGTTGTTGCTCAATTTTATTGTTATAATACAGAATGTTTTTGGCTGATATCTGGTAATTTCCAGGTGGTTTCTTGTTGAGAACTTTGGAATATCCGTTGTAACCAGTTGGACATAAACGGTTGAGTTAATAATGTTCAAGTACAATCATCCTGTAGGTTGCAGTGCAATCCTGAACTATGGGTCGAAAAAATAACATAAAGTGGTTCCTGAGTTCGACAGGAAAATCTGAAAGAAGGCAGAGGGTACATCAGACGAAGTATTGTGTCATGTTGTAAATTTCACTATACAAAATGAGATCAACAGTCCAATAAAAAAAAAAATAAATAAAAAATAAAAAAAAAAAAAAGAATAGGATGACTGAATTTTGAACCCAACATGTGATATATTGTTAGGCATATTTAACAGGGCACGGTTTAACGCTCAATCGGTAGAGTGTACGACTAGGAACCACAAGGTTCCGGATGCAATAACCTCACCAAACTCAGCATATGAGTAGCCAGGGATCTGTTGCGTAGAGGGAGGATGCTGATGGTAGGCATGGCGCTCCACCTAAGATGCTAAAAAAAACAATAAAACCAATCTCCATGGTAATAGAGCTAGTGAAAATGGTGGACTCTCTCCTGTATGGCCGAATACCGACTTTAGGCACCCCGACAACTTTAGTTTATTATATTATTTTACAAAGCACTTGAAATTCTTCAAGGAATAATAAACAACATCTATTTATTTATGAAATACATATATTTATGATTTTTCCCAACCCTATTGCGCCTTATGGCAAAGCCCAACCCTTTTTATATATGGATGCTAGAAGGCGGTGGTGCGGGCCTAACAGTCCTGGGAATGAAACGTTAAACTCTATCTGAATGCGGTGAGGTTCCAGTTTTGGAGGTTTGGGGAATGGTGGAGCACCCTTCATCACCATTGCTCCCTGATCCCTCTCTGACTCGGAGTGGTAGTACTGTTAGGGTCCCATCTTATGGGTTAAATAGACAAAATGTATTTATAAAAAAATTGAGTATTATGCCATTAAGAATTGATTTATTTCAAAAACTTTATCGGCATTAAATGACCATCTGAGGTTGAATATGGCAGCAAAAACCAAACCAAACCAAAAAAACCGCAAAAAAACATATAATTATATTCTTTGAGATTTGGTAAAAATCTGATCTAACCTTGAAATGACCAAATGTTGTGAAAAGTGCGGGAGAGATTTTCTTTTAATATAAAACTTAAACAAACATTAGAAATCTTGTGAGACAAAGAAAATCATAAACAAAACAAGAAAGCTGTTAAAAAGAACATCTTGTCTGTGGTTTTTTACAAAACATGCTTAAGTGAATAAGCTGGCTGTTAAATATAGACAGCTTATATATTACTATATACATATATAATAAGTATATATATTGGTAAAGTTTGGAATGAAATTTGAACAGCATGAGAAAAAAAAAGATGGTATCAAAAATCAGATTGAGATGTATTTAAGCTTTATATATATAACTATATATATTATAATATATACTATACACACACACACGACAAACATGTATATTACCTCATATAATGTACAACATAATTTCTCTCTATACAACAAACACAAAATTCTCTCTCTCTCATATATATATATATATATATATATATATATACTTACACTTACATATACAGCATAGATATACCTCCACACATATAATACTCCTCTTACTAGCTCTCTCTGAAATATAAATATATCCACTAACACACACATATGGTGGTGTGTGTGTGTGTGTAATATATATATATATATATATATATATACACACAGACTACACACATTAATTATAGCACAGACACTCATATCTATATGTATAGAGGATCAACATACTCATGCGCACACATACCTGTGTGTGTAATATAGTATATATATATACATAACATACATACACAGAGCACACACATATTATACACAGATTAATCACTCTATCTATTGTATAGGAGATCAAACATACTCATACACACATACCCGTGTGTATATACATATATATGATTACACACACACACACTCATATCTATATGTATAGAGACAGCATACTCATACAACATGCCTTGTGTGCCGTGTGTAACTATATATATATATATATAATATATAACACAACACACATATATATTAGTTTATATTAATACAACACACAGACGTCTATATGTATATTTAGATCAACATACTCATACACACATACTGTCTGTGTGTGTGTGTATGTATTATATATATTATATATATATACACACACACATACATATAATATTATACACACACTAACATATATTATATCACACACAACATATATTATTATACACACACACACAGACGTCTATATGTATAAGAGATCAACATACTCATACACACATACTTGTCTGTGGTGTGTGATATATATAATATACATACTACACACACATATATAATATATACACACACATATATATATATATATATATATAAGGTAGAGCATCCACCCCGCCCGTACTTCTCGCCCACCCCACATCCACTAATGTCTGTATTTGATTCATGTAACCAAATGTTGAGGTGCAGCCGTTAATACCAGCTGGATATCTAAAATTGGGCATTTATTGATATTTAATTAGGATTAAGAAATGTCACAGCAGAATAATTCTGCTTGTATTCAGTTCTCAGTGATGCTACTCAACTGCCCAGGTGTGTGGAGGAGACGGAGACTGGAAGGGGGGGGGTTGAGGGCGAGTGCGTGGGGGAGCTGGAGGAAATAGGGCAGCAATGATGAGCCAGACATTTGTTAGATGCATTCACTCTCCATTGATTATCCGAAGAGAAGAGAGAGGAGAGAGAGAGAGAGAGAGAGAGAGAGAGAGAGAGGAGAGAGAGAGTGAGGTGTTGGGTGACACAAGCGGGTAGGGACACCATAATGATCTGTATATATGCCAGTTCCAATACGACAGTATTCTTGGAGAAAGACCGAGGATTTTTTCTTGATTATAATTGTGTTTTTTAAGAACTTGCAGATGCACAAAAATAGGATGAGGAATGAATGAAGAAGAAGAAAAGTGGCAAGAAGGTGGACACGAGTTTACAATAATATATAATTAATTATTATGTACCTACATCCTAAAATAGTTTTTCCATGTAGTGTATAAAATATATTATGCAAATGTATGTATGTTGCCCCCTTGCACGAGGCAGGGATTGAGACAAGGTTATTTAGGTTGCCATACCAAAGGGTTAAAGAGCCAGTCAAGGGCGGGGGTTCTAGCTCAGTCGAGTAGAGCGTTCGGAGGCTATAAAACCAAAAAGGTTCAATTGTTCGATACCTGGATACCTCGCTAAACTCAGCGTATGAGTAGCACAGGGATCTGTGGCGGTAAAGTAAGGCAGCTGATGGAGGTGTTGGTACTCCCACCTCAGAACTAAAACAATCTCCTTGTCTAGCGCTAAAGTATAAAGGGGATAGACTCCCTCGCTGATTGTCTGATACCGACTTAGGCCACCCGATGACTTTACAATTATATATATATATATATATATATATATAATATATATATATAATATATATATACGCAGATGAGTTACTAGGTAAGTTTGGCTATTAGGAGGATGTCAAGTTGGCCCCTTTCTTCCAACGGTGGAATGTTCAGTGTTAAGTTCAAGGTACAAGTTGAGAGCTCATGTTATATATATAATATATATTATAAAATGAATTAGGTTGAGCATATCTATTTACGCCTTACATTTGAAACACATATAATATAATATAAAAAGGTAAAGTATCCAACCAACTGGTTGTTGGGGATAATTCTATTTGGGATCAATCATACTCCTGTAGCATCCACAATACATGCTCATTTTTGATGCAAAACTTACAGATTCATACAAAGATTTACAAATCTAAGAGAGCTCAATGTATACATAACTAATGGGGAATTAATTATATACAGAGCATGTTTATACTTTCAAAGAAAGACAGTTATCTCTAGCTGGCAGCTTCAAATCCTGGTCAAGGGGCGACAAGTATAACATAGAATAATTAACACAGCTTAACACTTGTAGCCAGTCATGGATTATGGAATGAGAACAGTCTACCCTTGTGGACTGAATAAGGGTTTAGGTTCAAAGTTCCGTGAAGGCTCCAGATTACGAACATGAAGCTCCTGAGTTCAAAAGAGAATGTTCCCAAGTTCATGGAGGAGGTTCTTGAGTTGGAAAGGTCCCGAGCCGACAAGAAAATACCTGAAGAAGGCCGGAAACACACACTGGCCAAAACGTTGTGTAGATACAATGAAGATGAGGAAAATATACAAATAATACAAAATGATCTCAATCTTTCCAAAAATTCTCTGTACATGTCAAAATGATATCAACCTGGTCTCACGAGAGAAATTTTTGACATATTACTCATAAAAACAAGGAAGAAGGTGTCCTAGGTATGAATGTTAAACTGCATCAATGGTGAAGTTTAATTTGGAGCTTGGGAGTGTTGGAGTACCCTTCATCGCATTGTCCTTAAGTCCCTCTGACTTATAGCAGATCAGTACCATTTATTGCTGAGATAGAAAAAATGAGTTATAAAAGAATGAGTTTTAAAGAAATGAGTTTTAAAAAAAAATGTTAAAAAAATCTTTGTATAGCACCTCAAGTATGAATAGAACAAAACGTCTTAAGCTATTTAATAACCAACAAGGGTTGACATGCCATAATCCAACAAGGGAAAGGAGAAATTGGAAGAGAAATGGAAAAAAAGAAGAGAAACATAAAGTGACCGACACAATAGAGTGCTGAAGGAAGGAACGTGGAGAAAGAGAGAGAGAGAGAGGAGAGGAGGAGAGAGAGAGGGAGAGAGAGAGAGAGAGAGAGAGGGAGAAACGGAGAGAGAGAAAAAAGAGAGAGAGAAAGAGAGAGAAGAGATATATATGGATCCATAATAATCTCATATCAATATGCTTTATTTTGTAAAAGAGACAAAGATAATCTTTTTTTTTTTTTTCTTTTGGAGAAGGGGTGAGTAGATTCTAAGATATAATTGTTAATTCAGAATTTTACCCCAGTTTTTTTTTGTCTGTATATTGTTTCAGTTGCTGTGAATCTCTTGGCCTTTCATCTTTTTCCTTAGATTATCAACCAATTCTTTCTCCTCATTGAGCCAGTGTATATTCGCTACCAAACTATATGTTGCTATTGGTTCCATGCTACGCATTTAGATAGTTAACCTTAGAGTGAATAAAATGTATAGAGTTTTCATTGTCCGAGGGAGTTTACAACTGCATGCCACAAGAACATGATAGCTATTATCAACCCAATTCTTTCTCTCAATTGAACAGGCAGCGTATATTCCTACACTACCTGAATAATTCACTGTCTGAACTCTAGGCCTTCCATCTCTTACTATAATACAAGTTTTCCTTAATTGTATGAACCGTTACCATCTTGCAACACCTTCTGGTTTAAAAATGAAACCGTGTCAAAGTGTATAGGATGAAATGAAAATTAAATCCTCATTAAACTTGGTGTTGCTTATGCCGTAATTCTTATTTTTTTATGGGTGCATCACCCAGCTAAAATAATGGACTCATTCCGTTTTTATTTATAAAGAAAGGGAAGAAAAAGGACATTTGCCTACACGAAAAAAATATAGAAAGAAAAAAGAGAGTAGGGGAAAAGATAGAAAGAGGGTGAGCAAGTGGAAGTGGATAATGCTAATCTATTTCAATCTTACATAATAAAAGAGGAAAGAAAGAAAAAAAGTGAGAGAGTTAAATCAAGATTTTAATACTTTTACATATTGAAAGTTTTTTGCAATAGCTCTTAAGTAATATATCAAATGTTGTAATAATCAAATTAATCATACTGTGGTATATCCACAGGTCCTGCTAGTAGCATATATCCGCACTACCTGACCAAATGTTGAGTGATCTCTGGGCCTTCCACCTCTTCCTTATGATATCAACCCGATTTTTTCTCTCCATTGAGCAGTGTAATATTCCTACAACTACTAGAAACCCTTCCCTTTCTGATTCTTAATGCAAGACCCACTGAATGCTGAAACGTTGCCAAGAATACTTTAGAGCAAAATGATAAAACTATGTTAGTGAAGGCTGATAGCTTTTTGACTTAGTGTGTCCTGGGATGCACATATTTGCTTTGAATGAATTTCTAATAGCGAACTAAAATCTACAGTAAATTTCTATACGCCTAAATCTACAATAAATTTCTATAGCGAACTAAATTACAATAAATTTCTATAGCGATAATCTACAGTAAATTTCTATAGCGAACTAAATCTACAATAAATTCTATAGCGAACTAAATCTACAATAAATTTCTAAGGCGAACTAAATCTACAATAAATTTCTATAAGCGAACATATATCTACAATAAATTTCTATAGCGAACTAATCTACAATAAAATTTCTATAGCGAAACTAATCTCAATAAAATTTATATAGCGAAAATAATCCTCAAATAAATTTCTAGAGGCGAATAATAATCTACATAAATTTTCTAATAGCGAAAAATAAAATCTAGCAA
The DNA here is from genome assembly GCA_023376005.1 of Doryteuthis pealeii. Classification (NCBI taxonomy): domain Eukaryota; kingdom Metazoa; phylum Mollusca; class Cephalopoda; order Myopsida; family Loliginidae; genus Doryteuthis; species Doryteuthis pealeii. Next base: position 63,485,925 of record CM042162.1, read on the forward strand.
TAAATTTCTATAGCAAATAATCTTACAATATTTCTATAGGGCAAAATAATCTATAATAAAATTCTATAGCAAAATAATCTATAATAATTTCTATAGGCAAAATAATCTACGATATTTCTATAGGCAAAATAATCTGACGATTAAATTTCTATAGCAAAATAATCTAGCCGATAACTTTTCTATAACAAAATAATTTACGATAAATTTCTAATAGGCAAATAATCTACGATAAAATTTTCTCATGCAAAAAATCTACAATATTTCTAATAGCAAATAATCTACAATAAATTTCTATAGCGAATAAATCAACAAATAAATTTTCCTAAATAGCGAAATAAATCTACAATAAATTTCTAATAGCGAAATAAATCTACAATAAATTTCTATAGCACAAAACTAATCTACAATATAAATTTCTATACGAAATATCCTACAAAATAAATTTCTATAGTTGAAATAATTTTCATTGAAAATTTTTTAGTAGTCAGCATAATCTACAATGAATTTCTATAGTAAAAACAAATTTGCAGTTAATTTCCTGTAGCTTAGATAATTCTAAATGAATTTCTATAGTACAGATCAATATTTTTAATCCACTAATGGTGTCTAAAACAATATCAATTGAGGCTTCTAAATTGCCATATCCCAAATTAAGAAAGAAAATTAAATTTGATCAGCTGGAAGATTTTTTTAAAGAAAATGATGTTCACATCTGCATCAATTTAAAGAACAAAGAAGTTTTTTGGCTGATTATTTTTCTAGTTTCCATAAATCGTATAAAATAGAAACAAACAATTTTTTACATTCAATAAACCAATACACATTAATCTATGTGTGGTATTGTTTAGTAACTAGTTATCTGTATCAAATGTAAGAACAACAGCATATGAACTTTGTGTTGTATATATATTTATAAGTACTATCAACGTGACCGATTGCCCAACGCCTAATGCTCGCTTTAAAAAAAAAAAAATGGGGCAAAACACAACCCAACCCTTTTTTATCATATGGGTTGCTAGAAGGGCGGTGGCTGCGGGTCCATGTTCGGAATGACGTTAAACTCTATCTGATGGTGAGGTTCCAGTTTTTGAGGTTTGGTAATTGGAGCACCCCTTCATCACAATTGCTCCCTGGTCGCCCTCTGACCCGGAGTGGTAGACCTGTTAAGGTCCCATCTATGGGTTAAAATAGAAAATTATTTATAAAAAATTGTAATTATCCATAAGATTGATTTATTTCAAAACTTTATTCTGATTAAATGACCCACTGAGGTTGATATTGGCGTAAAACAAAATAAACCAACCATCAAAAACGTGACCCATTGGATCATCCCATTGAGCTCTGGGTAGATATAGGATTGGGAAAAGTGAGTTTGCAAGAGAATTAAATTAGAAATAAATAATAAATTAAAGACCGAGATTAAAAAAAAAAAAAAAAAAAAAAAAAAAAAAAAAAAAAAAATTAAAATCATTTTGGAACTTCTTAAGAAATGTAATTCTCTTTGCAAAAGCTCACTTTTGACCTAATTTAAATTTATTAAGAGCCAAAATGTTGGCCGGATTGGCAGCTTATACTAACATACAAATCCGTTTCAAATCTCAAATCTGTCTATCTCTCTCTGTGTCTAGCTCTCAATTGAAGAACTAAACAACATAAAGGAGCTGTAATCAAGATATACTAGAGGGGGAAAAGTGACAGGCAGAATAATAAAGTAAGGACAGGTCAGTTTTTAGACTTAATTGCAAATTAACCACTAAATAAAAACTGAAATGTACAATGAATTTTTTTCCAACATAACCCAATCCTAAAAGTAGATGATTTAAGAATAACTTCCATGTCATTAAACTTAAACAGTAAAAAAGCCTTTAGGAGACAAACATAGATTTGGCTCAGCCTTAGCTATAATAATAAACATTAATATAATATATATACTATATATATATATAAACAGGCTTTGTTAAAACCATATAATATTTCCCATCTGATCGATCTTCAAGTGCTTCATTCCCAGCCTTCTAGTCGTCATTTTTCTTATATTGGGATCCAAATGTAAAGAGGTGTCCATATTTTGTTGCGCAAGGCTTCACACAAGTTAAGGGGGAATTTTTGTTGGTATTGTTTTTTGTGTTGAACTTTTAAATTCATTTCAGGAGGTGGGGTTTATTGCAGTTTTATTCAGTTAGGGAAAGATTTATTGTAGTGGGGGTGCTATGGTTTAGGTTCAAATCTGGATGAAGCTGTTTTGCATTTCACATTGTGGCCTAATACTCTGGGAAACGTATGTAATCCAACTACTCTCCTTCCCTTCCAGCTATGGTAAATTAGTGGGCAGACTGGGCTCTTTAAGCATTGGCTAGAAGGAAACTCGAATCAAACCTGTTAAACTCTTCTTAGAAATTGACCTTGTGTCACAACCACACACACACACTTGTCATTGAAATTTATTTGTCTGTCCTATGAAAATGTCCTAAAAAAAAAACATAGAATAATATAACAGATACAAACTGGTCTGCTGCTGAGAAAGTGAAGACTGGCTTTGTCAGTATAGTTCACGGCGTAATATCACTATACATATATGAAAGTTGGAGGCACTAGTGTAACGTTATTCATCATAGGAAAATGGAATCGCACCCGAGTTCAAATCCTGACAAGGCTGTTGACAATTTCTTTCATTTTAAAAAAAAATTTTTTAAAAAGAAAAAGTTTCTTTTAGAGACTAAAAAGCAGTTTTGAAAGAGAAATTTCAATGCTCTGTTTGTGATTAGTCCAACAGTAAAAAAGAAAGTCAAGTCGAGATAGGGTAAAATAGACAAGTGTATTTACAATAATGGTACAGGAACAACATAGCTTGTCGTTAAGGTAACAGTACAACCTTTTCAACTCGTGTCTCACTATTTATAGTGAAGAACCGGTGTATATTCTCACTGTAGGA
>CM042162.1:63488956-63496456 GCA_023376005.1 Doryteuthis pealeii
CAATGTTTTAGCGCTTGTTTACAATTTTAACGTAACATTTGGGATGGAAAAAAAATTTACAAAAATCAGGTAATTATCCGATTTTAATGAAATTTTCAGTACTGATTTAACAATTAATGAATTTTATAATGCATCTGTTATTTTATTTCAAAACTTTAATTTAGTAATTTTGCTATTAAAAATTAATATGTAAAATTCATTTAAAATAATAAAAAAATCGGATTTTAAGTTTAAAATGTTTATCTCATTATTTATACTGTAATTGGTACAATATATGACCAACTTGAAAAACATTTTACGTCCCCAACATAAGGGGGGTCAAAATTAAGCGACCTGAAAAAAATGAGAAAGTTTTGAAATAAAATAAATAATGCATTATAAAGATCATTCATTGATAAATAAACACTGAAAATTTCATTAAAATCCGATAATTCCCTGATTTTTGGTAAATTATTTTCTGTAGGGGGGATAAAGTCATTTTGTCAAAAACACATTTTAGGCTCAGTTTGCCAGTCCCTAGGATATTTCAAAGTTCACTATCTATTCATCTCAGAACTCATTCTATTCAAATAAAGTCCTATTATTATTATTGCCAGCGGTTTACGGTAGGATCGTAGTGGTGAAGGAGCCACTGTGAGCGGTTTAACATAGGCAAAGAGTTAAAAGAAGGGAACCTCTTTTGTTTTGGTTTTTGTTTTTTTCGAAAAGTATAATGAGGTGATATTCAAAAGGGAATCTGGCTGACACAGAACACAAAATTCAGGGCCGTCTTAGCATAAAGATGAATTAGGTATACCCAATTTGTCGAAAAATCTGTGTTTTTACAAAACAAATTTACAAAAAATCAGAGAATTATCCGATATTAATGGAATTTTCAGTGTTGATTTATCAATCAATGAATTTTATAAAGCATCAGTTATTTTAGTCCAAAACTTTCTGATTTTTTGGGGGGTCACTTAACTGTGCCCCCCCCCCCTTATTTTTGAGGCGCAAAATATCGGTGGGGTTATATACTTTCGAAACTAATTACAGTATGAATAAAAAGGCCGAAGGTGTGAATAGAAGAAAAAAATTAAGTATGATACTCTGGAAGAAAATGAGTACCGAAAATCGGAAAATAAAATGAAAATAAAAACTAAAAAAATAATTTTTGGAGATCTTTTTTTTTTTTAATTGGCTATTATCTTATAAAAGAAAAATATACATCGATATTTGTTCGGTTTAAAGGGGGTGGGCTAAATTTTCAAAAGAGTTTTCGACAAAAAATTATTAGAATTCGATACTAAAGTAAAGTAGTTATTAAAAAGATATGTTTTTAGAATCTAATAACATGACATTTTAAACTTAACATCATGATACTCATATTTTAAAATAACTGGTGCATTATAACATTCATTCATTCGTTGATAAATCAACACTGAAAATTTCATTAAAATCGGATAATTCTCTGATTTTTGGTAAAAGTTTTTCAATCGTGATGGTTAAATTTATTTTGTAAACACGGATTTTAAGTCATCTTTAGACAGTGTTTACGGTCATATTTGAGCAAAATTGACCAAGAAAAATCGTTTTTAATGTATTAAGAATGAATTACATGTATAATAATATTTTGCTTTTTTTACTAATATTCATTATTTTACTACTTTTCAACTTGACAAAAATTTGACCTTAAATAATCGATTTAATAATTTTTTTTTTTTTTTTTTTATGAAAAGCAGACGAAAAATTGGGTATACCTAAGATATACACATTGCAAATTGAAACACCACAAAATAACTTTTCAATTTTATTTATTTATTTTGCATAATCCAAATCTCTGTGGTTCAGTATTTAATAATACAAAAAAATTTAAGGGGGTAAGGTTAAATTTGGAAGGAGGGTGTACTTATTCTGAACATCAAAAATTGGGGGTGGGGGTATTTAGTTTGATTTATTTTTTTATTTAACACTAGAAGTGGCTACTCAGCATCAACTGGGTAAGGTGGGGGTGCAATAAAACCCTGGTGTATTGATTTGTTTACTTTTAAGATTTACAAATACTGGACATTTTTTTTTTAAATTTCAATGCTATTTCTTTGTATATTTTAATTTCAATGCTATTTCTTTGTATATTTTAATTTTCAAATATCTTCGAATATAAATCAAATCTTCATAATTTTTGCACAAAAAGCAAGAACCAGTGATATTTGATGTGTAAATATATTTACTTTATCATTAATTGGTTTATTTTCGTAGTTTCATCCGGACATACATGCACACCAACTGCCCTTTATATATGTACTAGAAGCGGCTACCCAGCATCGCCTAGGTAGAGGGGGGTAAAAAGATAGTCTCGCAGATCCATTATTGTTGAATCGCATGTATGTATGTATGTATATATATATATATATATATATATATATATATAGTTGTAGAAAAAGTTATATCCCAACCCCGGTTTCGGGCTACCATTACACCTTCATCAGGGGGACTGAGTGGATATTTCCGGTTACTGAACTCTATATAGGTAGATTGATTTAGAAAATTTCTTCAATTATTTCTGAAATTTAATCTTAGTCTGTTTGTCTGAATTTTGGCTAAGTTTTGTTTCTTTCTTTATTTTTTTACTTCTAGTAGTTTTCTTTGTTATTGCTTTATCATAATTTTACTGTATTATGCCTTTCTCGATTAATTTTATCTTATTGGTATTCTAATGCATTATGTAATCTATGCATACATTTTCCTAGGAATTCATTCTTTTTATTAATTAAGTCATTTTTATTTGGGAATCTAATTATTTCTAACTTTTCCTGTAGACACAAGAAGCATGAGTCCATCAGACCTCGGCAAGCACTCATTTTTTTTAATATATCCCATTTGATAATAGGTGTTATGTTTTGTTTTGATGCTTTAATAAAGCAATAAAGAAATAAAACTTAGTTTTTTACAAACTTCTTATGGTAATTTGCTTTTAGCTATGTTAAATTTCAGTTGATTTAACAGTGCAAAAATGAAAACATTGTTTTTCAATCATAATTTACATTATTTCCGTAAGCTGAATTTTTTTTTTTTTTTTTTTTTTTTTTAAATCATCAAGAGTTTGTTTAATGTTTTTTCTTTCGAATGGAAAAAAAATTTTCAATAAAATATTTATTTTTCTGCAAGTTTCATTGTGTTAAATATAAGGGGGGGGTAAAGTTCACAGGGTAAAATTGGTGGTACCTAATATATATATATATATTATAGAGAGAGAGAGACACACACACACACACAGCCGGGCGAGTATATTTTTGGGTAAACTGACAAGACTTTGGCCCATTTAGTAAAACTTTTCTCGTTCTCCCAATGGGAAAAATAAAATTTAAAAAATGTTCGACTTAACCTTACTGCACTTTTAACAATAGACTAATTATTAGTCCATTGTAATTAATCACTAATTACACTCGTGTGTGTGTGTGTGTGTATGTGGTGTTGCAAAAATAATAAAAAATTAAAGTTGGTGGAGTGGCCTAATGTTGGTATCAACCATACAGCAAGGGAGTCTATCCCCTTTTCACTAGCACTAGACCAAGGAGATTATTTTAGCATCTGAAGTGTAACGCCTCACTTACCATCAGCTCTTCACTTTACCACACAGATCCCCGTGCTACTCATACGCTGAGTTGGCGAGGGCCAGTATCGAACTAGGAACCTTGTGATTCCTAGTTGGACATTCTACCGAATGAACTAAAAGAATTCAAAATAAAAATCAAACTAAACAGAATAATTTCTCTGAATGTTTGAGATGAGGCTTGATGATTAGTATTATCTGCGTTATTCGGACTATTGTCCCCATCTTCATTGTTATTTGTACAACGTTTCGACCGATATGCCCTCTGGCCTTCTTCAGGTATTTCTTTCAGAATAAGTAGGAATTTTTGTTTTTTAAGAAAAAAGATCAATTGTTTAGTAAATTCTATTAAAAATATCAACAAAATGTAAGCGTTGTACTGGCCGTTCCTACAGTGGAGAATATACACCGGTTAACGACAAGCTAGTCGTTCCTGTACCATTATTGTAAATACACTTGTCTTATTTTACCCTATCTCGACTTGACTTCTTTTTTACTGTTGGACTAACATCACAACAGTAAACATGAAATTTCTTTTCAAAAACTTGCTTTTTAGTCTCTAAAAGAAACTTTTCTTTAAAAAAAATTTTTTTAAAATGAAAGAAATTGTCAACCGCCTTGTCCAGGATTTGAACTCGGGTTGCTGATTCCATTTCATATGATGATAACCATTACACTAGTGCCTCCAACTTTCATAATGATAGTGATATTACCGGTGAACATACTGACAACCAGTCTTGCACTTTCTCAGCAGCAGACCAGTTTTGTATCTGTATATTAATTTGTGTTATATTAGTGTGACATTTTCATATGAACAGACAAATTCAGTGACAACTGTGTGTATGTGAGACAAGATCAATTTCTTAAGAAGAGTTTAACAGGTTTGAATTCAGAGTTTTCCTTCTAGCCAATGTTAAAGAGCCCAGTCTGCCCTACTATTTACCAATAGCTGGAGGGAGAGTAGTTGGATACATACGTTTCCCAAGAGTATTAGCACAATGTGAAATGCAAACAGCCTCGTCTAGGATTTGAACTAACCATAGCACCCCCACCTACAATAAATCTTCCTAACTGAATAAAACTGCAATAAACCCCTCCTCCTAAAATGAATAAAAGTCTCAACACAAAAAACAACTACAACAAATATTCCCCCTTAACTTGGTTGAAAGCGCTTGGGAACAAAATATGGGACACCTTCTTTACCATTTGGATCCTAATATAAGAAAAACGACGACTAGAAGGCTTGAATGTAAGCACTTGAAGATCATCACGAGGAAATATTTTGTGGTTTTAACAAAGCCTGTTTTTATATATATATATATATATATATATATATATATATATCTTATTATAATGAAGATTGTGTGTTTGTCTGTCTGTAACCAAAACTATATTACTACTCAAGTCACAATTCCCTTAGTTATTGACATCACATTCTCCATGATTTTATTTTTTATTTAAACCTCAATTATTAATAAAATTGTTTTACATTATTAATACTGTTAACCATATCTACATACTTACAACATGCAATTATATTTATATATACAACAAAATAGCAGTTTACAGTGAGAATGGGAAGGCTAATTTGCATATTGATATTAAAAATGTGATTTTAATAAATATGTGATTAGTATTATTGATTTCTAACAGTTTGGTTTTATTTTAATGAATATAAGCAAAAATCTCTTCAATGAATCTTAAATGAAATCCATTAACAAGAAAAAATAACTGTCATTTTATTCTTTACTTCCTCTTTTAACTAAATACTTAAATTAGAAAAAATAAAAATGAAAGACGAGAGTGATGGAAGAGTAAGTTTCAGTTGTTCTATTTTTCGATTATACCCCCTCTGTTTCAAATCTTTTTATATGCATTTTTATTTAGTTTTATTAGCCTTTCTAATTTAATACAATATTTTATTACATTAAAACTTAAATACTTGCACCCGGAGGGTGCATATATTTGCTAGTATATATAATTATTGTTATTATTATACTAAGGCTGAGCGAATCTATATTTGTCTCCTAAAGGCTTTTTACTGTTTAGTTTAATGACATGGAAGTTATTCTAAATCATTTCTTACTTTTAAGCTTGGGTTATGTTTGGAAAAAATCCATTTTAATTAGTTCTATTTAGTCGTAATTTGCAATTAAGTCAAATACTGACCTGTCTCTTACTTTATATTCTGCCTGTCACTTTCCCCTCTCTATGTATATCTAGTTTCTCAATGAGAGTAGACACAGAGAGAGATAGACAGATTTGAGAGTTTGAAACGGATTTGTATGTTAAGTTTCATAAGCTGCCAATCCAGCCAACATCTTGGCCCTTAATAAATTTAAATTAGGTCAAAGGTTCCCTTACTTAGAAATCTTACAAAATAATTTTAATTTTTTTTTTTTTTTTTTAATTCTCCGGTTTTATTTATTTATTTTAATTTAATTCTCTTTGCACACTCACTTTTCCCTAATCCTAATTATCTACCCAGAGCTCAATAGGTTACCCAATGGGTCACGTTTTGACTTATATATATAATATATATATACACACATAAAGTTCATATGCTGTCTGTTCTTACTATTTGATACAGATACTAGTTACTAAACAATACCACACATAGATTAATGTGTATTGGTTTTATTGAATGTAAAATTGTTTGTTTCTATTTTATATCGATTAATGGAAACTAGAAAATAATCAGCAAAAAACTTCTTTGTTTTTTTTTAAATTGATGCAGATATGAACATCATTTAAAGAAAATCTTCCAGCTGATCAAATAATTTTCTTTTCTTAATTTGGGATATGCGCAATTTAGAAGCCTCAATTGATATTGTTTAGACACCATGTAGGATTAAAGATATTGATCTGTACTATAGAAATTCATTTAGAATTATCTAACTACAGAAATTAACTGCAAATTGTTTTACTATAGAAATTCATTGTAGATTATCTGACTACTAAAATTCAATGAAAATTATTTCACTATAGAAATTTATTGTAGATTATTTTGCTATAGAAATTTATTGTAGATTATTTCGCTATAGAAATTTATTGTAGATTATTTCGCTATAGAAATTCATTGTAGATTATTTCCCTATAGAAATTTATTGTAGATTATTTTGCTATAGAAATTTATTGTAGATTATTTCCCTATAGAAATTCATTGTAGATTATTTCGCTATAGAAATTTATTGTAGATTATTTCGCTATAGAAATTTATTGTAGATTATTTCGCTATAGAAATTTATTGTAGATTTATTTGGCTATAGAAATTTATTGTAGATTTATTTGGCTATAGAAATTATTGTAATTGATTTATTTCGCTATAGAAATTTATTGTAGATTTATTTTGCTATAGAAATTTATTGTAGATTTATTTTGCTATAGAAATTTATTGTAGATTATTTTGCTATAGAAATTCATTCAAAGCAAATATGTGCATCCCAGGACACACTAAGTCAAAAAGCTATCAGCATCACTGAAACATAGTTTTATCATTTTTTGCTCTAATGTTTCTTTGGGCAACGTTTCAGCGTTCAGTAGGTCTTGCATTAAGAATCAGAAAGGAAGGGTGATGACACCCATAAAAAAAATAAGAATTTGGCGGATAAGCAACACCAGATAATGAGGATTTACATTTTTGCATTTCATCCTATACTATTTGAACGGTTTCATTTTTAACCAGAATGTGTTGCAAGATGGTAACGGTCATACAATTAAGGAACACTTGTATTAATATATAGAAGATGGAAGGCCAGAGATCACAGTAATTTGTTCAGGTAATGTAGGAATATACACTGGCTCAATGGAGAGAGAAAATCAGTTTGATATCATAAGGAAGAAGGTGGAAGGCCAGAGATCACAACAATTTGGTCAGGTAGTGTGGGAATATATGCTACTAGCAGGACCTG
>CM042162.1:63501456-63506456 GCA_023376005.1 Doryteuthis pealeii
TAAAGTCAACGGGCCAGCCTAAAGTCGGTATCAGCCAGTCAGCGAGGGAGTCTATCCCCTTTTCAATAGCGCTAGACCAAGGAGATTGTTTTTAGCATCTGAGGTGGAGCGCCACAACTACCATCAGCTCCTTACTTTACCGCACAGATCCCTGTGCTACTCATACGCTGAGTTGGCGAGGACCGGTATCGAACTAGGAACCTTGTGGTTTCTAGCCGAATGCTCTACCGACTGAGCTAACCCAGCCCATGTGTTTATTTTTGCTTAAAGAATTTCAATGCTGTAAAATAATATAATAAACTAAAGTTGTTGGGGTGGCCTAAAGTCGGTATCAGCCATACAGTGAGAGAGTCCATCCCTTTTAACTAGCTATAGACCAAGGAGATTGCTTTTGTTTTTTTTTTAGCATCTGAGGTGGAGCGCCATGCCTACCATCAGCTCTTCACTCTACTGCACAGATCCCTGTGCTACTCATATGCTGAGTTGGTGAGGGTATTGAACCCCGGAACCTTGTGTTTCCTAGTCGCACACTCTACCGACTGAGCTAAACCGGCCCTGGTTATAGATAATACCTAACAATATATCAACCCTTGTTGGGTCAAATTCAGTCCTCCTTTTTTCTTTTTTTTTTTTAATGTGTTTTTTTTTATGTTTTTTTTATCTGACTGTTGATCTCATTTTCATAGTGAAATACACATACACAATACTTTGTCTGATGTACCCTCTGGCCTTCTTCAGATTTTTTCCTGTCGTACGACTAGGAACCACCTTATGTTATTTTCACCCATAGTCAGGATTGAACCTGCAACCTACAGATGATTGTTACTTAGAACATTATTAACTCAACCGTTATGTCCAACTGGTACAACGGATATTCAAAGTTCAACAAGAAACACCTGAAAATGACCAGATATCAGCCAAAACATTGTGTATATAACAATAAAATTGAGAACAACAGTTAAAAAAAAAAATCTAAATAATACAAAGTAATGATGTTAATAATTTTAATAATACAAAGTAATGATGTTGATAATTGTTATAATACAAAGTAATGATGTTGATAATGTTATAATACAAAGTAATGATGTTGATAATTGTTATAATACAAAGTAATGATGTTGATAATTGTAATAATACAAAGTAATGATGTTGATGTTGATAATTGTTATAATACAAAGTAATGATGTTGATAATTGTTATAATACAAAGTAATGATGTTGATAATTGTAATAATAAAGTAATGATGTTGATAATTTTAATAATACAAAGTAATGATGTTAATAATTTTAATAATACAAAGTAATGATGTTGATAATTGTTATAATACAAAGTAATGATGTTGATAATTGTTATAATACAAAGTAATGATGTTAATAATTTAATAATACAAAGTAATGATGTTGATAATTGTTATAATACAAAGTAATGATGTTGATAATTGTTATAATACAAAGTAATGATGTTGATAATTGTAATAATACAAAGTAATGATGTTGATAATTGTAATAATACAAAGTAATGATGTTGATAATTTTAATAATACAAAGTAATGATTTTAAAGTAGAGATAAAACTAGTATTATATGGAATATTCATATTATTGCGAAATAAACCTTTATCATTAAGAAACACCAAGTTTTGTTAATTCATCCGCCACAGTGAGAAACAACATCAGAGCTGCGACCTAGCGTCCACCTCCTCTGAAAACTGCATCACATCTATCTCACACGTCCAATCACACACTTTCAAGAGGTCAAGCAAAAGGTTATAACCATCAACAAAGGGCCTTTCTATGGTTTTTAATCTAACGGACTTTATTTAAATATTCTAACTACAGGTATGTTCATAATTTATAAGCTGCTTATAAATTATGTAACACAAACATTCAAAAGATTGAAATTTATAACCATTCACTTAACAGAACATGTGGTTTCAAAAACAGAATAGTTCTGTGTTTAGCCCTAACTTGTTTGTTTATTTATTTATTTTTTAATTCGGAGGGGGAGGGATTAATGTGATGAGCATTTTGCTTGGAAATTGCTGATCCATCTGGTGCCGATGGTCATCAGGTTAGTTGCGGAGAATGAGAAGCTCATTCGGTTGGAAAGCGCTTGATTTAAAATCATTTCACCATGCCGCAAGAACAAACCGCACCATTCCAAAACTCATTATGCCGATTCCACTGGAGGCATTCGGAGAAAGAAAAAAAAAAAGAAAAAAAATAAACAATCTATGAAGAATTCAAATTAAATTCCTCCCCCAATCTCCATCGTATCCTCCTCTCATTTTGCTAAATTTTTTTTTCTTTCTTTTTTTTTTTTTTTTTTTTTTTTCATTTTTGGTTTTGTTTAATAAATCAATTTTCTACATCAATTACTTTCAAATTGACTGACAAAGTTTTTGTGTGTCCATATTTACTAAGTTTATAGAGGGTGCATGGTGTAATGGTTACCGTCATAGGAAATGAACATGGTAATTTATGAGGAAGTGCGTCCCAGTCTCCTGCCTCAAAAATTGCTACCCGGTGACTATTAAAATAACGACCCCAGCTACGGTGTTACTTGAAAGAAAACAACCAACTTAGGGTGTTAAGATAGATAGATAGATATATATCCATCTTCATATCTAAACAAGAATTACGACAAATTACGATAAATAAATAAGTATTACGACAAAAAAGAGAAGCCCCCCCCCCTAAAATACATTTAACGCCCTAAGTTGGTTGTTTTCTTTCAAGTAACACCGTAGCTGGGGTCGTTATTTTATTAGTCACCGGGTAGCAATTTATGAGGCAGGGGACCGGGACGCACTTCCTCATAAATTACCATGAACATTGTAAGACGAGTTCAAATTCTGCATGAGGCTGTTTGCATTTCACATAGCGCTAATACCCTTGCGAAAGGTATGAATCCAACTATTCTCCCTACTCCTATGAGTAAATAGTAGGGCAGACTGGGCTCTTTAACATTGGTTAGGCAACCAGACTAGGAGATGGAAAACTCCGAGTTCAAATCCTGGATGTGGTAATTGCATTTCACTTAGCGCTAATACCCTTGGGAAAGGTATGAATCCTACTCTCCCTCCAGCTATGGATAAATAGTAGGGCAGACTGGGCTCTTTAACCTTGGTTAGGCAACCGGTCTAGGAGAAGGAAAACTCTGAATTCAAACCTGTTAAATTCCACTTAATAAATTGACCTTGTGTCACATCCTGCTTGTGCAGTAGGGTTGGTAAATATGTATTTACTAAGTTTAGTGTGTCCTGTTTATGACTAATTTCATCTGATGGCGAGGCTCCAGTTCTGGAGATTTGGGGAGTGTGGAATATCCCTCCATTGCCATTACTCTCAGGTCCACTCTGACCCGTACTGGTAGTACCTGTTACGGTCTCATTTATGGGTCAAATAGATCTGTTTGCAAATTATTAGTATTAGATAAGAATACTTTGTTTGAATAACTGAGTTATCTACCCTTGATTAATTGTCTGTTTGAAGAAGAGGAATAGTTAGAATGGTGGTGCTAGTTGATAATTTTCATAGCGCAGACATTGGCCAATCAACAGCCACCTTGAGGAAGGCAGTTCCAGCAAGCTGGCTATTTAAATTCGGTATTTAGAACTCCTCAATGGTTGATTGGTTAGATTTTTACGGCATGTTGGGTTATTTTATGCCGAAGACATTGTTTTATTCATTCTTGTTGGGTATTTAATTGAGAATGCATGTATAAACAAAAAATGAAAATAGTGAATATTTAAACCAAAAAATCTCTTGATATAAGTCCTTTTTATTTTTTTGTTTTTATTTCATCTTATATAATAAACATACTAAACAGCAGTAATCCTTAATGACCTTTAAAAATTTTATCAAATGTACCCTGCCATAGTCGGGTAAGTCAGTCAATGTTGATTGATGATTGGCTGTAATGACATTTTTTTTTATCATTATTACTTCCTTTTTTGCCACAATTAGTTATAATTAGTTATAATTATGTTAAAACCTCCTAAAATGACAGGTAATAAGGTTATATCGAACTTAACGGACCTAAATTCCACTATGATATGTCACCCTGCCGAAAGAAAAAAAATACCAAAAATCAGCGAATTAATCAAATTTAATGAAATTTTCAGTGTTGATATATTAATGAATAAAGGATATAATACACCAGTTATTTTATTTAAAAACTTTTACATTTTTTTCAGGTCAGTTAACTTTGAACCACGTATCTTTGAGAATCTGTGTTACGCCACAAAGATACATGGTTCAAAGTTAACTGACCTGAAAAAATGGTATCAGCCAGACAGTGAGGGAGAGTATCCCCTTTTCACTAGCACTAAACCAGAGAGATTGTTTTTGCATCTGAGATGGGGTGCCAGACCTATTATGAGCTCCACTTTACTGCACAGACCCAAGCTATGCTACTCATGCCCAGAATTTGTGAGGTCTGGTATCGAACCTGGAACCTTTGATATCTAGGTGGATGCTCTATCGATTGAGCTAAACCGGCCTCTAAAAATAAAGTCAATGGAGAGGCCTATTGTTGGTATCAGTCGGACAACGAGGGAGTCTATCCCCTTTTCCCCAGCACTAGACCAGGGGGATTGTTTTTGCATCTGAGATGTAGTACCACGCTTACCATGAGCTCTCCACTTTATCGAGGTGACTGTGGTCTGAATGTTGCGTTTATACATAAAGATGAGAACAACAGTCCGAAATATCAAAATTAGACTTTAGTTATGTTTTTTTAATAATGTAAATATTTATTTATCTGAATAAATTCAGTTGTTGCTATTGGCATCCTTCTGTCTATGAAAGACGATGGGGTAGTGTCCAATTTTTTAATTATTATTGGAACTACGTAGCCTGGGTGGGTTGATATGGAGGATGAGCTGTTGCCCAAACAGCAAACCCTCCCTTTCCACACTGCCGCTGTGATCCAAAGAAAAGGTAAGGAAACAATGCTGTTTGGCAGCAGCAGTGTCACAGGAGTTGCTAGGTAGTACTGG
>CM042162.1:63511456-63575961 GCA_023376005.1 Doryteuthis pealeii
TAGTGCTAGTAGTAGTATAGTTATTATTATGTGAAAACACAATAAATAAATGTCAAAAATGAGTTGTGAAAGTTGATATTATTATTTATTAATATTTCAGATCATTGACAATGTTTAAATCATTTCAATTATTAAATATATATCTAGAATTAGATATATATTAAATCGATGTCTATAATTCAATATATATCAAATATACAGGGTGTCCCAGAAGTTACACACCATCCTGGTTTTCAAAAATACACCTTTGTTGATTTCAAATCACTGTTATTGAGAATAATTATACTAAATACTCAAATTGAGATAGAAAATCAATTGTGTCAATTACTATCTATGAATATGTTTTTGAAATAAATAAAGGTGTTGTTTTTCAAAACCTGGATGATACATGACTTCTGGGACACTCTGTATATCTACTATCTTTATCAGCACAATTCAAATATTATCTGTTGCTGTTTGTTTTCATAAATCATCTGCAGAACTCTTATTTTTCACATTTATTTATTTATTACTTTTCTACATACTGTCAGATAGAAACAGACCAAAATAGATAGATAGATAGATAGATATAAACAGGCCAAGATACATAGATAAATACAGACCAAAAGATAGGTAGATAGATAGAAACAGACCAAGATAGATAGATATTAACAGACTGAGATAGACAGACCTAGACAAACATACTGACAGATAGATAGTTCGATAGATAGATTGAAAGAAACAGGCCAAGATAAATATATTGATAGATAGATTGATTGATTTACTAATAGATAGATTGATAGATAGATAAAACCAGACCGAGATAGACTGATAGATAGACAAAAACATACCGAGATAGATAAGTAGATAGATAGATGTAGAGAGACAGAGACATAGATAAAACAGTCTGAGATCACACATAGATAGACAGATAGATAAAAAAAACTGTCCAATATAGATAGACGGATAGATTAGATAAATAGATACTGTCTGAGATAAACAAACAGAGAGATAGGTAGACTAGCTGAAATATGACCGAGATAAATAGATCGATAGATAAAAATAGAGATTCATAGATAAATAGGAACAGAGATAGATAGATAGATAGACCGATATGAACGATCTAAGATGTAACAGACATGGATCTGAAAAAGTTAAAATATATTTTCCACTCGTTCCATTTAGAACCTTCTCTTTCCTATTTTCCCTGGTTTTCTTTCAACTATACAATTTTTTTTGTTTATTTATTTTATTTATTTTATTATACTTGCTGCAGTTATAGATATATTTACCACGTACCCCACGTGTACGGGTTAGGCACAAGGCCCTATTGATGTGGGACCACCCACAAGCCGTGACTCATGGTGTGGCGGGTGCAAAAAATGCGTTGATCCCGTCGGCATTCTCCCTCAAGGGGAGGGGGGCCTCAGGCACCGGGAAATAAACCCAGCCCTGCAGTTACAGATCTTTAATTGGGAATTATATTTTGTTAGGGATGACAAGACTTTCGGACCACCTTATACTTACACGTGTTGGGTTGTATTCCCTTTGCCTGGAAGAGTTATATTCCCTCTGGGTTCCCGTTTTTGACCTCCAGGGTTTTTTGTATTTAAGCACCTGTTTCAAACTCTCTCTCTCTTTTTCTTCTCCGGGACCTCACACACATGGGTTAGACATTTATGTCTACACCCTTCTTGTGTGGGGGTCAGCCCCCAACACAACACTAGTAAGTTACTATGGACTCTCATAACTATCCCTATCTTTTGTATGTACATTTAGATAACCATTGTATACGTTTTTATTGTGTCTTATCCCTTTTCTATGTACGTGTATATCTACTTTTCTTATATATCTTGTATACGCATATTTCTTGTCTTAAATGTTTCTCTATGTGCTTGTATTAAAGTCCTTTGTATATGTAACACTCTTGGTCGGAGTTGTTTTGTTCAACCAACAATTATAAGTGATATTATAACATTGTATCCAACATACGTTTCTGAAAGAGTTAAAATGAAATATGTTTGGCACTCATTCCATTTAGATTTTTTTTTTTTTTTTTTTTTTTTTTTTTTTTTTAACGTACAAAAAATTTTTTTTAACGGTACAAAAATTTTTAATTTATTTTTTATTAATTTTCATTTTTTTTTATTTTTATTTATTTTATTTTTTTTTATTAATTTTTTTTTTTAACCGTACAAATTTTTTTTTTATTTATTTATTTTTTATTAATTTTCATTTTTTTGCCAGTATTCTTTTAACCGTACAAAAAAATTTTATTTTTATTATTTTTTTTTTTTTTTTTTTTACTTTCAACAATTAGCATTATTTTCTTGCTACTTGATCTATTCTACATCCTTTTGTAATTCTAAGACGAGTCTTTATCAATTAGAGTGTTGTGTAGATTATTGATCTTGTGTTTTTTTTGTTTTTTTTGTATTGTTTTTTATGTGGGGGAGTTAATTTGTTGTTTTTTTGTATTAAGATATCTTTCTGTAATTTTGAGATGGGCCATTATGAATCCAAGAGGTGTTCAAACTATTTTGAGAAGAGTCTTGATCTTCCCATGACGTATTCAAATTATTGATCTTACTCTCATTTCTTTAGAATGTCTTCTGTAATTTCCAGATGTCCGTATCAATCTAAGACTTTTTCAGACTATTGATTTCTCATTGTTTTTTTCTTTAAGGTACCTTCTTTAATTTTAAGACAAGTTTTTAGCCACTTAAGGGTTATTTGGATTATTGTCCTCTTCTTTATTGTATATATATATATATTTACGAACCCTCCATACAAGCAGGATGCAACACAGTCAATTTCTTAAGCGGAGTTTAACAGGTTTCGAATTCAGAATGCTCTGTGTTACATATGCACAGTACCCTTGTTACTGTGCTCCATGTTACATATGCATAGTACCCTTGTTACTATGCTCTGTGTTACATATGCACAGTACCCTTGTTACTATGTTCTCTGTTACATATGCACAGTACCCTTGTTACTGTGCTCTGTGTTACATATGTCCAGTACCTTTGTTAATGTGCTATAATGATGACACTAGTCCAAACAGATAAGCATCAGTACTTCTCATGGGGAAAGGGGATGCGATGAAGACAAGCTCATTTATTTTCATAAAAAAAATTTATTTTTTTTTTTTTTTTTTTTTATTCAATTATCAGAAGTGTTTCAACGTTTGATCATTTTAATTTTAAAAACTTCCAATTGCTAATTTGTACATTTCTAGAAAGATCTAGACAAGAAACCACATAAAAAAATTTTTAAATTGAATTTACTATATCAACACCCTGAAAAAGTTATTTGAAAATTTTCATTTACTTTTTTTAAAAAACTAAAAAAAAAGGAATTTTATACAGTGTTTTTTTTTTCTTTGTTTTTTTTTTTTTTTTTTTTCTTTTTTTTCATTGGAGTTTCAAAAACTTTTCTTTTTTTTTTTTTTTTTTTTTTTTGTGTTGATCCCAAAACAAATTTCCTCTGACGCAATTTATATATTAAGAATATATTAAAAGAAAAGACTTATTTTAATTATATTTGAATATGTTTCTATATTAAATAATTCATAGGACTGATTTTAATACATTGGAGAATAAAACAATAATATTAGCGATCGATAATACCAAAATTTTTTTCAAAAAATAAATAGGTTAGTTGAATTTGTCTTTGTGTATCTCACACCATTCATCCATGAATGTAACATGGAAATATAAATTTTGTTTTACATCTTTTTCTCAGAGCTTTCGTTCTGGCTAGCAAGTATACAACACAATAATAATGTGGCCCGCACTCGATATTTTTTTTCAATTATCCGGCTCACCATGAAAAAAGTTTGGTGATCCCTATAATAAGATAATGGACAAAACAAGTCCAGGCATTATTCTGTACATTAATTTGATGAGACAAAAAGAAAACATTTTATACATTGGACTGAAATGAAAAAAAAAAACAGAAAAAAAACACTATTGAAAGTAAAATGGAGTTAGTCATTCAAGTTAGAGAAATACTTAATTTTTTTTTTTTTGTTTATCTTTTTATTCAGTTATTTATTTTTTTTCATTTATTTATTTATTTTTTTTATTCATTTTTTTATTCATTTATTCATTTTTTTTATTCATTTTTTTATCTTTTTTATTCATTTTTTTATTTATTTATTTTTCATTCATTTATTTATTTTTCATTCATTTATTTATTTATTTTTCATTCATTTATTTATTTATTTTTCATTCATTTATTTATTTATTTTTCATTCATTTATTTATTTATTTTTCATTCATTCATTTATTTTTCATTCATTCATTCATTTATTTTTCATTCATTCATTCATTTATTTTTCATTCATTCATTTATTTATTTTTCATTCATTTATTTATTTATTCATTTTTTTATCTTTTTTATTCATTTTTTTATCTTTTTTATTCATTTATTTATTTATTTATTTTTCATTCATTTATTTATTTATTTTTAAATTCATTTATTTGTTTTTCTTTTTTTTCTTTTTTTCTTTTTTTCAACCATTCTTTTAATCTTTTATTATTGTGATGAGAAGAGGAAAATAAAAGTTCAGTAAGATTTTGAGATCAGTTCTTTTGTGAATGGTAAAAATCATCTCCTCTCCCACATTAGCTTTCTTCTATCTGACCCCTCTTTCCCCCAAAAAAACATTCATATTGTGTCAACCCCACCCATCTAAACTTGCCTGTGCCAATTTAATTAGATGAGATTTGGGATTATAAAATGGCACAATATAATGGAAAATGCATTGCAGATGATTTTAATTGCTAATGATGAATTAGTTACAAAATAAAACATTGATTGATTTTTAACGGCATATCAACTCGTCTAGGGTTATTTTAGGAGTTATGTTTTTACGTAAAAATAAATAATGAACACTAAATAAAAAGCGGACCTGTTAAAGATTGGTTGCATGCAATGTATCTGGATTTTTTATGGAAAAATTGTGTCCTTGGGATGTATGGATACAATTTTACTGTGTCCTTTTACATTTTTATGTATCGGGGACTCAGGACATGTAACTATCAACATCTCCGTGTATGTATATATATATATATATATATAATATATATTTATATATATATATATATATGAATTTATATATTGAAAAAACAAAAGATGTTTACAAATGCATGGGCTCATCAGAGAGAATGTGCAAACCGTTTCTCTCCTGATGAGCCCATACATTTGTAAACATCTTTTTTTTTTTCAATATATCAAATTCACACTGTCGGATTAAGTTCCATTATATATATATATATATATATATATATATGTGTGTGTGTGTGTATGGTGAACAAAAGTAATAAGACAAACAGGAATATTTCTTTTGTTATTTATTTTCTGATTGTTCTCAGCTAGTTTTGACCTAAGGTCATTTTTCTTGTGAAAAAAATTGTTTTTAGAAAGTTTTAAAAAGTTTTCTAAGTGTTTGACAAGCCACAACAATTCGAGCAAAGAAATATATTAGAAGTGGTGAGTCGATCTGTTCAATGAAAACCATCTTTTAGTTGAATTCATTTGAAAGTTTCTTATATATGAAGTGGTCAAACAATGTGTTTGAAATGGCGAAGGCTGACAAATTTTTGGGAGATTATGTGCTTAATTAAAGTCATACCTAATTTGTTAATTATTATAATTAAATGAATTAGGCGTGCATATTGGTTTAAATGTGAAGCGTAAACAAATTGAGAAAAAGTCGATCTCTGTATGTACATTTCAGCCCATTAGGCCTCATCAGTAAAGCTATATATATATGTGTGTTTCCTAGTGACAGAAATAAAATGTAATTTGCACCAACTCCTAAGTAAGTATATATGATCCATATATAGATATATATATATATATATATATATCTGACACACCCATTAATTAGTGTTTTGAAATGTGAATTTTAAATGTTTAATTTTTGTTTTGTTTTTTTTTTTTAGATTCTGATGAAGATGCTGATGGTTTTAACAAAGGAATGCCAGGTCAACTGGATTCAAAAACCAAGGTAAATACTTTCACATTATATAAAGTTAGCAGAGTGGCCTGGAGTTGTTTATTAAAATGATTTGATTCTGTTGTTGGGAGACTAAATGGAGTAGTCTCCCTTGTCACAGGGTTTGAATAACTCTTCCGCGTCAGGAGTCCCTTTTTGGTCACGTGACACAGGAGCCCTAAAGTCTCACTCTCATTTACAAAGCTGTCTTGAGGAGGACAGATGTCCTAGACCAGGGAGATTGTTGTTGTTGTTTTTTTTTTTCTCGTCTGAGGTAGAGCGCCACACATTCTATCAGCTCCCCACTTTACTGCACAGGTCCAAGCTGTGTTTCTCATGCACTGAGGTTGGTGAGGGCCAGTATTGAACCCAGAACCTTGTGGTTCAGAGGCGGATGCTCTACTGACTGAGTTGAAACTGCAATGATGGATCAAACAGATAATTTTTTTTTTTCACAACCCCTCCGCACGAGCAAGCTCATTTTTAAGCTGTGTTTAATAGGTTTGAATTCAGAGTTTTCCCTCTCTTAGACTGGTTACCTAGCCCTGTTATTTACCCATAGCTGGAAGGAGAATTGGATTCATACCTTTCTCAAGGGTATTAGTGCTATGTGAAATGCAAACAGCTTTGTCCAGGAATTTAACTTTGGTTGATAAGTCCATTTCCTTCGACTCTAACCATTAGACCATGCACCTCCATAAACAAACAGATAAATATGGTTGAAAGTGATTTAACCCTAACCCTAATGTAGAATTATTGAAAAGCCAGAAGTCAATTACTAATCAGTGTAGTAGTTATTAAATTTTTTTATTGTGTCCACATACACATGGACACACAGAGTGGGCCAAATAACAAACTTACATTTATCAGCTCTTTGAGATACTGGATGTTGTGAAGAGGACTTACAGGGAGTGATGACCAATAGGTACTGGATGTTGTGAAGAGGACTTACAGGGACAGGTGCTGAGAGAGTGTCATAGTAATCTGTGCTGTCAGCATGACATGATAATGATTATTTACATCCAGTACCCTAGTTATTAGACACTGTGTTATACAACACAGAACATGTACGGTAGCTTTGGTAATGGGCACTGTGTTATATATGCATGGTGGCTTTGGTTAGACAACCAGTCTAGGAGAAGGAAAACTCAGACCAGCTTTACTCTGATTAAGAAATTGACCTTGTGTTACATCCTGCTCATGGTGGAGGGATTTAATAAATATATACTTGAAGCCATATAAGTCGTCGGGGCGGCCTAATGTAGGAATCAGCCAATCAGCGAGGGAGTCTATCCCCTTTTCACTAGCGCTAGACAATGAGATTGTTTTTGCGTCTGAGGTGGAGCGCCACACCTACCATCATCAGCGAGGGAGTCTATCCCTTTTTACTAGCACTAGACCAAGGAGATTGTTTCTAGCCAAACACTCTAATAACTGAGCTAACCCAGCCCCTTTGAAGCCATGTAATTGCTCGCAAAAGAAACAAAATAACCCAACAAGGGTTGATATGCCATAAAACCAACCAATTAACCTACAACAAAAAAGTCTCTTTGGTATAAAATAACCCAACAAGGGATGATATGCCATAAAACCAACCAATTAACCAACAGCAAAAAGACTGTCCTTGGCATAAAATAACCCAACAGCAAAAAGATTGTCTTCAGCATTAAATAACCCAATGCTGGTTGATGTGCCGTAAAACCGTTCTGTAAATCAATGCCTGCATTTTTATTCATGTGTTCAAATATTTGCAGAGAAATGTAAAAAAAAATTGTGACATGTACGGTCACATCTTGTCATTTTTATTTTCATCTGGTTGTCAAGGTAGCTTATAGGATTGATAGTGAACAACTTGCCCAAAGCAATGAAATGTTGTTTGAGTTTTTTTTTTTGTTTGTTCATTCTACAATAATTTGCTGACTGGTGTTTCTATTCTGATATGAGCAAGACAATTTCCACTAATGGTTGAAGCATGTGTGGCTTGTATTTTTGTGCGGCTGTGGATGGTTCAGGATGAAGTGTGTGTAGATTAACAGGCTAAAAGCTGCTATCAGCTGCTTGGCAACCCCTCCTCTTGGAAACTAAAGCTGGAATCGGTTGGTTGACTGCTTTAGATTTTCATTTCGCTGATTGGTTTTAAGGTTGCTGCAATACTTTTTGATAATAAACACCGAGCAGCTTTTATGTGTGCATACATGTTGAAGGGTTGGATTTTTTTATTTTTTATTTTTTTAATTTTATTTTATTTTTTATTATGGAACATATTGTTGAAAACTACGGTGGTAATCCTTAAAGTTATTCGATTTTTTAATGCAAAAATCATTAAACTGATTGAAATTCATTGTCAATTAATGGAAGTGTATGGCGAGTTGTGCGTGGATGTCAAAAATGTCCCCAAGTGCTGTAATCCCAAAAGTGAGGTCTCCAAACCGCTGGGGATGCAGAGAAACTGTTCATGCGGCTATTAGCAACACTGTTGTGTTTGTTGTGCATGCATTGTGCTGCAATACTTTTTGCTAATAAACACCGAGCAGCTTTTATGTGTGTATACATGTTCAAGGGTTGGGGTTTGTTTTTTTGTTTTTTATGGAACATATTGTTGAAAACTACGATGGTAATCCTTAAAATATGATGGGGTGTGAAGTTAGCAAAGTTATTCGATTTTTGAATGCAAAAATCATTAAACTGATTGAAATTCATTGTCAATCAATGGAAGTGTATGGTGAGTTGTGCGTGGATGTCAAAAATGTCCCCAAGTGCTGTAATCCAAAAGTGAGGTCTCTAAACCACTGGGGATGCAGGGAGACTGTTCATGCGGCTATTAGCAACACTGTTGTGTTTGTTGTGCATGCATTTGCGCAGTCACTGCCACACTTAGTTTTGGCTTGGTAGTTGTTTATGATAACGCTCTTTATTGACACTACCAACCAGTGTGAAGTTCATGCAGTTACTCAATTTTTGAACACAAAAGGCACCAAAATAATTAAAATTCTTCACCAATTTAATGGAAGTGTATGGTGAGTTGTGCATGGATGTCAAAAATGTCTGCAAGTGCTGTAATCCCAAAAGTAAACTATTCGTGCAGCTATTGACAACACTGTTGTGTTTGTTGTGCACGTGCCTGCCCCTGTATGCACCTCTCTGCCATGCTCAGTTTTGGTCTGAACAAATCTTGGAAGCAGTATTCCACAAGAAAACAGCTGTACAGTCACCTGCCTTCTGTTACACAAACCATCCAGGTGAGATGAACAAGACATGGAGAAGCAAGGACGAACTCATAACCTACATATGGTCACCCGATTGTAGGCTGACTGGCAAAAATCTGCATCAATTGGTTCTATGCAGATTCTGGATGCTGCAATGAACGATAGGGACGGTTGACAAGAAAGAGTCATGGGAATCCATTCTGACAATGCGCCCTGATGATGATGATAATTGAAGTAAAATGTGTTTTAATTTTGCCTAATGACTTTAAGGCAGTTTTTTTTTTAATGCCTCAAATAACAATATGTATTTTTGAAATGAGGCTTGATATAAATAATTTTGATTTTTCAGACTATTAACTACCACAATAAAGATGAGGACAATAGTCCAAAAATCAAAATTATTCACCTCAAATAATTATTTGTCAGTATTTTTGAAATGAGGCTTGATATAAATAATTTTGATATTTCAGATTATTAACTACCACAATAAAGATGAGGACAATAGTCCAAAAATCAAAATTATTCACCTCAAATAACTATTTGTATTTTTTAAATGAGGCTTGGTGTGAATAATTTTCATAACTTCAATAAAACATATTGATACAGGCCTAAAATTTTAACTCTGGCTCTATTTGACATCTAAATTGGTTGTTTAAAATTTGACGATTTATTTTCAAATCAAATTAGAATTCTTGAAGATTTGCTTCATAACTTCAGGCAGGATGGGTTGTATTCAATGAATCCATTATTTCATACCCTGCTACCTTCTAAAATCTCCACTTCCCTATTAGCATCCAGTTGCTGTAGATATCTTTTCCTAAAAAGGAAAAAAATTGATTTTGTGATCAGTTTCTTAATTGAATTAAAATTAAATCAGGCATTTTATTAGTGAGTTTAATTTTTTCAATTTTTTTCTTTTTCTTATTCTTTCTTTCCTTCCTTTTTTTTTTTTTTTTCAATTTTTTTTCTTAATAAATGAATTTGCTGTAAGGAAACTGATTTAATCAGACAATTTTTTTTTTTTTTTCATAAAATATATTTTTTTTTAAATTATTTTTTTGTTTGGTTTTGTCAGAGTTTAAAGAATTAATGAATTTCCCAATTAATGAGAAAAATGTGGTAAGAGATTGAAAGATTAATTTTAATTGGGATATTTCTCTTGAAAGAGAAGATTAATTAATCTCCCAGATAAATACACATTAATTTAAAAACACACACACGCAAAACCTAAACAATGATGTTTGCATTTCATTTCATGCTAATACCCTTGGGAAAGGTATTAATAAATTTGTTCTGATTCTTCATCTTTTCTTAAATGACCAATTCCTCACCATTTTGTTTCAACTTACTGATTCATCGTTGTTTTCTTCAACTTACTGATTCCTAGTCTTTTCTTTTCCACTGACCAATTCCTCATCTTTTCTTTTCCACTGACCAATTCCTCATCTTTTCTTTTCCACTGACCAATTCCTCATCTTTTCTTTTACACTGACCATTCCTCATCTTTTTTTCCACTGAACGATTCCTCGCCTTTTCCTTTTCACTGACCGATTCCTCATCTTTCCTTTTCTTTTCACTGACCGATTCCTCATCTTTTCCTTTTCCTTTTCACTGACCGATTCCTCATCTTTTCCTTTTCACTGACCGATTCCTCATCTTTTCCTTTTCACTGACCGATTCCTCATCTTTTCCTTTTCACTGACCGATTCCTCATCTTTTCCTTTTCACTGACCGATTCCTCATCTTTTTTTCACTGACCGATTCCTAGTCTTTTCCACTGACCAATTCCTCATCTTTTCTATTCCACTGACCGATTCCTCATCTTTTCTATTCGACTGACCGATTCCTCCTTTCTTTTCCACTGACCGATTCTTGACCGATTCCTAGTCTTTTCTTTTCCACTGACCGATTCCTAGTCTTTTCTTTTCCACTGACCGATTCCTCGCCTTTTCCTTTTGACTGACCGATTCCTCATCTTTTCTTTTCCACTGACCGATTCCTAGTCTTTTCTTTTCCACTGACCGATTCCTCACCTTTTCCTTTTGACTGACCGATTCCTAGTCTGTTCTTTTCCACTGACCAATTCCTAGTCTTTTCTTTTCCACTGACCAATTCCTCGTCGTTTCCTTTTGACTGACCTCTTTCCCCCTCGACTGACTGATTCCTCGACTGACTTCCTCGTCTTTTCCCCTCGACTGACCGATTCCTCGTCTTTTCCCCTCGACTGACCGATTCCTCGTCTTTTCCCTCGACTGACCGATTCCTCGTCTTTTCGATTCCTCGTCGTTCCCCCTCGACTGACCGATTCCTCGTCTTTCCTTCGACTCACCGATTCCCCGCCGTCTCCTTTCGACTCACAATTCCCCGCCGTCTCCTTTCGACTCACCGATTCCCCGCCGTTCCTTTCGACTCACCGATTCCCCGCCGTCTCTTTCGACTCACCGATTCCCCGCCGTCTCCTTTCGACTCACCGATTCCCCGCCGTCTCTTTTCGACTCACCGATTCCCCGCCGTCTCCTTTCGACTCACCGATTCCCCGCCGTCTCTTTCCTCACCGATTCCTCTCTTTTTTGACTCACCGATTCCTCACCCCTTTTTTTTTTTTTTTCTGCATTCCAGTTAGACCGGGAGTGTATAAAACAGGCCAAAGAAACTTGGGATTTGGTTTATTCTTGGTATGGCACTGAAAAGGACTGGAAAATCGAATGTGGCACTAACCCCGTTGATGGCTGTGTACGAGGCAAGAAGTCCAGTGGTGGTTACAAAATATTCCTCTTGCAGGTACGTAATTGATCTTCCATTTTTAAAGTATTGATTCATATCTCTATAATAATCTTGTCAATTTAATAAACAAATCACAAAATTAAGATCATATAGCCATGTAAATAAACAGGCAGTATAAATAAGACTACCCTTCCCAGAATGCCCCACAATCTAGATCACCCTTCTCATTGTTGGATTTTGTGTAAAGTATTCAACTCTGTTACAAAGATGAATGCAAAACTAAAACTAGAGTTTGGTAGGTAGCTTATATGGAGCTTCAGATTGTTCCATTATGAACTCAGGCAAGTTCATTTCCTGAGTTCTGATTGGCTGTTGGATTTCAGAGTGAGTAAGAACATGGATAAGTACCCACTCTTCAGCCATCACTTTGCATTATGCCAGCAGCATGCAAGGACTGTATTTAAGTTACAGCTTGCCTGTTGTTCTCGTCTGCTAACTCGACGGTAGTATCATGTTTCTATATCTGGAGGATGACTTCTACACTCATCAGGCCTAACACAAAAGTATATAAAGGGATATTCACTAAGTGGAAACCACTTGGTTTGATGATCGATTTGTCTAGAAAGTGACAGTCACTAAGTACTGTTGACTTTATGCTTACACTATCCTAACTTTCATATATATATTTACATATGTGGTGTAATGATTAGCAAGCTAGATTAGCAGACCATTTTTAATGAGTTCGATTCTCACTGGGTGTCCCATACTTCTGGCCTTGTGTCACAACTAAATTATGCTTAGTAAATAACTATATATTCACACACATACATATCAGAGATGCTGATAGGTATGCATCCTGCGTCCCTGACGAATAAAACTCTAAAAGAACGCAGTAAAATTGTACACATGCATCCCAGTGTTTTTCTTTTTTCTTCCCTCACCATTTCAAGCTAACTGTAAATACATTTCAATAGTTTCTTAGAAATGAATTACACAGGATAGGTTATAAGATAGGTTATAGGAGACGGCTTTACTTGGGACCCATAAATTTTCCCAGGGACTCATTCAAAGCAAATATGTGCGTCCCAGGACACACTAAATCAAAAAGTTATCAGCGTCACTGCAATCTAGATCACACTTCTCATCATTTTTTTTTTTTACCCACTTAACTACATGTATATACTTTGTAATCATTACCAGCGCGGAGAAAAAAAAAAATTTAGTTTAAATTCCGTATTCAACTTCGACCAAATTGAATATGGAGTAATTTGTATATTGCTGTTATGGGAAAAAAACAATAACAAAAAAAAAAAAGACTTCTCAATTGTTATGACTTACATTCCTTTCAGTCTCCTATATCCAACGCGTTTTTCTTCTTAGTATCATCCTAGCCATGCCAATGCATTTATTAAAAGAAAATGTCTGAATCGCGCGATCCGGTTTATAACAACTACTCTTATCATTGATTGGCTGAAGAATTGGCCATTCAGATATAAAAAGTTTGAGGATCACGTTGTCGTAGTATAATTTTTTTTTTTGTTGGCGTTGCACAAGGGTGGCGTGTTGGAGTTTGATCGGCTCCAACGGGGGTCTGGCTGGCTGAGGGGGGTATTATGTTGGAAGACCCGAAACCCCCCTATGAAGCCAGCCAATAATATAACTGACAACGTCATCCTGCGCTAAGTCTAGCGTATTTCAAACATGCCTAACACAACTGTATATGAAGGGATAATCAACATATAGAAACCACTTGGTCTAATGATCGAATAGTTTGGAAAGTGATAGTCACTAAGTACCATTGACCCTGTCTACACTATCCGAACTTGCATATATATATAACCAAATATAAAAAATAATTAATCACAAAAATAAAAATTCTTTTTCTAAAAATCTTTTGAAAGCCAACCGTCATATTGTTTAATACCCATCCCCTTTTTGAATAAGTTAATTCGTCTAGTTGCCAACATCTCAAAATCCGCTACAATAAAGTGGTGACCCACAAAAAAGATATACATATCGTGGTGACCGACAAAAATACGGCGGGAATGCCCACATTGGAAAATAATGTAACAACTTTCGTTCTCTTTTTTGCAAAATCAAGGTTTTTTGTTTTGAACTCATTTGACGTTTATCTCCGATCACAAACACCACGGAGTAAACGGGCTTTGAAGATGATTTTTGTAAAATCGAAATATTGATCAATATCAGCTATGATTATGTTATAAATTGTTTTCTCTTTAACAGCATTGTGTGGTGGTTTCATTCCATCTTTTTCACATATATATATATATATATTTATTTATTTATTTACCAACCCCTCCACATGAGCAGGATGTGACACAAGGTTAATTTCTTAAACGGAGTTTAACAGGTTTGAATTCAGAGTTTTCCTTCTCCTAGACTGGTTAAAGAGCCCAGTCTGGCCTGCTATTTGCCCATAGCTGGAGGGAGAATTGGATTCATACTTTTCCCAAGTTTTGGCCAGGAATTGAACTCAGGTCGACGAGTCATTTTCCTACGACTCTTAACGTTAGACCACACGCTTCCGAACTTTCATATATATATCCATATACAGTGGAACCTCAGTTTTCGAACGATTTTGAACTCAAACAATTCATAGTTCAAACAAAAGGTAATTTATGAGGAAGTGCGTCCCGGTCTCCTGCCTCAGAAATTGCTACCCTGTGACTATTAAAATAACGTCCCCAGCTATGTTGTCTCAGATTTTCTTTTATTCATGTTTGTTTAATGTCTTGTTTTTAGTTTAAATAAACAAGAATTACGACAAAAATCTATCTATATTATTTTGTTTATCTATCTCAGTCTATTCCAAACTATATATCCATCTTCATATCTAAACAAGAATTACGACAAATTACGATAAATGAACAAGAATTACGACAAATTTCTATAAATGAACAAGAATTACGACAAATTTCTATAAATCAACAAGAATTACGACAAATTTCTATAAATCAACAAGAATTACGATAAATAAATAAGAATTATGCCAAAAATACATTTAACGCCCTAAGTTGGTTTTCTTTCAAGTAACATCGACATAGCTGGGGACGTTATTTAAATAGTCACCTGGTAGCAATTTCTGAGGCAGGAGACCGGGACACACTTCCTAATAAATTACCAAACAAAACATTTGCATAAAAAGGCCTCAGTTGTCAAACCAATTTTTGGACTTCTAACACACGTCAAGCCGATGAAAATGGAAGTGGCATGAATGATTACCACGACAAACCAAAGATGATAATCTCCTAAAGGAAACTCTGGTTACGAGTTCCGAAGGTGAAAGAACGTTCACTTGTAAAGCCAGTAGAGGTTGCTTTGAAAAATTTAAACATCGTATACAATGCTTTGTTTGGCATCAATGAATTCTACGCATCGAAATCTACCAGAAAAGCCAAAAATATTGAAACTTTGAATACTTTCAAAAATAGGTGATTTCTTCTGGACCTTACATAAATTCAATAAAACCGACACCGACAATAGTCATGAAATTTGTGATTTTCAAGCACTATAAGGGTTTTTTTAAGTGTTCAAATCACTGCCAATCCTTCAAATTAAGCGCTTCCTTTAAAATCAATGCATTCTACGCATCGAAATCTCTCAATAAAGCCAATCTAAAATTTTAACGAAATTCGAAACTTTTCAACACTATAATAGGTGATTAAAGTTCTCATATCACCACCAATTCTTAGAATTGATCGCTTTGTTTGGCATTGATGAATTCTACGCATCGAAATCTACCAGAAAAGCCAAAAATATCGAAACTTTGAATACTTTCAAAAATAGGTGATTTCTTCTGGACCTATACGTAAATTCAATAAAACCGACAATTGTATACATTGTATACATGTATTTTTTGCCTTTATATTTTTATGTTATCTATTGTTTAAATGCACATTTACTTCCCATTTTTCACTGTGATGGTTGGGTCACACCATCTACGTGCCTACAGACAGACTCCCCCCTAAACTACTTTACAGTGAACTCACAGATGACACGCAGAGGACAGGAGCCCCCCCAAAAGCGGTTCAAAAACCATATTAAGACAACGCTGAAGAAATGTAACATCACACGTTCAAGCGTGGAAGATCTGGCCTCCAACAGACAGGTTCGTGAGACGCCTGCCGCATAGGAGCTAAGCAGCTCAATAATGAGATAAACAGAACTGCTGAGTGGCAACGTCTTCGTCGTCATGAACAACCAAATGTAGATGGGAATTTCCCCTGCAATGTGTGTGATCGCATCTGCAAGTCCAGAATTGGACTAATTAGCCACAATAGGGTCCACAAATGAAGATATGGAGTGATGTCATTATCGTCTGCAACAGACTTTCAAAAGAACTTCCCCTTGAAGAGAATCTGATAATTTTATTTTCATGTTCACTGCCATTTATGGATTCCCAGTAATGTTACACGGACCCTGGGGGTCCATGTGGACCCTGGTTGAGAACCACTGGTCTAGACTATGTAGTTACTTCAGTATTCACATCTCAAATGATAGTGACCGTAAGGATTATGTTCCTCAGGGACAGGCAATGTGTACCTGTACACAGGCCTTTTATACTCTATGATTTCATACAGGCTTGGCACACCTGTTGCACCCCTCCCCCTTTATCCGTGTACCTGCTGCACGAGGCTTTCTTCATGTTCCTCAAACTATCTTCAAGGACACTTTTCTTTAGAATGTTTCCTATCCTGTTTTATATTCTTTCTGTTGGATTTTGCTTAGACAATAAAGTCTGTTTGTTATAACTCTTTGTCGGGATTTGTTCAGTGTGTATGTTCTGTGTTAGGTAACCATTTTTTGGATAACCAAAAGCATCTGAAGAAACGGGTGTTAGCTACTGAGTTAACAGCTCATTAATTCTTATATGGCAATTTCAAAATGAAATGATATCAATATTTCTGAAACACACTGTATTATATCTGCTAATTGGCTGAGCAAAAACACTTGATACATCTGCTAATTAACACTTGTTGTATTGATAACTTGGCAACAACTAATTGAAATATCATGAAAAAGAAATTCTTTCTGGAGTAGGTGATGAGAATCAGGCGATGGGAAATGTCTTACTCTGGCAGCGAACCAAATAAAGATTCAAGACAATTCTTAGATGAAAACAGAGAAATCTGATTGTCTTGGAGCAGCTGACAAGTTATACAGTAAAAACTCACCTTGCGTCGTTAATTGGTTCCAGTTAAAAAACAACTCAAGCTGAAATAGCCATTTTTAGATGCAATTATCTGACCTAGCCCAGCCTAGTTTTTTTTTTTTTTTTTTTTTTTCTCCCTATAAGTCTAACATGATCAAATGGGAACCACTCTTGACTGATAAATTATTTATTTATTTATTGATCTACTAGGAAAAAAGAAGAAAGGGTTAGGGTTTAGTGTTAGTTTTATGGGAAAATAAATAAATAATTTATCAGTCAAGAGTGGTTCCCCTTTGATCATGTTAGACTTATAGGAAATAACTTTCTTTTTTTTTTTTTTTTGTTAGCCAATTTAATCGGTAAATGTCAAATTATAAAGCCTACTGGTAGCCTAGCCTCACCTTTTTTTTATGTTAGCCTACATAATTGGTATATTTCGGTATATTATAAGCATAAACAATCGATACAACCCAGAATTAATGTTACCCAGGCAATGCTGAGTAGCCCCTTCTAGTATTTAAATAAATTTGCATTTGTTTTTTATGTCCTCTCTGATAAAATATAATTACTTTCCTAACACCTAAATTCATTTCTAAGAAACTATTGAAATGTATTTACAGTTAGCTTGAAATGGTGAGGGAAGAAAAAAGAAAAACACTAGGACTCCTGGATATGATTTTACTGCATCCTTTTAGATGTTTGTGCACCAGGGACCAGGACGCATACCTATCAGCATCTCTGTCCTATCTAATACAAATAATTCAGTTGTATGATTTCAAGTATTCCTATCTAATACTGATATAAGAATTAGTGGTGTGTTAACTCCTAGCTAATACTGTACTCTGATAATGCATTAAGTTATCCCAAAAGAGCATAACCTAACACAGAATATTTGGTAGGGGAAAAAACAAGTCAGTTAATGCAATTTAACATTTAATTATACAACATACAAAGAGGGAACATAGTTGCCATCCCAAACCATAAAAGTGTCACAAGGGTTTCTAAGTAACATGAAGAAAGGTTGAACAACAAAAGAGTGGAAACCATTTACTATAAGTAAAGTAAGTAAAGTCGACGGGGCGGCCTAAAGTCGGTATCAGCCAGTCAGCAAGGGAGTCTATCCCCTTTTCAATGGCGCTAGACCAAGGAGATTGTTTTTAGCATCTGAGGTGGAGCGCCACACCTACCATCAGCTCCTTACTTTACCGCACAGATCCCTGTGCTACTCATACGCTGAGTTGGCGGGGACCAGTATCAAACTAGGAACCTTGTGGTTTCTAGCCGAACGCTCTACCGACTGAGCTAACCCGGCCCCATTTACTATAGTTGGCTGATATTTTTCTTGAATTATTTAAAATTAATTTTCATAAATTCTTTCCATCAAATATTAACAATTTACAAATTTTTCAACTGTTTAAACATCAGTTTTTTTTTCACATCATATCATGAACCAAAATTATATTTTTTGAAATATTTTAGATTTTTTTTTATTTATTTATTGGCAAAAGATTTTTTCCTTTCGCAAATTAGCCATTTTTATTTGAAGACAAATCTAATTTTTTTTTTTCTTCTTTTTCTAACATAAAAGTATTTTTCAATTTTTATAGTTTTGAATTCTTGACATTTCATTTTCTCCAAGCATTCTCTACAAAAAAAAAAAAAAAAAAAAATCACAGTAAGATTTTTTTTAAATATCTAGAAATATATTTCAATTTTTTAAAATGTACTAAAATAGAAAAAAATCTGAAATTTTTGTCAAACCAAAAAAAGATAAAAAATTTTATGAAATATTTTTTTGTTAAAAAAAAAAAAATTGTTTTAAAAGTAATTTTTAAGGTTAACAAAAAAGGTTATGCTTTGTTTATCATGACACATGTTTTTCTGGTTGAATTTTTAAAAAAAATTTTTTAATTTTATGAAACATTTAATCAGTTTTTCTCATCCTATTTTTTCTATTCTCTATGTGAAACACGAGTTTTATTTTATTTCATTTAGATTTTTTTGTAAAAGGGTTTTTTTCTTTTTGCATATAAAATGTTTTGGAAATTTTAGGATAAAAAAAATAATTTTTTCCCTGTACATTTTATGACGTTTTACTTTTTTCTAATGGTTTCTAAGTAACATGAATAAAGGTTAAACAACAAAAGAGTTGAAAGCATTTACTATAGTTGGCTGATATTTTTTCTTGCAAAAGACTCCAAATCACAAGTGTTTAAAATTGATTTATTTATTTATTTATTTTTTTTTTATTTATTTATTTATTTATGTTTTTTATTTATTTTATTTTTTTTTAGGCAAACTTGGATATTAGTCCAAATGAATTATGGGAGGAATTGGTATTCAAAGCTCCAGAAATGCCCAAATGGAACCCAACAGTGTTAGAAAGCCGGGTATGTATTTTTTTTTATTCCTTTTAATTTCTGCTTTTATGTTATATATATATTATTATATCTATAAGAGCCGGGTTAGCTCACTTGGTAGAGCATTTGGCTGGAAACCACAAGGTTCTTAGTTCAATACCAGCCCTCATATACTATATATACCAGATACTGCCTCATGCCACCCAGCCGGAAGGCACATTTGTTTTCCTAATACACCCCAAATGATAGCCTTTGTTTAAATGTAATATTAAACATATTTAGCAGTTTCTCTGAATGTTTGAGATGAGGCTTGAAGATTAGTATTATCTGCATTATTCGGACTATTGTCCTCATCTTCATTGTTATCTGTACAACGTTTCAGCCGATATACCCTCCAGCCTTCTTCAGGTATTTCTTGTCGGACTCAGGAACCTTCTCGGACTCAGGAACCTTCTTTTCAAACTCGGGAATACAACAAGAAAGTTCCCAAGTTCGAAAAGAAGGTTCCCGAGTCCGAGAAGGTTCCTGAGTCCGACAAGAAATACCTGAAGAAGGCCGGAGGGTATATCGGCCGAAATGTTGTACAAATAACAATGAAGATGGGGACAATAGTCCGAATAACGCAGATAATACTAATCTTCTGCTTTTATGTTATATATTATATTATTATATCTATAAGAGCCGGGTTAGCTCAGTTGGTAGAGCATTTGGCTGGAAACCACAAGGTTCCTAGTTCGATACCAGCCCTTAATGTCCTTTAATGCCTCATGCCACCCAGCCGAAAGTCACATTTGTTTTCCTAATACACCCCAAACGATAGCCTTTGTTTAAATGTGATATTAAACATATTTAGCAGTCTTTGATTTATGGGAAATAACGGGTAACTTTAAAAGAAAAGGCCATTTTTAGCCATTTAAAATTCACATACCTAGGTAGTAATATTTCATCCACAGAAAGCGATGTTAACACTCGAATAGGAAAGGCATGGTTGGCCACCAACAAATTATCAGTCATATGGAAATCTGATCTCCCACAAGTTAAAGAGACGATTCTTCCTGGCTGTGGTTGTGTCGGTACTGCTGTATGGCTGTACCACCTGGACCCTAACGAAGCGCCTTGAGAATAAGCTAGATGGGAGCTGCACAAGAATGCTGCGAGCAATCCTGAATAAGTCGTGGAAGCAGCACCCCACAAAGAAGCAACTGTATGGCCACCTGCCCCTCCCCATCTCACAAACCATACGAGTAAGATGGGTAGGCATGCGGGACACTGCTGGAGAAGCAGGGATGAGCTCGTAAGCGACGTACTACTGTGGAAGCCAGCACATGGGCACGCTAATATGGGCCGCCCAGCCAGAACCTACATTGACCAACTATGTAAGGATGCTGGCTGCTGCGTGGAGGAACTCCCAGAGTCGATGAATGATAGAGAAGGTTGGTGAGAGATTGTCATGGATATCCGTGCAAACAGCGTGTCATGATGATCATGATGATTGATAAATAACTGAGGATTTTCTTGGCGGTAGGAAGAGGGTCCTTTTATCTGCACATGCCCAGAAGATTCTTCCTGTCTGAGGGCTCATGGGAGGTTGTTATTTTCTTTATTAAATTTTTATTTCAATCCCCACATCTTCTTGTGACTGATGTCTTCATTATGTTTTTTTTTTTTTTCAGACAATCCATCCTCTGACAGAATCTTGTGATATCTCTTATTATGTTGCTGCTGCGGGCGCCAAAGGTTTGGTGAAGAGTCGTGATTTTGTTGTTGTTCGGAAATGGGGTATCCGGCGAGGGATTTACATGTCAGTGGGAGTGAGCATCACCTACCCAGGAATGCCACCAGTGAAGAAGCACATAAGGTATGAACAAAATATCAACCAATGACTCCAGAAGACATTTTGTTGTAAAAGGTTTGAATTCGCTTGAATATATATATATATATATATATATATATATATATAGAAGTACAGCCCCCTAAAAATACCCTGCGTATTATACTCAAGGGTGGACTATACTTGAGGATTTACAGTAGATATAAATTTATTTAAATTAAATTACTACAACCAGAAAATTCGTCAAACAGTGTGCGACACGCAGAACACTGGACAGTTGTTTCGACCTTATTAAGTTAGGTGGGTGCACGATTACCATGACTCGATCCCCGTTTGTGTCGTGGGCTAGTGGCCCAGAGGTAGATTTTAAGTTCTGCATTCTGTGGTCGCTGGTTCGATCTCAAGTGGCGGAGATTATGGTATACACTGCTGATGAGACCTTATAAGGTTGAAACAGCTGTCCAGTGTTTCGTTTGTCATACATAGTGTTTGCTGAATTTTCTGGTTGTGGTAATTTGATTAATGTATAATTCCTCTAGAAATATAAATTCTTACCTTTTTATCTTTATCTTCATTTTTATTTTCAGAGGAGAGAATGGTCCTGGGGGTGTACTACTCGCTCCACTTCCAGGGGAATCAAATAAATGTGAATTTACTTGGTATTGCAACACAAATCTTAAGGTATGTCTAAAACTTTTCTTTCTTTCTCTTTACCTCTATAGCCCTGTCAGCTGGGGTTGTAGACTGCACCTCTGCAGAGAGGTAAGAACCCCCCACCCACCCCAATGGAGCCACCTGTTGGCTGTGGATGGTGACCCCTGATGCTTAAGTACAGAATCCCAGTGGCTGAACAGTCCATAACATGCAACACTCCACTTTGGCTCTTATTTAGGCTAGACAGACAGACAGACAGAGATCCTACTGGGAAATCATTTTTTTTCTTCTTTTTTCTTTTTTAAAACACCCATTTTTTCATTCTTTTTTTTATCTTTCTTTCTTAAAACAACCATTTTGTCTCTTTCTTTCTTTCTTTCTTTCTTGCCAAACAAACTCTTTTATATTTCTTTCTTTCTTCGCACTTTCTTAATTCTCTATATTTTTATGCATTGGTTTTTATTCATTCTATTTTCCTGTCTTTTTTTATCATACTCTCTTCCTTCTTTTTGATTGATTGATTGATTGCTCTCTTTAATTCTCTCTTTCTGTCTTTCTTTCTTTCTTTCTTTCGGGCTCCTTTTTATATTTAGATCGTTCACCTTTTCAAGTTCTTTCAATTTTATATCTCTGTATTTTGAGATGAGGATTGATATGGATAATCTTCTTTTTATTTTTTTTACTATTGTCATCAACATTATCACGGTAGTTATTAACAAAACATTTTGGCCACTGTATCCTAAGACCTTCGTCGGGTATTTCCTCTGTATCTGTCAAACTATTAAAAATGATTGGATCATTTGACAGTTGATCAAACAGGCATCAAAGAGTTTTTGAAGATCTCATTAAAAAATGGTGCCGCTGTTCTTGCACGCCCACCATTCCGACATATATCACAAGAAGAATTGTCCCTTATGGCAAGCCCCAACCCCTTTTTGTCATATGGGTGCTAGAAGGCGGTGGCTGCGGGTCTACATGTCCTGGGAATGACGTTAAACTCTATCTGATGGTGAGGTTCCAGTTTTGGAGGTTTGGAGAATGTGGAGCACCCCTTCATCACCATTGCTCCCTGGTCCACTCTGACCTGGAGTGGTAGTACCTGTTAGGGTCCCATCTATGGGTTAAATAGAAAAATGTATTTATAAAAAAATTGTATTATCCATTAAGAATTGATTTATTTCAAAACTTTATCGGCATTAAATGACCCACTGAGGTTGATATGCCGTAAAACAAAACAAAACAAACCAAGAAGAATTGTGGCCATTTAGAAAAGAATGGAACAATTGTCAAACTATTTCTCTGAATGTTTGAGATGAGGCTTGAAGATTAGTATTATTTGCTTATTCGGACTATTGTCCCCATCTTCATTGTTATTTGTACAACGTTTCGGCCGATATACCCTCCGGCCTTCTTCAGGTATTTGTTGTCGGACTCGGGAACCTTCTCGGACTTTGGGAACCAATTGGACACATGGCCGAGTGGATAAGGCAGTTAGGTTAAGACAGTTCTAAGTGACAGTTATCTCTGGAACCCGAGTTCAATCCTGAGTGAAAGCAGTTAGAAAAATAATTAATTAACACAACTCCTACCCCAGCTATGGTTAGCGGAATGAGAACAGGATACCCCGCGGAATAAATAAAGTGTTAGGTTCAAAGTTCCGTGATGGCTCCCTAATACAACAAGAAAGTTTCCGAGTTCGAAAAGAAGGTTCCCGAGTCCGACAAGAAATACCTGAAGAAGGCCGGAGGGTATATCGGCCGAAACGTTGTACAAATAACAATGAAGATGGGGACAATAGTCCGAATAACGCAGATAATACTAATTGTCAAACTATTAAAAATGATTTTCCAGGTTGGATCATTACTATACTCAGATACCCAGGGAACACCTGAGGAAGGTTTGAGGATACAGCGGACAAAACGTTGTGTTTATACGTATTGTTGTTCTTTCTGGCTTAGATTCCTCTATCCAAGTGTCAACTCTCTGTCATGGTCTCCCAAACAGTGAGCTTAAATATGCAGCTCTCTCTAACTGCCTTCCTCATGGTGGCTGTTGATTGGTCAATGCAAATTATCAACTAGCACCACAGTTGTTCTTACTCCAAACAGGCAATTTATTAAGGGGGGATAACTCAGTTATACTAACAATTTGGTCAGATGATTTGGTTTGGTTTGTTTTACGGTATATTATATATATGTTAAATAATGCATAGGCATAGCCTATCATTTCTGTAATGAAGTATAGTTTAGAATTTAAATTTAACAGGTAATGGAAAATCACTAAGAGCTTAAATTGGCAGATCTTGAACCCAGGTTCATCTGAGTAAGACTCTGATTGGCTTAGGGAGTCATATGTGTTGTTCTTTCTGGCATATATTCCTCTACCCAAGTGTCAATTCCCCTGGTTTCCCAAACACTGAGCTTAAATATGCAGCTCTCTCTAACCTGCCTTCCCCAAGGTGGCTGTTGATTGGTCAATGCAAATTATCAACTAGCACCACAGTTGTTCTTACTCCAAACAGGCAATTTATTAAGGGTAGATAACTCGGTTATCCTAACACATACCACTGTAAAGATGAGGACAACAGACCAGAAAAACCAAAATTATTCACATCACGTCTCATCTCAAAAATACAGACAAATAACACTTTTCTTTGTTTAGCAAAGTAGGTGTTCAAGAACTACTACAGGTAAATATTATAATCTATGAGTACTTGATGTACCTGTGAAACTCTTTCCCCCTCATCACTTCAGCCTCTTTCCCATTGATGGAATCTAACCAGTCTGTCTTTCGCTACTTTTATGGAAGATGTTGTCAGATCATCTATATCCATTGGATGCACCTATTCAAGCAGTATCCATTGTTTCTGTATCTTCCTCACACCTAAACACATGTTGCATTCTGACACATTCTTTCCTAGAATATCTCCTTCATCTATGTCTTTCCTCCAAGCTAAAACCTTGAACTTTTTTTTTTTTTTTTAAGTCCAAGGTTAATAAGTGTTATATATTCTGTATATTGGAATTTTTTTTTGTAGTCATTTTGTAGGAATAATTTAGAATGATTTTATTTATTTTGAATGATTTAGAATGATTTTTGTAGGAATGATTCAATACATTTTTGTAGTCATTTTGTAGGAATAATTTAGAATGATGTTATTTATTTTAAATAATTTAGAATGATTTTGTAGGAATGATTCTTGTAGGAATGATTCAATACATTTTTGTAGGAATGATTTTATTTATTTTGAATGATTCTTGTAGGAATGATTCAATACATTTTTGTAAGAATGATTCTCGTAGAAATGATTTAGAATGATTTTATTTATTTTAAATGATTTAGAATGATTTTGTAGGAATTCTTTTTTTCATTTTCTTTTTTCCTTTTTTTCTTTTTTGTATAAATTTTCTTTAATAAGTGTTATATATCCTGTCATAGTTTAAATTTTTGCTTTGAAATTGAATTGTTTTCTCACTTTTTTTTTCTCTCTAATAAAATATGAGAGTGAGTCAAAAAATAATGCCATTTTATTTAGTCCATGCTTTACCTATGTGCATGTTGACATTGTTTTCAGTAGATAAGATATTGCTACCAAGGTATGTGAACTAATGCTAGGTACTGCTGGAGATGTAAGTACAAAATTATAAGCAACATTCGGATCAGGTCAACAACAGGAGAGTGTCGATTATAAATCTGTCCTTACTTCATCAGTAATACCCAGCATGTCTTGGTTGGTTGGTTTGTGTGATAAGAGGTAAGTGGCCATACAGCTGCCTTTGTTCAAAACAGTACACAGCAGCCTTGTGTAGTTCCCATCAAGCTTTTTCTCCGGGCATTTTAATAAAGTCCAAGTGGTGCAGCCATACAATAGTACTGATACAGTTACATCTTATTTTATCAAAGAAATCAGATTTTCACATGATCGTTAACTTGTTAATTGCAGTTCATGCTTTACCTATGCGCATGTTGACATTGTTTTCAGTAGATGAGATATTGCTACCAAGGTATGTGAACTAATGCTGGGCACTGCTGGAGATGTAAGTACAAAATCATAAACAACATTCTTCTATGGACTCCTACAGATGGACATACCAGTGTTGGCCAACCAGCAAAAACTTACTGACACAGCTACATCTTGGAAGAATTCTCATTTTATTTTATCAGAGAGATCAGATTTCTATACTGTCGTTAACCTGTCAATAGCAGCCCAAGTTTTATCTATGTGTATTTCAGTAGATGAGATATTGCTACCAAGGTATGCAAACTGGTCTACTAATGCTAGGCACTGCTGGAGATGTAAGGACAAAATCATAAGCAACATTCTTCTATGGACTCCTACACATGGACATACCAGTGTTGGCCAACCAGCAAAAACTTACTGACATGGCTACGTCTTGGAAGAATTTTTGTTTTATTTAATATAGATCAGATTTCTATATTGTCATTAACCTGTCAATAGCAGCCCAAGTTTTATATATGTGTATTTCAGTAGATGAGATATTGCTACCAAGGTATGCGAACTGGTTTACTAATGAGTTATTTTTATTTTTAAACAGGGGATGTTACCACAGAAATTAGTTGACACGGCCATGGGAGGAATGCTGATGGATTACCTGAAATACTTGCGGTCTCGTGTTGAACAAATAAACAAGCTACGTAGAAGATGAAACGGTCAAGAGTCCGAGTGGGGTACCTTACTCTTTGACTGGATATTCATAGCAATCTCCCTACACACCCCTCGACCAACTGCTTTTTACTTTTTATTTTTTTATTAAATTTTTTTTTTTAATTTTTTTTTTTTTTTTTTTTTTTTTTTCAAATCATCTCATTCTGGGGAAAGAAAGAAAAGATAAGAAAGAAAAAATGGACAAAATACAAAAGTAAATGAATAAAATGCAAAAAAAAAAAAAAAAAAAAAAAAAAAAAAGTAATAAACCAACCCAGATGAACTGGTCCATGCCCTAACCCCCACTTCACCCATATCATCATCCGTTTTCATGATAGTCCACTTTGGTTTGCTCTAATCTGGGCTGGGCACTGATCTGGCCGTTTTCGGCCGTACTTATTAATTGAAACTCATTTTTTTATTTTGATGAGTAAAGAAGAAAGAAAAGAATATTACAAAACAAACAAATAAATAAAAGACAATTTACCAACAAAAACATAAATTTTCTTTTTTTTTTTTTTTTTTTTTTTTTTTTTCAATTCCGGAAAAAAAACAGCAACTAAATCAGGAACTCAAAATGGAAAGAAAAAAAAGACTGAACGAAGATAAATAAAAAATGGATAAACGAACGAGAAATTGTGAACTGATTTTCTTCATAAAATTTGCAAGAACCTCCATTTTAAAAAAAAAAAAAAAATATATTTTCAGCATGTAAAGGGCTGAATTGTTTATGAGAGTGAAAGAGAAAGTGTGAGGAGGAGAGAGAGAGAGAGAGAGTGAAAAGAAGAATTTGTCAATAATGTGTGACTATAATTTAAAGAAGAAAAACAAAATTATACACTAGCCTTCATTTTTATTTTTGGAGAATGTTAGAGAAATGTGTGAAGTGTAAGAGAGGACTGAGAAGAAATGCAGAATGTAAAAAGGTAAAGAATTTGTTAAAACCGGTTCAATTTTCTGCACCACTCATAAAAAAAGGGATTTAAAAAAAAAATTTTTTTATCTGTATGATTGGTTATGAGGAAAAATGGAAGGGAAAAGACAAGAAAGATAATGAAGAAGAAGAAAAAAAAGAATGAATATTTCGCTTGTCTCTTCAAGACAAAAAAAAAGTGGCATTTTTTTTTTTTTTTTTTTTTTTTTTTTTATTCAATTTTGAGGATAGGAAACATGAGAATGAAAGCAAAAATTATGGGAATTTTATTAGGATTTTTTTTATACATGACCAGTAATAAAGTTAGAGGAGGGAGAAGGTCACAATTTTAGATCTCTAAAACAGTGATAGGATAAAAGTCACAATTAATTTCTAATTGTTGGGTTAGGATTAAGTTTTGTAAAGAAATATGTTTTTAATTCAAGGGAGACAAAAGGGATTTATTTTTGTTCAAGATTCTTTTTTTTTTTTTTTTCCTGTGACTCTTTTTACCTGGATACTTTTTATAATTTGCAAATTATTAATATATATGTGTATATATGCTGGTGTTTGTGTGTGTGTGTGTATGTTTGTATAC
This sequence comes from Doryteuthis pealeii, assembly GCA_023376005.1. Classification (NCBI taxonomy): domain Eukaryota; kingdom Metazoa; phylum Mollusca; class Cephalopoda; order Myopsida; family Loliginidae; genus Doryteuthis; species Doryteuthis pealeii. The sequence continues at coordinate 63,539,565 of CM042162.1, forward strand.
ATATATGCTGGTGTGTGTGTGTGTTTGTATACATATATGCTGGTGTGTGTGTGTGTTTGTATGCATATATGCTGATGCGTGTGTTTGTATGCATATATGCTGATGCGTGCGTGCGTGTGTGTGTGTGTTTGTATGCATATATGCTGATGCGTGTGTGTTTGTATGCAATATGCTGATGTGTGTGTGTTGTTTGTATGCATATATGCTGAGGTGTCTGTGTTTGTATATATATATATATGTTGGTGTATATTTGTGTGTGTATGTATGTATATATGCTGATGTGTGTGTTTGTATGTATGTATATATATATATAATATATATATGTTGGTGTATATCTGTGTGTGTGTGTGTGTATGTATATATGCTGATGTGTGTGTTTGTATGTATGTATATATATATATATATATATATATATATATATGTTGGTGTATGTGTGTGTGTGTGTGTGTGTGTGTGTGTGTGTATGTATATATGCTGATGTGTGTGTTTGTGTGTATATATATATATATATATATATATAGGTGTATATCTGTGTGTGTATGTATGTATGTATATATGCTGATATGTGTGTTGATATGTATGTATATGCTAGTGTGCCGAACAGCTGTTGGTCACAGGCATCACATTAGTGATCAGAGTGATGCGTATACCATGCCTGTCGTCTCAGTCAACACCAATCATCATGAGTGCGAAATTTGATATGCAAGTCACTGGCAGGACTGAAAAGTCATCAACGAGCTCACGAACAGACAATGAATGATGAAGTGGCATTCATCTGACAATAAATTGTGATTAACATGTATATATGTTGATATGCATGTGCATGTGATCTAGCATGATCTGTAAACCTACCAGGTAGTCCAGTGATCTTCCATAGTGATATCAAATAACAGTTATATGGGCATGAGACAGTGCGTAAATTCGAGAATGTGTTAATACTCTTGATTGCTCTTGTATACCTTGCTGGTTATTTCCTATAAGTCTAACATAAACAAAGGGGAACCACTCTTGACTGAGAAATTATTTATTTTCCCATTAAACTAACCCTAACCCCGTCTTCTTTTTTCCTAGTAGATTAATAAATAAATAAATGATTTATCAGTCAATAGTGGTTCCCCTTTGTTTATGTTAGACTTATAGGAAATAACCACCGATATTGGCTTGCGTTTAAAAAAATCATCTTGGGAAATGTCCGAGTCTCTAGACATTCTTTGGGGGTCATGGCCGTGGAACAATGACTTGCAAGGAATTTTATTATGGATCCGTTGTTATTATTCAATGGATTTCAATTCTGGCAGGTGGGTTTTTTTCCACATTTAGTTTTGGGGGGGAGGGGTCACACTATGCTAATCTCAATAAATAATTGCAACCTTGAGTCACATCCTATCCATGGTGAACGAGTTGGGTAAAAGAAGCCGGCCCACCGTGGTGTAATGGCTAGCAAGCTAATCTCGCTGATCCATTATTTTTGAATAGCAAGTTCGATCCTTGCTGGATGACTCATACTAATTTGTCCCCAGCATATGACTGTTAAGTAACTGATGCTTTTTCCCTAAACCGACTGCCAACCAAGGCAAAAGAATCCAGTACATTAAAAAAAAACACTAGCAATAGCATGATCTGTAAAAAGGATGCTATTGCTATGTATGTGTGTTGATGTGTGTGTGTGTATATAACCATAAATAAATTCTATAGAAAAGACACGAAAGTTTAAAACAAACAAACAAAAATTTGCAGAAATTGTCAATTGAATCATAAACTAAGATTTTTTTTTTTTTTTTTTTTTTTTTTTTCATCGGGAAATGTTTTCATTCATAAAAGACTTTAAACAATTTCTGGAGAAAAATAAATTGCTTGACATAAAAACAAAAAAATATAAAATAAACAATTCAGGAATTTTATGATTCCAATTTTACTGGCTTCATAAAAAAAAAAAAAAAAATGTTTCTTCTCTCCCCACTCCCCTCTTTCCTGGCTGAATTGAAATGAAAGAAAATTGAATGATTGAATTTGTCTAGAATTTCCAAACTAATTGCTTTCATTGTACAAAAGGAAGAATTATATGAAGAAAAAAAAAATGATTTTATTTTTTATTTGAGAGTTTTTATTAGTGGCAATACTGGAAATACAAAAGGAAGAACAATAAAAAGATTTTTTTTTTATCTTTCCCCTTTTTTGTTATTTAAAGATTTCTTCTTTCTTTTTTTTTTTTTCTTTTATTTTTTTTTTTTTTTCTTTAAAAAAAATTCAATTGCAGTGTTAGGGAGGACAAAAAAAATGTAACTTGAATTGTTTTCTCCCTTTTCTCTTTTCTTTTTTTTTTTTTTTTTTTTTTTTTTTTCTTTTCTTCAAAATATGACAGCTTCGAGTGTGTTTTTGTAGGAAATTAGGACAAAGTTAAATGATCAAGAAAACAGTCGGTAAACCATTCGACTAGGAACCACAAGGTTCCGGGTTCGATGCCGGCCCTCGCCAACTCAGCATATGAGTAGCACAGGGATCTGTGCAGTAAAGTGTGAGGACCTGATGGTAGGTGTGGCGCTCCATATCAGACGCCAAAAACAATCTCCTTTATTTACCGCTAGTGAAAAGGAGATAGACTCCCTCGCTGTCTGGCTGGTACCAAATTTAGGCCACCCCAACAACTTTATTATTTTACTCCTTGTGAGTTTTTCACACCAGTTTTAACTGAAGTCTAAACGACAGCAAGTCTCCTAAGGTCTCTTCTAAGTATCCTAGCTCATTTTTTTTAAAATTTCTTTGATTTTTTAAATTCTTCTGATCTCCAGTTCTTCCCAGTCTTTTATCAAGACCCTTGGAGATCATTCCCAAGTCTTTTATCAAGACCCTTGGAGATCATTCCCAGTCTTTTATCAAGACCCTTGGAGATTTGGAGATCATTCCCAGTCTTTTTATCAAGACCCTCTTTTATCAAGACCCTTGGAGATCATTCCCAAGTCTTTTATCAAGACCCTTGGAGATCATTCCCAGTCTCCCGCCTCAAAAACCGCTACCCGGTGACTATCAAAATGACAACCCCAGCTGGTCGTAATTCTTGTTTAGATATGAAGATGGATATATAGTTTTGAATAGACTGAGATAGATAAACAAACAAAATAATATAGATAGATACGAACAAATGGAGATAGATATTTTCGACAAGTAAATGTATTGGGGGGGTTGCTTCTTTTTTTGTCGTAATTTTTCTTTATTTAAACTAAAAACAAGACATTAAACAAACATGAGTAAAAAAAAATCTTAGTATTTAAAGTAATATAGATAAATATGAACAAATTGAGATAGATGGATAGTTTTGAATAGACTGAGCTGGGTCATTATTTTAATAGTCACCGGGCAGCAACTCTTGAGGCAGGAGACCGGGATGCACTTCCTCATAAATTATCACTTTTTCTTCTAACAAAAAAAGTTGAGCGTGTTTTTGTTGGAAATTAGGACAAAATTAAAGAGTCAAGAAATTCATTGAACATCATTTAAGGATAAGATAAATTTATCATTACCTGCTTTTATGAATTATTCACTCCAGCGTTAGCTGATGATATTTCACTGGAGTCTAAGTGACAACAAGTCTCCTCACGTCTCCGGGACTCTTTTGAGTATTCTAGCCGATTTCAACAATGCTGTTATATGGATGGTCACAATTCTTCCTCTGATATTCAGTTACTATAGTCTGTTTTCTAAGCTTTTGGGGACTGTTCCAAGTGCACCAACTACTATTGGTATCACTTTCACACTCCTATTCCACAGCTTTTTCAATTCTCTAGCAATGTCAAGGTATTATTATTTTATTCCTTGTGAGGTTTTCTCTCATTTTTATTGGTGGTCTTTCAATGAAGTCTAAGAGACAGCAAATCTAAGGTCTGAATGGTTTTGATTTTGATATCAAATTCCCACAGTCTCTGTCCCATTTTGGCAACAGATTTAATGGCTGGAATGCCCTTTTGACCATTTGGCAACAGATTTAATGGCTGGAATGCCCTTTTGACCATTTGGCAACAAATTTAATGGCTGGAATGTCCTTTTGACCATTTGGCAACAAATTTAATGGCTGGAATGTCCTTTTGACCATTTGGCAACAGATTTAATGGCTGGAATGCCCTTTTGACCATTTGGCAACAGATTTAATGGCTGGAATGCCCTTTTGACCATTTGGCAACAGATTTAATGGCTGGAATGTCCTTTTGACCATTTGGCAACAAATTTTTAACAAATTTAATGGCTGGAATGCCCTTTTGACCATTTGGCAACAAATTTAATGGCTGGAATGCCTTTTGACCATTTGGCAACAGATTTAATGGCTGAATGCCTTTTGACCATGGCAACAGATTTAATGGCTGGAATGCCCTTTTGACCATTTGGCAACAGATTTAATGGCTGGAATGCCCTTTTGACCATTTGGCAACAGATTTAATGGCTGGAATGCCCTTTTGACCATTTGGCAACAGATTTAATGGCTGGAATGTCCTTTTGACCATTTGGCAACAAATTTAATGGCTGGAATTCCTTTTGACCATTTGGCAACAAATTTAATGGCTGGAATGCCTTTTTGACCATTTTTTAATGAATGCCCTTTTGACCATTTGGCACAAAGTTTAATGGCTGAATGCCCTTTTGACCATTTGACAACAAATTTAATGGCTGGAATGCCCTTTTGACCATTTGACAACAAATTTAATGGCTGGAATGCCCTTTTGACCATTTGGCCACAAAGTTAATGGCTGGAATGCCCTTTTGACCATTTGACAACAAATTTAATGGCTGGAATGCCCTTTGACCATTTGGCAACAAAGTTAATGGCTGGAATGCCCTTTTGACCATTTGACAACAAAATTTAATGGCTGGAATGCCCTTTTGACCATTTGGCCACAAAGTTAATGGCTGGAATGCCCTTTTGACCATTTGACAACAAAATTTAATGGCCGGAATGCCCTTTTGACCATTTGGCAACAAATTTAATGGCTGGAATTCAGCAGCACCAACTACATTTGGTATTAACGTCACTATTGATATTACTTTTTTTAATTCTTTTTTATTCATTTTTTTTTTTTTTTTTCACTTTAGAACTGGCAAAAAAAAGGAAAATATTTTTTGTTTGATAGGCAGGGTTAAACAAAACAGAAAAAAACAAGCTTCTTTTTTTTTTCTTTTTTTTTTTTATCCGCAAATCAATTTTTCCTATTATCTTTTCTCAAAAATATTTCAAAAGTTTTACTTTTATTTAAAAAAAAAAGTCCCTATTGATATTACTACTTTTTTATTCTTTTTTATTATTTTTTTTTTTTTTTTTTCACTTTAGAACTGGCAAAAGTAAAGTAAACTTTTTTTATTTGGTAGACAAGGGATAACAAAAAAAAAAAAACAAGCTCTTTTTTATTTTTTTATCTGCAATTAATTTTCCCTATTATCTTTTTTTTAAAAATATTCGAAAGTTTTCCTTTTATTTAAAAAAAAAAAAAAGTGTGAGAAAATGAGAACTGGACCAAAACTTTTATGAAAAAAAGAAAGAAAAAAAAAAAAATGATGAGTGATACTGCTGTTTTCAAAGTCCTTTCTGCTTGATTTTTTTTTTTTAATTGTAAGAATACTACAAAAGACATTTTTGAAAAATGGATTGATCATTGCCACAATGTGGTTGTGTGTATTTACATTTATTACTTGGAAAACAAAAAATGAAATCAGGACATTACACATTTAGGGTAAAGAAATTAGTGTTTCTTAAACTATTAAAGAATATCATTTTTGAAGGTGAATGAATGATTCACCTAAATGAAACCAGCTTTATAATTAGTCCTGACCCATTTATTAAAACTTTTCTCATTCCCCAATGATACCTGCATCGGAAAAATAAGGTCTAAAAAAAGGTTTGGCTTTAGGTTACTATGCTTCTAAATATAAGACTGTCAAGAAATTTGTTTAATATAATCCTTTCTAGGAAATATTGAAAACTTTTCACACTGTAAATCAATATTCAAATTAAAGGGGGTAAAGTCACTCTTGAAAATTAACCCTTTTGGTGTGGTGCATTTGGCAACAGATTTAATGGCTGGAATGCGCTTTTGACCATTTGGCAACAATTTAATGGTCAGAATGCCCTTTTGATCATTTGGCAACAAATTTAATGGCTGGAATGCCCTTTTGACCCTTTAATGACCCTTTTGACCATAAAAAAAACCCTTTTGACCATAAAATGAAAAAAATGTTTACTAATCGCAAAACTACAATACACTATTTGTATTGTCGTGGAGATATCACAGGGTGTGTCTATAAGAGAATTTTTATTCACTGATTCTTCTAAAAACGACTGTTTTACCAACGATTTATAATTGATAAAGTTTTGTTTTGTTAATTATATGGCCGGTGTATATTGAACGAGATGCATTCTTTTGCGGATTGGGGGTATTACACGAAATCCGAAATTTTAAAGTAATGTGGATTAAAGTTAGTTTCTAAAATAATTTGTTATTCATGATACTTCTAAAAATGATGGTTTCAGAAGTAAATTTTATATATATATATATTCTAGGATCAGCAAAAGTCACTTGTGGTTGAGGGGAGTATATTACAAAAGAACTAACATTTTTAAGTAATGTTGCCTTTCACCCTTACAAATTATATATATTTGGGCATCTCGGATTGTTCTCTGCACCAAAAGGGTTAAATATTATTTGGTTATGTATCTTTATTATTTCCACTAGCAAATATATGCACCCTCCGGGTGCAAGTATTCAAGTTTTAATGTAATAAAATATTGTATTAAATTAGAAAGGCTAATGAAACTAAATAAGAATACAGATAAAAAGATTTGAAACAGAGGGAGTATAATAAAAGATTTGAAACAGAGGGAGTATAATAAAAAATGGAACAACTGAAACTTACTCTTCCATCACTCTCGTCTTTCATTGTTATTTTTCTAATTTAAGTATTTAGTTAAAGAGGAAGTAAAGAATAAAATGACAGTTATTTTATCTTGTTAATGGATTTCATTTAAGATTCATTAAAGAGATTTTTGCTTATATTCATTAAAATAAAACCAAACAGTAAGAAATCAATAATACTAAGCACATATTTATTAAATTCGATATTTTAATATTAATATGCAAATTAGCCTTCCCGTTCACACTGTAAACTGCTATTTTGTTGTATATATAAATATAATTGCATGTTGTCAGTATGTAGACATAGTTAACAGTATTAATAATGTAAGACAATTTTATTAATAATTGAGGTTTAGATAAAAATAAGATCATCGAGAATGTGATGTCAATAACTAAGAGAATTGTGACTTGAGTAGGAATATAGTTTCGGTTACAGACAGAAAAACACACAATCTCCATTATAATAAGATGTGTTTCGGTCAGGAGTTTATCCATGTGTACATTATTCAAACTATTATTTTTTTTAAAATAACCAAATGAAATGAAATAATAATAATAGAAAAAATGTAGAAATGTTCCGCACACAAAGAAAATTCGATCTTCATCAGAGTAAATCCTTATTTTTTTAAAATGAAATTCGTTGGAAAGCGGAAAATTTTTGAAATGTTCGAAAAAAGAACTTTTTTTTTTAAATTTCAAACATTTCAAAAATTCTCCGCTTTCCAACGAATTTCATTTAAAAAAAATAAGGATTTACTCTGATGAAGGTCGAATTTTCTTTGTGTGTTAAATAATGTGGTCTAAAGTTGCAATCTTGACTTCATGCATAAAGTATACTTGAAAGATTCGGGTTGTTGTCCAAATCAAATGTTTGAGGAAGTTTCTTTGCCTCTGGCCTTTCTCTGCTTCTGGCTTTATTGATATTGTGGCCTCGGAAAATAACCCAAGTCCGCTTTTCCTTTAGCTATTGTCCCCCCAGTAATGCTTTATGCCTGAGCCTCTCCCTGCTACTCACAACTCACACCTTCATGCATTAAGTATACTTGAAAGACTTGAGTTGCTGTCCAAACAAATTATTTGATGAAGTTTACACACACAGTCAGGGGCCGGGTTAGCTCAGTCGGTAGAGCGTTCGGCTAGAGACCACAAGGTTCCTAGTTCGATACCGGTCCTCGCCAACTCAGCGTATGAGTAGCACAGGGAACTGTGCGGTAAAGTAAGGACCTGATGGTACGTTGTGGCGCTCCACCTCAGACGCCAAAACAATCTCCTTGGTCTAGCGCTATTAAAAAGTGGATAGACTCCTTCGCTGACTGGCTGATACCAACATTAGGCCACCCCGACGACTTTACTTACTTTACTTTACACACACAGTAGGTATGTAGGTAGGTACTACAAACATATCAATGTATAGATCACTGCTTCTTAAAATGGACACAAGTATTTAAGTTTTAATATAATAAAATATTAGATTAGAAAAACTAACAAAATTTACTAAGAATGAATATAAAGAATATAACATTTATTCGAGTGTTGTTTTAATTGATTTCTATATTAAATTATATATAGGATTTCTTTTAATACATTTTATAATAACATGATAGTATTAGAAATCAGTAACAGCAATGATTATTTATCAAACCCAGTTTTATTAAAATCGTTACAAATTACTTCCACCATATAAAATGTAAATCTTTATTTCTTAGATATAAAACATATTTCAGGATTTTATATGCATTAATAATATGGGCAGTTTTGCGGCAAATCTACCTCAGCTTAATCTTTAATAGAGATCGTCATTAATAAATAAGATGCTAATTAAGACTAAATAATGATTTTCATTATCATTGAGAATATAACTTAAATAACTAAGGAAATCGTGATGCCAGTGGTGATGTAGTTTTGGTTACAGACAGACAGTTACATAATCTCCATTATAATAAGAAAGAAGATATAAATTTAAAAAAAAAACATGTTAATTTGGTCATGAATTGTGTGTCATAGTACAATAGCAGGGGAGAGGATCACTGTAGCAGAGTGGCTAATGTATTAGACTGTGACATTATAGTAAGCAAATTCAAACTTTAGTCGCACTATTACGTTCCTATTTGGACTAATACCTTTGAAGAAGGCATGAACCACCTCAACCCTGGAATAGATAGTATCACTACTGTTATTTTACAAGGATGACATTATATAACACACAAAGGTTGATATGCCATTAAACAGAGGACACAATTAATTTAATGGCTGGAATTCCCAACACATTTAATGGCTGGAATGACCTTTTGGCAACAAATTTAATGGCTGGAATGAATTTTTGGCAACAAACAATTTAATGGCTGGAATGACCATTTGGCAACAAGTTTAATGGCTGGAATGACCATTTTGGCAACAAATTTAATGGCTGGAATGACCATTTAACAAATTTAATGGCTGGAATGCTTTTTTGACCATTTGGCAAATTATATAACCCACAAAGGTTGATATGCCATTAAACTGAGGATGCAAACTAAAGCCTGAAAACAATAAAGCATTCATTTTTAATAATGATATTTTGTAAAACAACCATTACACAATCCTACACCACAATGGAGTCTCCTAGTAATGTTTCTATACATTAACATTGAATTGCTCAACAAGCAGCCAATAGGAGAATGCCTTACATTGAGCTGGCAGAGAGGACAAACATTTTGCTCTACCTGCAAAAGGGTTAATGATGGATCTATACACAAAATTAACATATAAATATATACAGGGCATCCAGGACACCTCATGTGTAATGGTTAGCAAGCTTTACTAACAGACCATTGTTAGTGAGTTTGATTCTCACTGGGTGCCACATACTGCTGGTCTTGTGACACAACTAAGCTACGCTTAGTAAATACTAGATTTGCAGGCTATTGTTAGTGAGTTTGATTCTCATTGGGTGCCCATACTTCTGGCCACATCTAAGCTTAGTAAATAACTCTATACAGGACGTCCATAAAGTCTGTGTGTGCTGTAAAGAATGTATAACTTTAAAGTACACATTGATTTTGTGGACACCCCGTGGACAATAATTCAAATAAAAAGATACCAAATGGTTTGAGAGATGATCATGATTTTTTTTAGTTACCAAAAAAATAATCTTTTTTTTTTTTTTTTTTTTACAATTAATACTAAATTAAAATGAACTATTTCTGTTGGAAGGTGAAATTAGAATATTTAAACATCGTTCGTCTTTTTCTTCTTTTTTTTACTCATGAAGAACTCTGAAAAGTCCTGCAAATTAATTTTAATTATTAAATTATATCATTTCCTCATTAAAAATGAAAAACTAAATTTTTACTTTTCCTCATTATCATCATCATCATGTCGCGCTATTAGCACGGATATCCATGACAATCTCTTGCCAACCTTTCCTATCATTCATTTTCCCAGGGAGGTCCTCTGCCCAGCATCCAGCATCCTCGCAGTGTTGGTCAATGTAGGTCCTTGATGGGCGGCCCACACTAGCATGTCCGTGTGTTGGCTTCCACAGGAGAACGTCGCTTATGAGCTCGTCCTTGCTTCTCCAACAGTGCCCGGCATGCCTTGTCCGTCTCACTCGAATGGTTTGTGAGATGGGGGGCAGGTGGCCATATAGCTGTTTCCTCGTGGGGTGCTGCTTCCACGATTTATTCAGGACTGCACACAGCATTCTTGTGCAGCTCCCGTCCAGCTTATTCTCAAGGCGCCTCGTTAGGGTCCAAGTGGTGCATCCGTACAGCAACACTGATACAACCACCGCCTGGAAGAAGAGATTTTATTACTCAATTAAATTTTCTGAAGTATAAGTCGACTCATAAGATATGATCCATTACTGCTGGGTCGCAAGTTGGAGTCTCGCTCGATACCCCACAATAACCAACTTTTGTCACATCCTACCTGTGGTGAACGATTCGAGTAAATAAAAAATCCATCCCATGGCGCTCAGCTAGTCTTGCAGATCCATTACTACTGAATAGCGAGGTTAATCCTCAACGAACGCATTATACTTGCGACTTTGTGTCACATCCTACCTGTGGCGAACTGTTTAGATAAAAAAACCTACATTTAAAATGTTTTTAAAAATTTTAATCAATTTTAGGTGTTTTGTTGTTTCATCTTTTTTGTGACGGTGGTCGGTTAAGTAAATACTACCCATGACTTGCCTGGAGGCACAATAAAAGACCTTGACAATTACCAATGGTATCAGAAGCTGTTTTTTTGGTTATTTCCTATAAGTCTAACATAAACAAAGGGGAACCATTCTTGACTGATAAATTATTTAATTTATTTTCCCATTAAACTAACCCTAACTGCGTCTTCTTTTTTCCTAGTAGATCAGTAAATAATTTATCAGTCAAGAGTGGTTCCCCTTTATGTTAGACTTATAGGAAATAACCATTTAAATTTAGGGAAGATGATCTTACGATACAAAATGAATGATGTGCAAAATTATATACAAAACTAGAAGCCACTACCCAGCATCGCCTGGGTATGGGGGGGGTGATTTAGTCTCATAGATCCATTATTACTGAATCGGGAGTTGGTTTCCGACAGAATGTCCCATTAAAATCCCCACGTAAAAAAGACCTTGTGCTGATCCAGCCACCCTGAAAAGAAAAATTAATGTCTACTATTTACAACATTAAATACAAAAAAAATTCCATGCTGTTATCATTTAAATTTTATTTTTTAATTATCTTCACGAATATAAATCAAATCTTCATTATTTTTGCTCAAAAACCAAGATATGATGATAGTAAATGTCTATATATATTTACTTTGTTGTTAATTGTTTTATTTTCATAGTTTCCTCCGGACATACATACATACCAACTGCACTTTATAGATAGATAATAAGAATTTTTTTTTTAAACAAAGAAATTTATTCCCAATTGAATTTTAGGATAAAGAACTGAGAATGAATGATATTGAAATTGTTTAAGAAACACTGATTAAAAGACAAACAGTTTTGTTCTAATTTTTCAAGGTCAAACACTGGGACTTTCAAGTTGGAATGAATAAAGAAGAAATAATTTCTACTTGATGAAGATGAGTTTTAAGAGAATAAAAAAATGAATTAGAATTTTTTTTTAATCAATTTAAAACAAATTTAAAAAATACAGAAAAGATTTAGTAAATTTTTCTTTTTTAAGATTTATTTTTTTAAAGATTTTTTTTATCTTTTGGGGGGGATTTTTTTCAAAGATTTTTTAAAGAAAAGAAATTAAAATTATTTTAAAATAATCAGAAAACAAACTTTAAGCATATAGAGACTTACGAAATATCATACAAGATTTTTTTTTAAGTTTTTTTTTTTTTTTTTTTAAGATTTCCTTTTTTTGTTTTTTGTTTTTTTTTTTTTTTTTTTAGATTTTTTTTTAAAGAAAAGAAATTAAAATTATTTTTAAATAATCAAAAACTTTTAAGCATATAGAGACTTACAAAACATCAAACAAGATTTTTTTTAAAGATTTCCTTTTTTTTTTCATTTTTAAAGATTTTTTAAAAGAATTTTTAAAGAAAAAAAGATAAGAATTATTTTCAAATAATCAGAAAAAAAAAACAACTTTTTAATCATATAGAGACTTATGAAACCTCAAACAAATGAAAAATTTGTTTTTTAACACTAACACTTGAAAAAAGCAATTCTAAAAACTTCAAACACCCAACTCCTCTTTCATGTCCCACCAGCTCGCCTTGAGGAATGGGTGTTTTTAAAAAATTAAAAAAATAAAAAACATTCAGCTAACATGTTAGTCCAGGTTAAAAGCACAATAAGGGTAACCTGAAACCAAAACTTTTTAGACCTTATTTTTCCGATGCAGGTATCATTGGGGAATAAGAAAGGTTTTGGTAAACGGGCCACACATTATGCCTCACTGCATCCTTTGAGTTACGGAGGCTAACTCAGACTTTTCTTGTTTCCCCAATGATACTTGCATAAAAAAAACAAGGTCTAAAAAATGTTGGCTTTGAGTTGCCCTTAGCGCGCTTTTAACAAAGACTGTGGACATTGTTTCCTGTTAAATACAAAAATAAATAATTTTTTTTTTTTCAGAGTAAATATTATCCAGCATTTTTCTTTATTTTTTTTAAATAAAAAAATAAATATTGTTGAATTGAACAATGTTTTTTTGTCTTTTTATTCTTTATATTTCTTATTTCGGTTATTTCCTATAAGACCAACATAAACAAAGGGGAACCACTCGGTAATCCTTAATTATTTCCTCGTAAATTCCTACCATAAAATAAACTGAACCCTCATTTTATGTCCGTGTTTTTGCAATAAATGTTTTATTTTTCTTGCACCCATTATTTTACAATACTAAATATATTTTCTTTATCTATTTTAATATTCACTTCAATGTGTATATTCTAAAAGTTTTTATTTTGTGAGAATGGTTAGTTTTAAACACGGACATAAAATGAAGGTTCAGTTTATTTTATGGTAGGAATTTATGAGGAAATAGTTAAGGATTACCAACCACTCTTGATTATTTATTTATTTATTTATTGATCTATTAGGAAAAAAGCAAACAGGGTTAGGGTTAGTTTAATGGGAAAATAAATGGACCATATGACCTTTAGGCACCCCTTTTGTGATCTCGATTCATAAGGACATTTTTTTCATTTACACCGTCAAAATCTGGTTGTTTGTTAGGGGTTAGTTTTATACTTAAAAAAAAAACTCTAAAAATCGTCTGTTAACAAACAACCAGATTTTGATGGTGTAAATGGAAAAAATGTCCTTATGATTTGAGATTGCAAAAGGGGTGACTAAAGGTCATTATGGTCCAAATGAATAAATAATTTATCAGTCAAGAGTGGTTCCCCTTTTTTTATTTCTTGCTTTTTTTTTTTTTAATGTTGTGCCCCATTTTTTAATACCAAGGTTGACATTGCCACACACTAACCAAATCGCCTCAACCTTATCGTGCTAGAAGGAGACGCGTGGTGTAATGGTTAGAGTCATAGGAAATGGAATTGCTGATCCGAGTTCAATTCCTGGATAAGGCCGTTTACATTTTACATAGTGCTAATACCTTGGGAAAGCTATGCATCTAACTATTCTCCTATTACCTAGCTATGGGTAAATAGTAGGGCGGACTGGGCTCTTTAACCTTGGCTAGGTAACCAGTCAAGGAGAAGGAAACCTCTGAATTCAAACCTGTTAACCTCTGCCTAAGAAATTGACCTTGTGTCGCATCCTGCTCATGCTGAGGGTTTGATAAAATATATATATATAATGTGTGTGTGTGTGCTTGTAGGCAGTGACTGAGGGTCAAGGTCTTAGTGTCCTGGGCATGACGCTAAACTCTATCTGATAGTGAAGTTCCAATTCTGGAACTCTGGGAATGAGGAGTACCCCTTCATCCCCAGAGTCCCAGGTCGACTCTGACCCAGAGTGGTAGTACCTGCTAGGGTCCTATCTATGGGCTAAATAGAAACAAATGTGTTTGAAAAAATTTAGTACCCAATAAGAATGAATAAAATAAAAAAGTCTTTGGCATAAAATGACCCAACAAAGATTGACATGCCATAAAAGTCCAACCAACCAACTAAATAAATGAATGGGACCAGGTATCCAATAAGCACCCCAGCTGGAATCAATTTTGAAAACGTCATTTGGGATTTTCCCATAAAACTGTTAACCATTCCCGTGTTTTCGTTAACAGAAAAATAACGTGCACACACAAACAATTGTAAGCTATTAAAATTGTAATAAGTTGTGTGTTATATATATTTTTATATACTAGCAAATATATGCACCCTCCGGGTACAAGTATTTAAGTTTTAATGTAATAAAATATTGTATCAAATTAGAAAGGCTAATGAAACTAAATAAGAATGCAGATAAAAAGATTTGAACATAGAACAACTGAAACTTATTCGTCCATCACTTCCGTCTTTCATTGCTAATCTTTTCTAATTTAACTATTTAGTTAAAATAAAAAAGTAAAGAATAAAATTACAGTTATTTCTTCTTGTTAATGGATTTCTTTTAAGATTTATTGAAGAGATTTTTGCTCATATTTATTAAGATAAAACCAAAGAATTAGAATCAATAATGCTAAGCATATATTTATTAAAATCAAATTTTTGATATCAAAATGCAAATAAGCATTCCCGTTCACATTGTAAACCGCTATTTTGTTGTATATATAAATACAATTGAATGTCATCAGTATGTAGATATGGTCAACAGTATTAATAATGTAAAACTATTTTATTAATAATTGAGGCTTAAAGAGAAATAAAATCATGGAGAATGTGACGTAAATAACTAAGGGAATTGTGACTTGAGTAGTAATATAGTTTCGGCTACAGAGGAAAAAACTCACAATCTCCATTATTATAAGATGTTGTACACATCTTACTAACTTTAAACATGTTTCAACACAATGGAAAAATAACGAAGTCGTATTAAGATAAACAACCTGTATTAAATAAAGTTACTATCGCGACTCCTACTTCGCCGCTTATATCTTTTCCGAAGTGTATGAAAACTTTTCGTCTCACGTAGTCTAACTCCTGGCATAGAATAACAAACACCGTGGGTAAGGTAGTCTCTTTATTTCTTTCACCAGAAAGTGTAAAAAAAATGAAATAGGAAAGAAAACAGGTTTATAGAACAAACCACAAACACAGGGGAAGGTACAATGTCTGAAGAAAGCAATGGATGGGTGTTAATAGAAAAACTCAGAGGCAGTTCATAGATAAAGACAGTGGAATAATAATGACATACAATAACACCACCAAACAGGTTTAGAACTTAAGAAAGGTACAAACAAGGGGGCAGTGTCTATGAGAGAAAGTAAATTAAGCGACAAGAGAGTGAACATTACAAAATCTTTCTTAGTGTACAAGGTTCAGCAAAATGTCAAATAATATAGTCAGATACACAAGGTAAAAGTCTATTACAAAATGTTGTACCGGCCGTTCCTACAGTGGAGAATATACACTGGTTCTCACTATAAATAGTGAGACACCGAGTGAAAAGGTGGTACTGTTACCATTTAACGGCAAGCTAGCCGTTCCTGTACCATTATTGTAAATACACTTGTCTTATTTTACCCTACCTCGACTTGACTTCTTTTTTACTGTTGGATTAACATCACAACACAAAATTTAATAAGAAGGTTACTGAGAGTCAAGTGATGTACCTGTTCTCTTTAAGGAAGAACACAGAAAGGGAATTGAACGCGTTCCGACGATGGTGGAGAGAGACTTTAAATTTAGCGCTGATTCACGATAACCAGAAGTAACCGGTTGAAGGCAAATATATACCCTATTTACGAAAATAACACAAATTGGTCTAAGGGACGTAACTCTTACCGCAGAATCGTAATACCAGCCGAGACAGTTACAAAAATGTAGAACAGCATACTGGGCAAAGTCCTTGTTTATATGTTCTTGTTTTAACAGTTCATATTTTATCTTCTTTCATTTTCCGATAATGGAGCTGACTTGTTTGTATGACGACTACTTGCTTGTCATCCTCAAAAACTTCTGAATTCCCACTTCTTCTTTTTGGTGCTCGATTTTTGAATTCAGCGTCTGCCGGTTCCATTATTGTATTTTTGGAATTCTTACTCCCCCCCTTTTTAAAACAACCGGCAACCACCATTTTATTTACAAAATCACCATAACAGATTGTAATACTCAGAGGAATTACAGGTTTAAAGGGGGAGCCTCTTAAATCTCCCAGTTGTAGGCAAATTATTCGAATGAAAGAAGACAAACACACAGTGGAAATTTAATACATGTATTGACAAATAATACAAGAACTTGTTGCAAATTTTATTGGCATTTGCTACGAGACTTATCTGTGAGGTTAAATACAGTTCGTTGGAGAAGTGGTGATAACAGGGGTATTCTGGTCGCTGGTTGGAATGTTGTTAAGACGCTTCGTCGGGTCATTTCTCATTCTTCAGCCTTCTGTTAGTATGCTATTGTATCAGCCTTAGAAAGTATGCTGATACAACGCCTTAGAAAGTTTGCTGGTTATGGGAAAGGTGACTGGAGGTGCTTATTTTCACGTCCTTCCCTGGTAACTGTTCTGTGATAAGTAAGGTTTGGTTTGATTCTCACGCCAACCTCCCGTTGGCAATTTTCTCCCTAGCAGCAGGGGAAGATAATTCTCTGTTGAATTTCCGATAATACTCAGGTGCCAGAAATCTCAATTGGATTCTTATTTGAAAGAATTGAGAGGCACTTGTACAAGAGGCATGTGGAAAGTAAATTTGATAAATTGTGTGATACCATTTCTGAACAACATCTAGATAAACATAAAAAAATATTTTGTAAATAAAGTCTATTTTTATTCAAATAAATATATCTGCATTTCTCTTCTGATTAAATAAAAACTATTTTAACATAAAAAGGTGTCTTTCGTTTAAAGTTATATAATTAAAAAAATAATATTTTGATATTGAATTAACAATAACAACATGAAATAACTAATTTTTAAAAAAAATTAAAATCAAAAACTATTTTAATATAAAAATGTGTATTTGGTTTGTTAATAAAGATGAACTAACTTTTTAAAAATCTTACAGTGAAATTCTAATGTAAAAAAATCATCTGTTGTTTGTTTACAAACAACCAGAAGTTTACGGTGAAAAGCAAAAGCTGACCTTTTCAAAACTGATTTTAGCTGGGGTGTGTTACAATTTTTGTGTCCATTTTTAGGCTTTAAGTAAGAGCGCTTTACTGTGGAGATCTCTTGTGTTAAGCAGAGGCAAACCCAAAATTTTTAGACATTATGGAAATTAACTAGAATTTGGGATGACGTGTGAAAGGCCGACCTGTTGGCCTCTGATTGGTTGAAAAGTGCCAACAGGGCAAGTTTTACATAATTTAGGAGCAGTTATAAATTATGAATGTACTTGTAGTTAGAATTTTAAATTAGGGTTTGTTAACTTAAAAATAAAGGGGTCCATGGAAAGTTACTGGGGCCGATGAGTGACAATGGTGACATTCCCACGGTCCTTCCGGTAGATAGTTTAGACATGGGAATTAGTTTCCGTTAGTCGGATGCGAGCCGGCATCCTATCAGAGAGGATGTCTCTTAGGGTTCACAACTCACCCACCCTGGAATCATGGGCAGGGTTGAAAATAAAAGCTTGATTAAGAAACAAACAAACAAACAATGTTCAATTGATACAAAAATATCAATTGAACATTGAAACAAGCAATGTCCAGCCCAGCACAAAGAAGACCAACCCTTAACAGCAGAAGCCCACAAGACGAAAGAACATGGCAACCAAGGTAGAACCAACAAGTAGAAGTGTAACAAGTAAGAAAGACCATCATATCATCTAATCTATATAACTCTCTCTCTCTCTCTCTCTCTCTCTCTCTCTCTCTCTATTTCCTGTGCATGTCTATCCCCCCCTCTTCCTCCCCTCCCTCTCTCTCTCTCTCTATCTATATATCACAGTGTATGAATGAACTTTTTTGCAAATTGGGTTACATTTTAGGGGTTTGGGGATTAAGGTTGTTTTTAATTACGTATTGCTAAAAAAAAACAACAGCAAAAAAAACCAAATTACAATACATTTAATGTTGAAAGATGATTTTTTTAAAACCAAGTTTAATTGAAATTATACATTGCAATACTAACACAAACAACTGAGACTAATGTGTCTACCGTTGGATTCAATAATTAATTTCAATGGTTAATTAAATATATAGTAATTTGGGTTTTTGTTGTTTGTTTTTTTTTAAGCAATACATAATTAAAAATAACCTTAATCCCCAAACCCCTAAACCTAATTTGCAAAAAAGTTCATTCATACACTGTAGTTAAACTGTCATGGATCACCACCAAATAAGTTTCCGTTTTAATTTTGACGACGATTTGCAAGTTTAACCGAAGGAACTATGTGTTCGAAATACACACACTTTTTTACTACCGCTGGAGAGCATACAAAGGGACACTGACACTTCTTATTGATGTCATCAAGTTTATTTTAACACTGTGAAACTTTACAAAGAAGAAACAAATAACATTCAATAAAAAGATAACAGCAAATATTTTTCAAAAGAAATAGAAAACATATAAGAAATATTATCTTAATCAATTATCTCCCTTTGACCATAGCAAACAGAGCTCAGGGGTCTTAGCCATAAACAGATGAGATACCTCATGCGATTGGCTAAGGGCTTTTGTCAGCGACCAATCAGAGCACACGTTACGAGGCTCAGTGATAACTGGCAATTTTGAGGCTGATACCTTGAAATCACTCTCTTGCCACTGGAATCTCTTTGAGGAATGACGTAGTTTTTACACAGCAAAGGCGTCAGTAGAACGAGGAGAATTGGAACAGCATGGGGGAGCTGTGGATTTCGTAAAAGTCAGACTTCAAATACAAGAGACAGATAAGTTTAGCAAAAGCATTATTTTGCAAACCATTATACACCATTATACAATACACTTTGTAAACCTTGCATATACTTTGTATCTCAACTCATGTAATGTATTTTGTATGTTACATGTTGTGATTGATAAACGCATTGTTTTATTGTAAAGCCTTGAGTTGTGTTCATTACCTGTTATCTTTATCTTGTCTTTATCTTGTCTTTATAACTGCCAACGCTATCAATGGTCTGCTAATCTGTGGGGAAAATGGACTCTCATGTAAATTTCGACGCGTGAGAGTTAATCCAATGAACAATCTACACAGTGGTTTGTTTATAGTGGTGAAGGCTTGTGTTGGACCATTCCGCACTTTTTGGCACAGTCGATAGGAAAGAATTGGCTCACAAAGAATGCCACAAATCCACTCAACAACTGACCTAAGGTTTTTCAAATTCAGAGTTTTTCTTCTCCTAGACTGGTTACCTACCCAAGGTTAAAGAGTCCAACCTGTCTTACTATTTTACCCATAGCTGGAGGGAGAATATATGGTCAATTTCCTTGTCTTTATAATTCTTTACAAACAAGAAAGAAATTGAACAAATTCTTGTCAAAATTTAAGCATGATTAAAAACGAAAATTAAAAAGTTGATTGAAGATTTGAACGAAAACTTCAGTGTTAGGTTCGACATCGTCCAATGAGGTACTCAGAGTTTCTACCTCAGACTGGAACTACTAACATGTCGGTACTCGCCCCTAGCAGCTAACCTGGAAATTAAGAAATTCTACTAAAAATAAATAACTGAAGTAAAACTCTTTAAAGAATTCGGAATGACAATAAAAAGATAGCCACCACCGAAAGTCATTCATCAACCCCCTCTGCCGATAGGTCGGTGGGTCGTTCATCTCAACACAAAGATACTTTAAAATATATGCAATTTATTCAACTTAAACTCAAAATATATGACTTGGAATGGCAATAAAAAGATAGCCACCTCAAGATACTTCAAAATGCACGATAGTCATCAACCCTTCACAGAAAAGAACACAACTCAACTTTAAAAGACTCAATGAACTTTGGTAAGTGGACTCTTATCAGATAAGTTCCCGCAAATAACAACAAATTTGCAACCCAACACCTTTTCATTCCACTCTTCCACCTTTTACTCTCTATCTCTTCTTCTATCTTTCCTTTCCATTTTTGTTAGATTAAAATTGTTAATTATATTTGTGTCTTTGTCTTATCTTTTCAAATCAGCATCCGAACTTGAAATAGCGGGAATCACCTCCCTTTAACCTTCTTTCCTCTCTCTCTCCTTCCTATTTCTTGTGCATGTCTATCCCTCTTCTCTCTTGCTCTCTCTCTCTCTCTCTCTCTCTCTCCTATTTTCCTGTGCATGTCTATCCCTCCTCTCCTCTCTCTCTCTCTCTCTCTCTCTCTCTCTCTCTATCTATCTGTCTATCTATCACAGTGTATGAATGAACTTTTTGCTAATTGGGTTACGGTTTAGGGGTTTGGGGATTAAGGTTGTTTTTAATTACGTATTGCTAAAAAAAAAAAACTACAGCAAAAACAACTCAACTTTAAAAGACTCAATGAACTTTGGTAACAAGACTCTTATCTTATCAGTTCCCGCAAATAACAATACACGATAGGGTACTTACTCATATCCTGAAACTTGGAACTATTTCCCCAATATATTAAGAATGGTAATTTTACCCGCACATTGGAATTAGAGGTTTACCTCCATGGGAGAAATTAATGCCACTAAAAAACCGCGGTGTTAATTTTTCCCACATTCTAACCGTGTTACCTGTCCTAATCAGTGGAGTAAACTAAATAGGGCTTGTATATAAGTTCTCCTTACGTGCGTGGTCTAATGGTTAGAGTCATGGGAAATGGACTCGTCGACCCGAGTTCAATTCCTGGACGAAGCTGTTTGAATTTCACATTGCGCTAATACCCTTGGGAAAGGTATGAATCCAATACTCCCTCCACTTATGGGCAAATAGCAGGGCAGACTGGGCTCTTTAACCATGGCTAGGTAATCAGTCTAGGAGAAGGAAAACTCTGAATTCAAACCTGTTTAACTCCGCTTAAGAAATTGACCTTGTGTCACATCCTGCTCATGTGGAGGGGTTGGTAAATATATATAAGTTCCCCTTACCAATTTCCACTTATGGTTTCATAAACCGCAGCAACTAAGGCTTAGCACAAAATGGAGTTAATAAAACCCACTAAATCTAGAATGAAAAAAAAAATAGAGGGAAAAAAATATTTGACTTGTTGACAATGTTGTCGCCGTCAAAAAATCTTTATCAACTCAAAAATCTCCACTCCTTAGCCCTGTGACCAAACCTTCCACAATGGAAGCAATTCACTCTGACTCGATGGTCCAGCCTGGGGGGAGTTGTATGGCCACTCTGGGCCATCTGCGCAGCCATTGCAATGGCTGCCCCAGCTCTGATGATAGCCTGTGCGCGCTCAAGCAAATGCTCCACAGGCGTTGCCTCTATACTGGTGGACGCCCTCAACAATTGTTTCACTTGAGCCGGAAGTCCTGCCACAAATGCGTATTCAAAGGTACGTTCAGGCAATCCCCCAAACAAAACCGCCAGCTTCTTCAGTGCTGCAAAGAAGACATCCACCGTCTCGCTTGCCATCAACGTCCGGGTTGTGAAACGTTTGTATGCAGTGCAGGGGTCCATCGCAAAGACTTTGTATAGCGCAGCCTTAATCAGCACACTAAACTACTCCAAGACAGAATATTGTGGTTGTAGTATGGGATTGCAAGTGGTTTAACATTTTAAGGTTTAAAAGGTGGCTGTAATTATTCTTGACGCGTATTCTTAGGGTTTGCTTTTAACTCCACTTATTTGGTGGTCATGTTGAAAAGGAAGGAATTCAAGGAACAAAAAGAAAGAGACAAAGACAGGAGGTGGTTTTATGATTTAGGCTTTATTCGCAGGTCATAGCCACCACGTGGCAAGGGAAATTCTCCCTGGCCAGTAGTAGTGTATATAAGTTCCCCTTACCAATTTCCACTTATGGTCTCATAAACCACATCAACTAATGCTTAGCTGGAGTTAATAAAAAAATAGAGGGAAAAAAAAATATTTGACTTGTTGACAATGTCGTCGCTGTCAAAAAATCTTTATCAACTCAAAAATCTCCACTCCTTAGCCCTGTGACCAAGCCTTCCACTACAGAAGCAATTCACTTTGACTCGATTGTCCAGCCTCTGGGGAGTTGTATGGCCTCTCTGGCCGTCTGCGCAGCTATTGCAATTAGCTGCCTCAGCTATTTCTTTAACTATTCATTATAAAATTAAGTCATTAATTAATAAAATGCTGAAAATTTCATTAAAACTGGACTATTCTCTGATTTTTGGTAATTGTTTTAAAATTTAAAAAAAATATTATTTCCCTTGAACAAAAATGCACATACTTACAAATAAGACTTCAACTTTCAAACTCAAACTTTGATAAGAAAACCTTATCTTCGGGGCGTTCAAAAACCGATTTTTGCAACTCCCACCACAGTGGAAGCCAATGATTTCACCACGTCAAGGTACACCGACAGATTACGTATCTTAAAGGGAAGTTAATCTAATTGAACTGCTAGAGTGATCTCCCTTTGATTTTTCATCTGAAGTCCATTTTCAAAATAAACATGGCTTCTTCCGAAATGCGATTCGATGGTCGCGTGGTTTTGGTTACCGGAGCCGGCGGAGGTAAGAGTTAATGTTTATTTGTTTTTATTCAATTAAATCGGGGGAAATGAATAGAAGGTCATTTCTAACATTATTTAATTCTGGTATTCAATGAATGTGTTATTTTATCTGAGATTAAAACAAGACCCAAAAATAGCAGAAAAAAAAACACCCACCAATTTAAAAAAAATGTTATTTTACGTTTTAAAATAAATCGTCTTGTTTGTTGAATTTAAATTCAGGTGAAAATATTTTCATCTTAATCGGCTTTTATTATTTTATTCTTTTTTTCTTTTTCATTTAAATAATAACACTGAATAAATTTTAATAATAAAATTAAGATTCGTTTTGAAATATTTCATATATAATCTTGTTAATATTTTATATTTTTGTGTTTTTGTTTATCAAATTCGTCTGTGATTGAATAATTATATTTCGGACTGTTGTCCTCATTTTTATTGTGTATAACATTAATTTAGTGAAATAGATCACTAATTAGGACTGAGCCTATTCTAGTAGTGACCACACCAAGCGTATTTAACTGGTTTGAATTCAGAGTTTTCCTTTTTTTAGACTGGTTAAAGAACCCAGTCTGCCCTACTATTTATTCATAGCTAGAGGGAGAGTAGTTGGATTCATACCTTTCCCAAGGGTATTAGCACTATGTGAACTGTGGCTTCGTCCTGGATTTGAACTCTGATCGACGAGTTCATTTCCTATGACTTTCTAACCATTACACCACGGCCTGGCGAGGGCCTTCAACTATAAACACAACTTTCAAACCAGTGTAACCTCGGGCTCTGTTTTAGGTGTTTAAAAAAAAATTCTTAATAATTCATTATTTTAATTACCTTGAAATAAGTAATCTTCAGACGATTATTTGTGTTTGTTTAAAAATAACTTTAAAAAAAGCAACATCTTTACTTAGGTACTGCCAATTCTTCGCTCATTTTCATTTTAAAAATCAATTAAAATGAATCAAATCGATTATTTAAGGTCAAACTTTTGTATTAGTCGAAAAGTAGTAACATAATAAGCATCAGTAAAAAAAAAAAAAAAAAAAAAAAAAAAGAAGCAAAATAATGTTACATATATAATTTATTTTTAATACATTTTAAACAATTAAATTTTGTTAAAAAATAGTTAACTGAAGATTTATGCAGCACTCGAAACAGTCCCGATTATCAGTATTTTAAAACATTTTTAAAAGTTTCTTCTTAGAAATCAATAACAAAAAACATCAAATACACAGAAAAATGACTAAATTGTTTTTCTTTATTTTTTCGATTTTCGGTACTTATTTTCTACCAGAGTAGCCCCTTAAAAATTTGTTTTTCTTGTCTTCAGTCTTTTGTCTTTTTATTCATACTGTAATTAGTTTCAAAAATATATAACCCCACCGATATTTTGCACCCAAAAATAAGGAGGGGGTCAAAGTTAAGTGACCTGAAAAAAATTAGAAAGTTTAGAAATAAAATAACTGGTGCATTATATAATTCATTCATTGATAAATCAACACTGAAAATTTCATTAAAATCGGATAATTCCCTTTTGCTGATGGGTGGGAAAGAACAAAAATTGCGCCAATCCCTTTGGCATTCCCCCTCAAGGGGGGCACTTCAGGCACTGGGCAATAAAGCCAGCCCTACCCACAAGGGGGCAGGTATTGCCTGGGGGGATGGCCCCCTGGGATCGACGCTAATAATTGTACTCTACCGGTCCAGAGGCCAAAGCACACTGGACCCCCAGCCGAGGCCAGGTATAAAAGGTAAGTTTCAAAGCATAGAATCTGGAACAGATAAGATTCAGCAGTTTTAACCGGATTTTAAAATTTAGAATTGAAAAATTGATAATTATCCAGAAAAAAGATCAATTAAACAATGCAATATAATTGTGCTCAGGCGGAAAATACAGCCTGATATATCGGGGAGGGGGAGTCCCCATTGCATAGTGGTAACATGTTGGACTCCAGTCACACTATTACGTTTACTATGGGATAAAGGTGGTTGTGGTTTTATGTGGGTTTAAGGTTGTTGGTTGTTTTGGTGTGTGTTTGCAGGTTTTCTTTTAAACCCCATTATATTTAGTTCTTCCTTCTTATGGGTTTGTCGGGCTGAAAATGAATTAAAGGAAAGGAAAAGAGATAAACACAAAAGGCATTTTTCATTCTAGGTTCATAGCTATTTTGTGGAGAGGAAATTTCTTCCTGTCCAGTTGTAGCATCTGTTCCCAGTTCTAAAGAAAAATGTAGTTATGAATGTGGACAGACAGGTTAAGAGTTAAAGAATAAAACCAAACAACTAGAATTGGAATAAAAGACATGCATTACAGACATAAAACAATAATTACAGACTTTTTAGTTTGTCTGCACAAACGTTTACAATTTGTCCACTTAGCTGAAATCCTGAGGTAGGGATAGTTATTGAAGTCCCTTAGCTACGGCCATCTGATAGTTCTACTGGATATGATAGACGTTCTATTTTGACGTCTGACTCCGGTGCTGGTCAATCAAAAAGAGCGGGAAAGAATTTGTCTCTTTGGCTTTGCCGCCAAAGTATGCTGGCTCGTGATTGGTTGGTTCGATAGAGAGGCTCGTAGACAAGGACGATAATCCCTACCTCAGAATTCCTAATACAGTCATGGCTTGAGTTTGAATGGCCGAGGGTTCTCGTTGATGCCAGGAAGGGGGCCCTTTTCTCTGCACATGCCCAGAGGGTTCTTCCTGTCTGAGGGCTCCTGGGAGATTTTTTTTTTTTTTTTTTTTCATTTTAATTTTATTTCAATCCTCACATAGAGACAAATGTGTGAACCTCCTTATCTCTCCAGCTATGGGTTAAATAGTGCCACTACTTTTCTTATACAAGGCTTTTGCATCAAATAACCCATGAAGGTTGATATGCCAGTAAACTAAGAAACCAATACAAAACAAACAGCCTGAACTATTAACTAATGTAGGTATAACCTAAAGCAGGAAGTCACTAAAACGTTTGATTTTAAACTTTTCTGTATTTCTGTATACTAGCAAAATAAAAAAAACCCTCCGGGCGATGTAAAAATAGATTTTTGAAACATATTGCCTGAGGGGGTGGGAGTTAAAAATTCAATGTCAGCGAGTTTGTACCCTAAGTAAGTAAAATCATCAAATTCATTAAAGGATTAAAAAATAAAACAATTTGAAATGTAAACTTTAAATATGTATTAAAATAAAACAAACTATATATAGATATATAATACCAGTCATGTACAACTGCCTAATATTGCATGTTCAAATTTTGAGTGTATTTATTCTATGTTATGAGGATTTTTGGTAATGTGACATAAGCCGTGACATAGTTTTTATTACAGACAAAAACCGGAAGCGAATCTCCATTATTAGTAGACATGGGACCGGGTTAGCTCAGTCGGTAGAGCATTCGGCTAGAAACCACAAGGTTCCTAGTTCGATACCGGTCCCCGCCAACTCAGCGTATGAGTAGCACAGGGATCTGTGCAGTAAAGTAAGGAGCTGATGGTAGGTGTGGCGCACCACCTCAGATGCTAAAACAATCTCCTTGGTCTAGCGCTATTGAAAAGGGGATAGACTCCCTCGCTGTATGGCTCATACCGACTTTAGGCCGCCCCGTTGACTTTATATACCCCTTATCACATTGTATGTCGAACATTGGATATATACATGAGAGCAGAAACTCGGGTGATAGAGAAAGAGAGAGAGAGATTAATTGTGCTTGCGCATTATTTGAAATGAACTTAATTGTTATTAAGAACACATTTTATGATATTTTCATGTTAAAACATGCAGTTGTATTGATTCAAACAAATTCGTATTTACAGTGAAATGAAAATGGCCGACCAAAGCTCAGTTGGTAAGGCATTCACCTAGGAATTGCAAAGTTCCAGGTTCAATACCGGTTCGATAAAATGTAGAGCTGACTTTAGGTGTGACACTCCACCTCAGCAAAATAATTTCCCTGGTCTAGCGCTTGCAAAAAGAGGATAGACACCTTCACTGTCTGGCTGATACCAACAATAGACCACTCTGCCAATTCGTAGGAAATGTGCCATTAATGAGTTTTATTGAAATCCAATTAGCCTGTCTTATTCCTGAATATTAGCTTAACATGTGTGTAAAGTTTCATGATGATTGGATCACTGGTTTAGGCGCCAACTGGTTATACACAGACAGACAGTCTGGAGGTGTATGGTGTAATGGTTAGAGTTATAGGAAAATGGACTTGTCAATCAGAGTTCAAATCCTGGACAAAGCTGTTTGCATTTCTCATAGTGCTAATACCCCTGGGAAAGGTATGCATCCAATTATTCTCCCTCCAGCTATGGGTAAATAGTAGGGTAGACTGGGCTCAACCTTGGCTTTGGTAACCAGTCTAGGAAAAGGAAAACTCTGAATTCAAACCTGTTAAACACCCTTTAAGAAATTGGCCTTGTGTCGCATCCTGCTCATGAGGAGGGGTTGGCAAATATATATATATATATATATATATATATATACTAGACAAAAGATGAACCATTCAGTCACTCATTCAGCTCTGGTTAGATAATTGATATTAGGGAAAAATGAGTTAGCAAAGTAAATAAAAAATATTTTGAATAAATATGGCCGGACAAAACATTAAAATCATTTTGTAAGCTTTCTAAGAAAGGGAATGTTTGACTTAATTTAAGCTCCAGATTGCTGCTTGTGAAATTTAACATAGAAATACATTTCAAATTCTCTCTTCTCTCTCTCCTCTCCCAGAGAAACTAACATTATATAACGAGGAGGTAATCAAGTGATACATAGAGGGGAAGAAAGTGATAGGCAGAAAGTAAAGTAAGAAATTGGTCAGTTTTTTTACTTAATTTCAAATTATGACTAATTAGAACCAATTAAAAAGGAATTTAAAAAAAAACAACATAATTCAGTCCTAAAAGTAAGGAATAATTTAGTATAATCTCCATGTCATTAAACTAAACAGTAAAAAGCCTTTAGGAAAGTTGATTCACTCAGCTTTAGTATAATAATAGATAGATTGAAATTGTCATTTATATAGTAGATAAGTAGGGCACCTCATGTGGTGTAATGGTTAGCAAGTTAGATTCGCAGACCATTGTTAGTGAGTTCGATTCTCACTGGGCGCTCCATAATCTGGCCTTGTGCCATATCTAAGCTAAGCTTAGTAAATAAGTATATAGTAGATAAGTTGATCTTTCTGAACTTGTCTGTAAAATAAGGGAGGTTACTTTTGGTAATGGTGTTGCTGGTATTATTACACTAACCCTAAAACAAATAGGGCTACAATATGAATATGGTGGTGCTGGTTTTTTAAAGGTGTATAGAAGGTGTATAGAAAGATTTCCAACTGAAAACAAAAAAATGATAATTATCTACAAAATTGTCTAAGTTTCAAAGTACGCTGGGAATTATTATACGATTTCGTAATTCAGATAGAAATGAGAGTAGCCTCCCATTTTAATTACCTATCTTGAAATGTTGCTGCCAAGAAAAGAAAAAGAGAAAAAATTTGGTAATCTGAACATTAGCTACATAAATGAGAGTAACCTCCCCTTGGTTCTTTCACTTTGAGGAAGCCGTGTGTTTTGTTTTGTAAAAACACGGATGTTTCAACAAATTGGGTATACCTATACTTTTCTAATATACAGATACTCTCATAGAAATATCAACATCTTTTTTTAAAATCACCTATGGGAGATTCTAAGCATATGTTGACAGGGATGGTGAACATGTGGAGACTGTTTGAAAATATATTAAAGGTATTCCTATGACGGTGTTAACAATTTTAAATCAATTTAAAAATAAATAAAAAGATGTTAATATTTCCAAAAATTCAACATAATTCTTAACTATTTCTCTGAATTTTTGAGATGAGGCTTGATAATTTGGATTATTGTCTTCGTCTTTATTGTTTTAAACATGTTTTGTTGAACTCAACGGACAATTCTTGTCTGACGAGTTTTTTTGTTTTTTTTCAATCCTTTTTAATTGTCTGGCTTTTTAATATCCAGGTGGAATTGGTGTATGAATTCACCAAGGTTTTAACACGAGTACTTTCTGCACTACTTAGTGCCATCATCAGGTGTGGAACTGGTGAGATGTTACCATTGTTTCTTTTTAAATAAACAGTAGCAGTAGGCTGCCCTGTCGGCTGGGGCGTTAGAATGCACCGACTGCACCTCTGCAGAGGGGTAAGACTCCCCCAATGGGGCCACCTGTTGGCCGTGGGTGGCGACCCGTGATGCTTAAGGATAGAGCCCAGGTGGATGAGCAGTTCATGACATGCAATACTCCACTTTAGCCCTATCTTGGGCTAGACGGGCAGTCGGAGAGGCCCCCTCTGATCAATCGGCTGGTCACGTCAAGCCCTAGCATCTATATGATTTTCCCAACCCTATTGCCCTTATGGCAAGCCCCAACCCCTTTTTATCATACGGGTGCTAGAAGGCGGTGGCTGCGGGTCTACATGTCCTGGGAATGACGTTAAACTCTATCTGATGGTGAGGTTCCAGTTCTGGAGGTTTGGGGAATGTGGAGCACCCCATTCATCACCATTGCTCCCTGGTCCACTCTGACCCAGAGTGGTAGTACCTGTTAGGGTCCCATCTATGGGTTAAATAGAAAAATGTATTTATAAAAAAATTGTATTATCCATTAAGAATTGATTTATTTCAAAACTTTATTGGCATTAAATGACCCACTGAGGTTGATATGCCGTAAAACAAAACAAACAAACAAACAGTAACAGTAGGAGGAGGGGCTCACAAGTTTATAAGACTATTATGGGGAATGGTGGAAGGAGAATTGGCAGGAAATTATAGGCATTTGAGAACATGTTGACTGGTTTTGAAGTTGATCTTGTTTAAGGTGTTTTTTTTGTTGTTTTGTTTAATGTATAGGGCTTTGAGTATTTATTGTTATCTACATATCTATAGTAACCTCTTAAGTGATGAATACAATACGGTAACCTATAATTAAAAAGGCTAGATTATTTTTTTTAAACGCAATATGAGTCCAGGCAAAAAATCATAGATAAGTAAAAAGGTAGATATTCTAGGTAAAAACAAGACATTAGGTTTATAAGTTCCCAAAATTCACTCTTAATTGTCCAATTGAATGCATGTCGTAGTGGATATAGTTCTAAGTGACAGTTATCTCCAAGCTGCTGGTTCAATCCTGGTCAAGGGCGACAGTAACATAGAATAATTGACACAGCTTAACACTTGTACCCAGTCTTGGTTAACAGAATGAGATCAGTCTACCCCCGTGGATTAAATAAAGGGTAGGTTCAAAGTTCTGTGAAGGCTCTCAATGACATGAAGGTTACCTAGTTTGAAGAGAAGGTTCCCAAGTTCAACAAGAAATACCTGAAGATGACCAGAGGGCACATCAGCCGAAACGTTGTGCAGTTCACTATAAAGATTAATTCAGTGAATTTAACCCTGAAGATCATTATTGTGAAACTCGAGTAGGTTATGTCTGAACACACTATAATAATTAATCCGCTCTACTTATGTATTGAGCACTTTATATTTGTTATAACGATGACTTATCCAGATAAAACTTGTATCAACTAAATATTGAGACCAACCCAATATTTTCACTGGTAAGTCATTCCTTTTTCATATATATATATATATATGTGAATAAAAGGAAGTGAATCCGACGGTATGTAGTATAATAATTGAAAAAACACAGGTTTATATGAGTTAAGTGGTGAGTTTATTAGCTGCAGTGTTTCGATCTATTGATTAGATCATCTTCAGGGTTTTTGTTAGTATGTGGAAGGTGATAAAAAAATGTTTTTTTTTTATCTCAGAATAAGGAGAAAGGCGAGTAATAGTCCTTGTATATCTTGACGTCATATTTCAAACCGTTCATTTTTTCAACATTCTTTTTTCTCAGACTTCAAATTTTAAACAGACCGATAAACAAGGACTATTACTCGCCTTTCTCCTTATTCAGAGATAAAAAAAAAAAATTTTATCACCTTCGACATACCAACAAAAGCCCTGAAGATGATCTAATTAATAGATCGAAACACTGCAGCGTCGGCCAATAAACTCACCACTTAACTCATTTAAACCTGTGTTTTTTCAATTTTTTTTATTATACTACATACATATATATATATAATATATATATATATACATATATATGAATTTGATATATTGAAAAAACAAATTTCAGTTGTGCTGTGGACTTATTGGTTACTTATTTAATAGTTGGAGTGTTTTATGAACAATTTTGATACTTAATATACACTTTTTATACAATTATACACTTTTTATACAATTTTACATCAGGCTCTTTTGAGTCTTACTATAAACTGTAATGCCTCTGATTTTTAAAAATTAAGAATAAAATTCATTTTATTTTTAATACAGATAACGCATTTTTTGAAAAATTCCAACATTGACTAAGCGTTCTGTTTGTGCATTCTTCTTCTTATGTTCATTTCATCCCAGATTTGCTCTTTTTGATGACTGATCTATTACATACGGTAGATACAGATATTTCGAGGGACCTCACAACAGTGCAGTTAAAACCGTTGAGAGGAAGGCCCCGAAACGGTGCACATTCTCTCCTGATGATCCCATGCATTTGTAAACATCATTTGTTTTTTTTCAATATATCAAATTCATACTGTCGGATTAATTTTCTTTTATTTTACATATATATATATATATATATATATATATATATATAATGTCGCTGTCAAATTTTTATGATGATATAAATTGGCTGATTCTAGATCATTTTATATTTTTCTTTTGCTTTCAAAACTTAATCGACTTTTGTCTTCAAATTGGATATAAATAATATAAAAGTAAGTAAAGTCGTTGGGGCAGCCTAATGTCGGTATCAGCCATGCAGCGAGGGAGTCTATCCCCTTTTCACTAACGCTAGACCGAGGAGATTGTTTTAGCGTCTGAGGTGGAGCGCCACACCTGCTATCAGCTCCTTACTTTACCGCACAGATCCCCGTGCTACTCATACGCTGAGTTGGCGAGGGCGGGTATCGAACTAAGAACCTTGTGGTTTATAACATATATAACATGCAACTATTTGCATTTTTGTCTCTGGTCAATTATTAACGTAAATAAATTTACCATAATCAAAGAAGTAGGATGTGTCAGTCAAAGAAACCGAACCCCCTTCCCCGACCCTGGAGCTGAATGTGTCATTTGACATTTAAAGTAAAAAAACTGGGATAAATCTCAACTGTTTTGTTGACTCTTCTTCTCTATCATGTGACAAATTTCTAAACTCCAACTCTTATCAGTTGATAGGACGGTGGTGTCCCAATTCAGTCGGGTTAAAAACTAGACTCAGACAAAAGTGGTTGAGAAAGAGGGGATTTGTTTGTTTTGTTTTGTTTTATGGCATATCAACCTCAGTGGGTCATTTAATGCCGATAAAGTTTTGAAATAAATCAATTCTTAATGGATAATACAACGTCATACCCAGGACATGAAGACCCTCAGCCACCGCCTTCTAGCACCCATATGATAAAAAGGGCTTGGGGCTTGCCATAAGGGCAATAGGGATGGGGCAATCATATAGGTTCTAGGGCTTGGTGTGACCAGCTGATTTATCGGAAGGGGCCTCTCCGACCGCCCGTCTAGCCTACGTAAGGACCTAAGTGGAGTGTTGCATGTCATGGACTGCTCAGCCACAGTGGTTCCATCCTTAAGCTTCAAGGGTCGCCACCCATGGGCAACAGGTGGCCTCATTGGGGGAGTCTTACCCCTCTGTAGAGGTGCAGTCGGTTCATTCTAATGCCCCACCGACGAATTTTATGGCGAAATGATTACCAAATGTTTGATAGAGAAGTTTAAGATCAGAAAAAAAAAACAATTCATAAATAAAAACTTCAACACTTTTATTCAACTTATTTATTTTTTTTTAAATAAAATTGTCAGTTACCTTTTATAACTTAAAAACTCTACAATGTTGTCTGTGGCTATAGAATACACCAACTGTATCTGTGCAGAGGGGCCATCTGTTGGCCATGGGTGGTGATGATTAAGGACGGAAGGTTAAATAGAATTTAACGGACCTAAATTCCACTATTGTATGTCACCCTGCCGAAAAAAAAAAAAAAAAATCAGGGAATTAACCAAATTTAATTAAATTTAAATTTTCAGTGTTGATATATTAATGAATAAAAGATATAATGCACCAGTTATTTTATTTAAAAAGTTTTACATTTTTTCAGGTCAATTAACTTTGAACCACGTATCTTTGAGAATCTGTATTACACCTCAAAGATACGTGGTTCAAATTAACTGACCTGAAAAAATGTAAAACTTTTTGAATAAAATAACTGGTGCATTATATCTTTTATTCATTAATATATCAACACTGGAAATTTCATTAAATTCGGTTAATTCCCTGATTTTTGGTATTTTTTTCTTTTGGCAGAGTTATATACGATGATGGAATTTAGGTTTGTTAAGTTCGATTTAACCAGACGGAATCCTGATGGCTGAGCAGTCCATGCTCCATGACATGCAACACTCCACTTTAGCCCTTACTTATCAATTGGTTGGTTGCATCAATCCCTAGCACCTATATGATTGTCCCAACCCTATTGCCCTTACTTATGGCAAGCCCCTATAAGAGGTCCACCGAGTGTTAACTCTGGTTCTTATAAAACATTGGGCTACTTAAAGGATAAGTACCCAATGCGGAATACTTCAGTTAGGAAAACAACAAATGCGTTAGTTACATTATATAACTTTATTATAACATATTAAGGGAACAAAGTTCCCCAGGCTATTTAATGTCACAAGTGTCCAAACATACACAATAGTGTTAATAGACAAAGTGGTAACCACTTACTGTAAGTAGAGGCTGTAGCGTCTGGTGTGCACCATAGGTGTCTGCTGGAGAGAGATGACAAGCATGTCCAGGCTTGTTCAGTGGCATCGGAAGAAAAAGGTTCTCTCCTTGTGTTCCTGTGTCACATGACCAAAATAGCGTCTCCTGACACGGAAGATTCACCAAAACCCTCAGACCAGAGAGACTGCCCTTACACCCCCAACCCTTTTTATCATATATGTGAAAAAAGGTGGTGGCTGAGGGTCTTAGTGTCCTGGGTATGATGTTAAACTGTATCTAACAGTGAGGTTCCAGTTCTGGATCTCTAGGGAGACTGGAGAACCTCTTTATCACCATTACTCCCAAGTCCATCCTGACCCGGAGTGGTAATACCTGTTAGGGTCTCAGCTATAGGTTACATAGAAGAACATGAGTGAACAAAAATGTTTTTAAAAAAATATGAATTCATAAAAAGAATTTTTGATATCCATCAAGAATGAATAAAACAAGATGTATAGTATTGTCTGCGTTATTCGGACTATTGTCCCCATCTTCATTGTTATTTGTACAACGTTTCGGCCGATATACCCTCCGGCCTTCTTCAGGTATTTCTTCTCGGACTCTAGAACCTTCTTGGACTCGGGAACTTTCTTGTCGTATTCGGGAGCCATCACGGAACTTTGAACCTAACCCTTTATTTATTCCACGGGGGTATCCTGTTCTCATTCCGCGAACCATAGCTGGGGTAGGAGTTGTGTTAATTAATCATTTTTCTAACTGCTTTCACTCAGGATTGAACTCGGGTTCCAGAGATAACTGTCACTTAGAAATGTCTTAACCTAACTGCATTATCCACAAGATGTCTTTGGTATAAAATATCCCAACAAGGGTTGACATGCCGTGAAATCCAAAAATTAAAATAAATAAATAAAAAAGTTGCACTACTCATTATAATATGTGATTATTTATCTTCATTCTTTCAGGTTTGGGCAAACAATATGCGTTGGCTTTTGCTGAACGAGGAGCTAGTGTCGTTGGTAAGTTGTTTTTTGCAATCATTATTATTACTAGTACAAAATAAAAAACACCCTCCGGGCGATGTAAAAATAGATTTTTAAAACATATTGCCTGAGGGGTGGGAGTAAAAAAAATTCAATGTCATCGAGTTTGTACCCTAAGTGAGTAAAATCATCAAATTCATTAAAGGATTAAAAAATAAAACAATTTGAAATGTAAACTTTAAATATGTATTAAAATAAAACAAACTATATATAGATATATAATACCAGTCATGTATTTATCAAAACTTGTTTTAAAAAAACAATGAGGACTGCCTAATGTTGCATGTTCAAATTTTGAGTGTATTTATTCTATGTTATGACGCGATTTCGGGTATAGCGACGTAAGCAGTGACGTAATTTTTGTTACAGACAAAAACCGGAATAGAGATCCCAATTATTAATAGATTTCACTCCTTGAGAGTTGTTCATTCCAGCATTAACTTCTGGTCTTTCACTCAAGGCTGAGTGACAGCAAGTTTCCTCAGGACTCTTCTGAGTATTCTAGCCAATTTCAACAATACTGTTTTTTGGATGGTCTTGATTCTTCCTCTGATTTCCAATTCATCCAGACTATTTTCCAAACTCTTAGGGGGAATGTTCCCAGGGCACCAATTACAATTGTTATGACCTTTTACCGCCATGTTCTACAGTTTTTTTTCAGTTCTCGAGCTAGATCCAAGTATTTGTCTATCTTTTCATTTTCTTATTATTTTATTTTATTTTTTGAATTCAATCATTATTTTTCTATTTTTCAACCTAGCAATTTATTAATTCACCTTGTATCTTTGCTTAGTAAAACTTTTTCTCTATCCTTAATACTTAATACTCATGTTTATTCCTATTATTTCTCTGACAACTCTGATACTCAATACTTTTCTAAAAATTCTTATTCTAAGAAATTTAAACCCTTCTGTTTATTTATTTATTTATATTTCTTTTTTAGTGAATGACTTGGGTGGCAGTCCTGATGGCAAAGGTCACAGTCTCCTTGCAGCAGATCAGGTTGTCAATGAAATTCAAGCCAAAGGTGGAAAAGCAGTTGCAGATTACCGTGAGTTTTTCTTTTTTTTAATTGCCAAAGGTTTTGTTGTCACGGATTCCTACTCTTATTTATGTTATGTTTTTCCTTAATGTTTAAACGTGTAATGTTACATAATTGTTAGTACCCTAACACTTATCACAGTAGTGTAGAAACCAAAATGGCTGTTATGAGTTGCAGCCGGCGGCCTTGAAGGATTGAGTGACAAGGCTTGACCTCATCCTGATCCTTCCGGTGGATACCATGAGAATCAGTGGAGAAGGCCCTCTTCTGGTTTAGATTAGAAAGAGTTTTTAGTCAGTATCGGCCAAACCACGACGGTGGTAAGTCGTGTTAAGCGCACGGCCGACTCAATCAGCGCAGGTAGTCTGGTGGGGATTTCGGGATAAAAATATGATCTAAAGCAAATTGAAGTCTTGGGTATTATCTAAAACTACCAATGACACAGGGCTTTCTAATTAAAAGAGATCTCCTCTCTTTT